>CAMZMU010000071.1:35200351-35648519 GCA_947311845.1 Poa pratensis | reverse complement strand
CCCTGGTAGGCTAAAGATGAGGTAAAGACATGTAAGGTTAAGGCTGTAAGCCGTCCGAGGTAGCAATTAAGCAAAGACGCAGGAGGCGTCATCCGACGTAAGGTGAACGTCGGAGGAATCATCCGAGGTATAGCCTCCGAGGTATGAACCTTGGGGCATCAACTAGTTACCACAAGGACAAGGTGTTATCTACCGAGGTATAGGATCCGGAGTATCCCGAGCCAAGATGAAGCGTGGCCCGACGTATAAGTGACCGGCCAGCCGAGGTTAGCAGCAAGTATCGAGGCATGTCAGAGGAGTCACGGCGCCGCAGAGCCCGTAGCCCCAAACGTCAAGGACGGCGAGGTCCGTCCACGGGTTTCCCGGAAGCTCGGGGGCCTAGGAGCTGACTCGGCTATTTCGGGAAAGGTCTACAGGCTAGACCTCGGCAGGCTACTGAAGTATGACCGGAAGAGGAAAGCTAGGCCTGGCTGGCCTGACAGTTCGGCCGTTGAGCTGGCAGGAGGCAGAGGCTTGTCTTCTACCTTTTGGCCATGCCATTGTCAGTTGTAGGCAGGGGTAAAAATGTACTTCGGCCTGTGTATATATGCGGCATCTCTACCTCCAGGGAGGAGGACGGCGAAACCCTAGCTCATTTCCCCCTTCATAGTTTCATCTTCCATCTAGAGCTCTCACTTGAGCAGCATCACAGCTCGAGGAGCACCTTGTACCCGAGAACTACACTGATATATTGAGAGAGGAAAGGCAGGAGTAGGGTTTTACTTCCTCACGAAGGCCCCGAACCTGGGTACATCGTGGTGTCTTTGTTCTTGGCTTTCTTGGCTTCTTGTTCATGTTCTTGAGGTTTCTTGCATGTTCTTCTTGTGCACATCTTGAGTGCATAAACCCTCCCCGGATTCCCCCAACGACCATTCGGCCCCAACTAAGCCATACCCATGGCATCTGCCGTGATCCCACCACGACAGTTGGCGCCCACCGTGGGGCAGATTGAGGCGTTGGGTGGAGTTTCCATCCGGACGGGCTCCTCTGAGTGTTTCTTTCTGGCCTTGTTGCCAACATCGGCGAGTTTGCCTTTGTGAGTGACAATGCGGGTTGCTTCGCCGGCAAGCCTTTCCCCACCAATGGTTTCCTCATGATGCTCGGCAGTTTCCCCATACGTTGCTGTCGAGGTGGTTCGCGAGTACCCGGAGCAGGTGCTCGTGGACGACGAAACTCCACTCCTGGCGGCTTTGGGCCAACGTGTTACTCGCCCTCCGAGGTGTGTGGAGGTGATGGTGGCTGGTACCCAGCCTGCAGCTAGCAAGGCGGATGCTGGCAAAGTCGCGCTAGCCGAGGTGGAGGCGACACCAACTGCGCTGCCTGAGAAATCAGGTCGGGCGGCGAAGTTTCCGTACGAGAAACCTAGTCAGAATGAGCAGTTGGGCATGCCAAGGGAAGAGTTTCCCTTAGAATCTATCGTTGATAGGTTAGCTCGGCCACTCGCAGTAGATGCAAGTGTGGAGCATACAGTGGCCGGGTTAGAGGCAGAGCGCCAGAGATGAGAAGCTCGGTTGCTGGCCGAGGCTAGGCAGCAGTTTGATATGGAGCAAAGGAGTACAATGCTGCACATGGTATAGAGGATGGTTTTACTCCGGTTGTGCGGCGTAAGAAAGCTGCTCTGTTCAACCGAGGCAAGGACCTCTATGAGGAGATGGTTAGGGCTGCAGTCTCGAGCTCGACTAAGGCAACAAGTAGCAGGTCGGCTACTGGTAGGCCGGTGTATAGTTCACCAGCCAAGAACCTTAGAGCAGCCGAAGCAGTAAGGGCCGGGCTATCGGAGTTGACCGGAGATGCATGGCGTGAGCAGCAGAAGCGGCTCAATGAGTTAGTGCATGTGGCCAGCAAGCAAAATGAAGCCCTCCGCAAGGCCGGGCTTGGCGGTTCGCAGGCGGTCCATTCGATTAGGCCAGTTAGCCAGGGGTCCAAGGGGCAAGCCTCGTCTCCACACGTCGGAGGAGCCGAACGTGCCCGGAGTGTCACTTCAGGTCGGAACAAGGAGATGCAGCTGCAAGTGTACGATCCGGTGTTAGCTGGAAAGCAAAAGGTCGGTGACGCTAGCCGAGCCAATGGAGACCCCGGCCCAGGTGATGCAAGCCGAGCTAAAGGCCGTTCAGCTCAGGGAAATCAGAACGGTGGGCAAGCAGCGTCGGCTGGCCGAGGTAAACCACCTCAGCCCCCGAGGCATCAGCAGCAACCCCGGCCGCAGGAGCAGTATCAGCAAGAGCCGGAGTATGTTCCGCAGCCGAAGAGCGTCGGTCGAGGTGGCGACCGATATGATGATGGAAATTCAGCCATGGAGCGGGCTGGATTCTATAGAGTGGATGGTGCATTGGGAGAGCGTATCGGAGCTCGGACGTTGCCTACAGGTGACGCGCGATACAAGCTAGATCGGATTTACAAGTCCGAGAGGTTGGAAGAGGAAGGTCCTCCTGGTCCGGCGTGTTTTGGACCTCGGATCATGAAGGAACCACCTCCACCAGTGTCTCAGTTTCAGTTGGGTCGGAGTACCAGGCCGTACAATGGGAGCACCAAGCCGCAAGATTGGCTAGCTGATTATGTTTCAGCAGTATACATTGCGGGGGGCAATCGCCGATGGGCGGTCCGGTATCTCCCGCACATGTTGGAAGGTCCTGCTCGGATCTGGCTGAACAATTTGCCGGAGAATAGCATCAATTGCTGGCTGGATTTAGAGGAGGCATTCAATAGCAACTTCGCCAGCACTTACAAGAGGCCAAACCGACCTCAGCTTTTGCAGGCGTGCAAGCAGGAGGACAATGAGACTGACCGAGAATTCTTGACTCGGTGGAGCAATGTTCGGAACTCCTGTGAAGGAGTTATCGAAGCACAGGCTATAGCGTGGTTCGCTGATGGATGTCGGTATGGTAGCATGTTGTGGCAGAGGCTCCAGAGAGATATGCCAAAGACTCTGGCCGAGACGATTCGGATAGCTGATTCCTATGCCCTTGGCGATCCGATGCAGCCTCTGATGGATGGGAATGCCCGGAACAGGAGGAATCCGATGAACAATCGCAACAACGGACCGAGGTTTGATAACCGTCAAGAGTTCGGGCAAAAGAGGAGAGAACCAGATTTCCAAGTCAATGCTGTAAACCCAAGTCAGTCCGGACCTGGAGGCGCCCAGAAACCGAAGACTGAGGGTCAGGCATGGACTCCGAACCAGAACCAGAGTCAGGGCGGTGGTGCGAAGCAGTGGCAGGAGGCCGGACCACCTGTGACTTACGAGTCATTGGTGAATGGGCCATGTATCTATCATGGCAGGAATGGCAAAACACCCAACCATACCACTCTGCAGTGTAGTTTTCATCACCGAACCGCTGCAGAAGGGGCGAAAGCTGGGACAAACCGGAGTGGGCCACCGAACCAATGGCGTAGACCTCAATATCCGAACGCGCAGCAGCAGCATAAGCCGACCATAGCGGCGCAGAATCAGAGCTTAACCGGAGCAAATTCAACCCCGGTGCATGCGGCCCAAAACCAGAAGATGGTGCAGGCGAAACCGGTGAATGCAGTGAGTGCCCAGGGCAACAACAACAACGGTGGTGCCGGCAAAGCCAAACGTGGTCCTTTGAGAATCAGAGGTATGAGAACCCCGGTAATGATTATAGGGAAGTACATCAGAGTTACGTGGTGTTTGTGACTGAGTCAACTGATAAGAAGAGTATGCTGAGGCGTGCCAAGGAGGTGAATGCAGTAACTCCAGCAGTGGTGAAATACATGAATTGGTCCGAGCAAGAGATCACTTGGAGCAGGCAAGATACACCTCGGATCATGCCGAGCCCTGGAAACTATGCACTGGTGGTGGATCCGACGTTCTGTGGGCCGACCAACAATGTGAGATTCACCCGAGTCTTGGTGGACAATGGGAGTGCCATAAATATCATGTACCGAGACACCATGGTCAAGCTGGGATACTCACCGAACCAGTTGCAGCCTAGCAGCTGTACGTTTCACGGTATTGTGCCCGGGGTCTCTTGTGCACCTATGGGAAAGATTTGGGTCGACGTGGGTTTTGGTACCCGAGATAATAGCCGAGTTGAAAGTCTTGAGTTCGAGGTTGTGGACTTGCAGAGCCCTTACCATGCCTTGCTGGGAAGGCCAGCCTTGGCCAAGTTCATGATCTCCACTCATGTGGCCTACCTGAAGATGAAAATGCCGGGGCCCAAGGGAATAATAACCATTTCAGGTGACTACAAGAAGGCTATGCAATGTGCCTCGGCGGGATCTAGTTTAGCCGAGTCCTTGGTGATCGCGGCGGAGAAGAAGCAACTTCAGAAGGTGGTGGCAATGGCGCAGTCTACTCAGCTCGGCATGTCCGGACTAATTACTCCGGACATGAGCGCTTCATTCGAGGTGCCCAAGGAGACCAAGAAAATCCCGCTGGACTCGGAGAACCCGGAGCGTTTCGCCATCATTGGTGCTGGCATGGACGAGAAATAGGAAAGCGCGCTCTGTCACTTCCTCCGTGAGAATCGGGACATTTTTGCATGGTCGGCTAAAGACCTGCCAGGTGTTCCGAGGGAGTTGGCAGAGCACTCTTTGTTTGTTCGGCCAGAGGTGAAACCAGTGCGTCAACCGACGCGGCGGCTCTCAGATGACCGAAGAAAGGTGGTACTCGAAGAATTGGCGAAGTTACTGGCTGCAGGCTTCATCATGGAAGTGCTGCATCCGGACTGGATATCTAATCCAGTCCTCGTGGAGAAAAAGAAGGACGAACCGGCGATAGTCAAGGTGTGGCGCATGTGCATTGACTTCACCAACCTGAACAAGGCGTGCCCGAAGGATCCCCTTTCCTTTACCATTGATCAAGTGATCGATTCTACGGCTGGATGTGAGCTGTTGTCTTTTATCGATGCATATTCTGGTTTTCACCAGATCCACTGAACACTGATGATCAAATAAAGACTGCCTTTATTACCCCGTATGGGGCGTATTGCTATCGTGTCATGTGTTTCGGTTTGAGAAATGCCGGGGCAACTTATCAAAGGTGTATGCAGAAGTGCTTACACTCTCAAATGGGCAAGAATGTGCAAGTGTATGTTGATGACATTGTTATCAAAACTAAAAAGAAGCATACTCTCATCGAAGACCTCGAAGAGACATTTGCAAACTTAAGAAAGTATCGGTTGAAACTTAACCCGGACAAGTGCACCTTTGGTGTCCCGGCTGGAAAATTGCTCGGTTTCCTCGTATCAGCCGAGGTATAGAGTTAACCCGGCTAAGATCCGAGCTATCGAAAGAATGAAGTTGCCGAACTGTTTAAAAGATGTGCAGAAGTTCACGGGATGCCTTGCATCTTTAAGTCGGTTTGTAAGTCGGCTAGGAGAAAAAGCCTTACCATTGTATCAACTTATGAAGAAAAGTACCAGTTTCACTTGGACCCCGCAGGCGGACGCGGCGTTCAATGAGCTGAAGAAGATGTTGTCCACTGCTCCGGTGTTGGCGTCCCCTTTGCAGAATGAACCGATGTTGATATACATTGCGGCTACAAACCGGGTCGTAAGTGTTGCAGTGGTGGTGGAGCGAGACGAAGGAGGCAAATCGGTGCAGAGACCAATCTACTACCTGAGCGAGGTGATATCCACGTCGAAGCAAAACTACCCCCACTACCAGAAGATGACGTACGGAGTATACCTGGCGGTTAAGAAACTGAAGCATTATTTCCAAGAGCATCCCATGACGGTGGTATGTGATGCTCCAATCTCGGAGATCATCGGATGCAAGGACGCAACTGGGCGAGTTGCCAAATGGGCGATCGAGGTATCTCCATATACTCCGCATTATGAAAGGCGAGATGCAATCAAGTCGCAGGCGCTACCACTTTTTATGCGATTGGGCCGAGATGCAATATGAGCCGCCCTTGCCGGACTATAATTATTGGAAGATGCACTTTGATGGGTCCAAGACCAAGGTCGGATTAGGTGCTGGCATAGTCCTAACCTCGCCGAAGCAAGACCAGTTGAAGTATGTGCTGCAAATCCATTTCTCGGCGTCGAACAACGTGGCGGAGTATGAGGCCCTGATCCATGGGCTCAAGGTGGCAAAGGAGATAGGTGTCCGGCGTATAGAATGCTTCGGCGATTCAGCTTTGGTGGTGCATCAATCCACGGCACTTGGGATGCATTGGATGCGAACATGGAGTTGTATCGGTTTCATGTGCAAAAGGTGTCTGGGTTCTTCGAAGGATGTGAGTACAAGCACATACCTCGGGGAGAATGAAGCCGCCGACGTATTGTCTAAGCTCGGTTCATCCAAAGAACCGGTGCCACCGGGGATAGCACTGAACCATTTGAGAACTCCTTCAATCAAGCCCTCGCCTGACTCTGAGTCAATTTTCTTACCGCCAAGTTCGGAGTCTGAGCCCATTCCTATGGAGGTAGACGTCGGATGCGTTTGGCCGGACTCGGGGACTGCTTCGCAGTATCCGAGGAATGATAGAGCCTTTCCTATGGAGATAGATGGTGGGAACTTCGGGTCTGACCCGGGGACTTCGCACCAACACTCGGGGACTGGCCGAGCAATGGTGGAGGAAATCATGAAGGAGATCATGGCGACCGAACCAATGGAGATAGATGAGAGGCTTTTTCCTCTGCATCCAGTGCCGGAGTGGGCGGAGCAGATCATGAACTTCATAGCCGATGGAAGTTTGCCAAGTGATACAACCGAGGCAAGGAGAATCCAGAGGAGAGCTAAGGGATACACCATCATCAACAAGGAGCTATACAAGAGAAGTGTGACCGAGGTGTTGCAAAGGTGTGTCGAACCAGCTGAAGGCAAGGAGATGCTTTTAGAGATCCACCAAGGAGAATGTGGACATCATTGCAGCACAAGAGCTCTGGTGGCCAAGGTGTTCCGGCACGGGTTCTATTGGCCCACCGCCAATGCCGATGCAGAAGATATAGTTCGGAAATGTGAAGGGTGCCAAAGGTTCGCCAAGCAGCAGCACATGCCAGCTTCGGCGCTCAAACCATTCCTATCACGTGGCCCTTTGCAGTTTGGTGTCTGGACATGGTGGGAGAATTCAAGCCAGCCCGAGGCAATATGACTCACATACTGGTGATGGTGGACAAATTCACTAAGTGGATCGAGGTGAAGCCAATCCGAAAGGTGGATGGTCATACGGCAGTGACCTTTTTGAAGGAAATAATCCTGAGATATGGATATCCTCATAGTATCATTACAGACAACGGCACGAACTTTGCTGTCGGAGAGTTTGCTCGGTTCTGCATGAGTAAGGGAATTCGACTTGATGTAGCCTCGGTGGCTCATCCACAGGCTAATGGGCAAGTAGAAAGGTCAAATGCATTGGTATTGGCCGGAATCAAAGCTCGGCTAATAGAACCACTGTTGAAAACACCGGGGTGTTGGATCGATGAGATACCAGCAGTTCTGTGGGGTCTAAGGACCACACCGAACAGATCAACTGGCTATACGCCATTTTTCATGGTCTATGGGGCCGAGGCAATGCTGCCAACCGACATTGAATATGATGCGCCCAGAGTGGCAATGTACACAGAAGCCGAGGCTAAAGAAGCTCGGGAAGATGCTGTAGATTTGCTTGAGGAAGCAAGAGAATTGGCCTTATCTCGGTCAGCAATATATCAGCAGGGTCTCCGACGCTATCAAAGCCGGCATGTAAAACCCCGAAAGTTTAATGAAGGAGACCTAGTGCTGAGGCTTGTCAGCGCAGCAAAGGTCGGCACAAGTTGTCACCTCCATGGGAGGGACCATACATTGTGAGCCGAGCTCTGCACAATGATTCATACTATCTTATAGATGCACAGGAACCAAGGGGAGATGGGCTGGATAGACCCGATTCGGAGCTTCAGCGTCCATGGAATGTAGCTCTACTCCGACCCTTCTACTGTTGAAGAATATAATGTATGTACCTCGGCTGATCTTTAATAAAAACTCGGCACCTCGAGAGTGAGCTCGGGGACTGCCTCGCTCTTATGATTGCATGTTTCTTTTTGTACTCTTTCTTCGTTCGTATGCCGAGCTATTTTGAACCTCGTCTCAAACTTCAAGTACTGTATGCTATGTAACTAATCTTGTGACTCGACTGACGAACGCCAGCATGGCAGTCAAGAGCAAAGACGAAAGAACATGGGAAACATGAAAATGAACTCGGGGACTCGGTCCAAAAAGACAGTTCGGCATATGTCGTTTACTAACCCCTGTTTTTACTTCTTTTTTATGTCGGATGACTTTGAAACATACCTCGGAATTTACCAAGTACTGTATGCTATGAACAACAATCTTGTGACTCGACTGTCGAACGCCAGAATGGCAGACAAGAGCAAAGAATGCCAAATATAGTAAACACGAAAGTAAACTCGAGCAATCATTCAAAAGGATTCGACATAAAGCTTAGAAAAGCATGGTTCGATGAGCATAATAGTAATAGAGGTAGCAAAGGAACTACTTAAGTTTGATTACATCTGCGTCCCGGCATACCGGGGATTTAATGAAGTTTTTTGGCCAAGCATAAGTTCAGGTCGAGGCATCAGGAATTACGTCGGCAACAGCCGAGGCAGCAGGGATTTCGTCCGGAGCCGAGGTAGCCTGGGAAGTGCTGGCAACGTCGGCAGTAACCTCGGCGTCAGGTTGTGGAGAAGCCTCGGTTTCTGCTTCGCGGGTTTCACCGTCGTCACCTTGCTCGGCCTCGACGTCGGATTCTGTTTCGTATTCCTCGTCTTCTGGCTCGTAATCCTCGGCGTCGGAGTAGGTGTCTCCTTCGCTCAGTTCTTGTGTTGGCATATCCAGCGAAGAAGGCAGCCATCTTTTCGCGGCGCTTGATGAGAATTGGGTCCGAGGACCAGGGCGAGCCTCGGCGAAGAGTGTCCATCTTTTCGAGGTCGATCTTCTCGCACCAAGTCATGATGAATTTGAGAGCGGCATCAGCTCCAGCGCGAGCTGAAGATGAACGCCACTCTCGGAGTCTTTGTTCGGCTTCACGAAGCTTGGCGGCGAGCTCGGGTAGTATTGGGAGCATCGGCAAGAGGCCATAAGGCTCGGAAAGCAGACAGACCTGCGTCGAGGAGTTCGGACCCAATGGTTTGCAAGGGATGGATCCGAGCTTTGATGGCCACGATGTGGTCCTCAACGGTCCAGTCGGGGTTCGTCTCGTTACGCCTCTTCCTGTGCTGAGCAGTGATATTGCGGGCCGAGATTTGGGTGTAGGTGAAGTGCTCTGCAGAAGGATAGCCTGTTAATAATGAAAGAAACAGTTCGGCAAAGAGCCAGTAACGTTGAGGACAAAGCAAGGATAAGGGGGGCAAGAAGCTTACTGTCCATTTCTTGGTTGATGCGTTCCAGCGTCGGGAGGAGCTGGTTAACCGAAGCTTGAAGGGCTTCATAAGCCTCGGTGGCCGAGGTGGCGCGGGCCTCGGCTAACTGGAGCGCATTCTCATGTTCCTTGGCGGCATCCTCCCGAAGTTTCTTCTCTGTTTCAACAACACTGGCCTTTTCCGCCTGCAGCTGCTCTTTTTCAGACGTCCGCAGCTCAGTGATGCGCTTCAGTTCCTTTACCAGACGAGCTACCTCGGCTTTCTCTTGCGCTAGCTGGTCATCCGAAGTTTTCTTCGCTGCAAGGACGGCCTTGTGCTCGTCGTGGAGTTTCTTGTGGTCAAACAGGAGGGTATGGAAGATATCCGTGCGAACGTTCATAGCATTCTGCAAGGAAGAAAAATATAGCTCGGTTAGAAAGGCTATACCTCGACAAGAGTCTCGGGGACTCGGAGTCAACTCTTTGGGAAAATGTTGCCGGGGTATGCCTCGACAGGAGTCTCGGGGACTCGTACCCGAGGTGCATGCTAAAGTGAGATAAAAATGGATTGGATACGTCGGATGAAAATGGAGAGTTAAGATTCAAGCCAAACAATTTTAACTCCGGCGGAGCGTCAATAGTTTACCTCGAATCTCGGGGACTGGAGATGGTGGATATTAGAGAGATACTGCATGAAAGTAAAGAAAGTGGAACTTACGTTGACAGCTCGAGTAGCAAGCAAAGCAGAAGTTTGCATTTCAAGCATGCGTCGGCGCAGGCTGCTGCTCCCGCAGGATGCTCGTCCCCTTGGGCGGTCAAGGAGGCAGAAGAGACCTCGTCCATGTCTGCAGAATTCCAGTCTGCATTGTAGTGTTCCAAGGAGCCGAGGCTCTGGTCACTATCAGTGCGCAGAGGAGGAAATCCCCACGGTCCGCCCTGCTCGATGCCCCTAACCGAGGCCTCCAAGGCCAAAGTAGCCTCGGAGCTTGAAGCAGGCCGGTTATCCAATATAAGAGATGCCCTCCGAGCATATTCTTCGGCCGGAGGGGCAGTCTCATCAATGGGTGCGGCGAATGGAGGAATTCGGCGTGTCGCCGGGGGAGGAGACCTCGGTTGCATCCTTGAGGGAGAAGAAAGTCAGGGTGCCAGACCCAGATGTTGGTTTGGGGGTGACCTTAGACTTCACCGTCTCTTTTTCTTTCTCCTTGCCCTTCTCCAACGGCAAGGTAGTCTGGCGAACTGGTTTTTGGGGCTGCTGCTTGGGCTGTTGCTTCTGCTGATGCTTCTGCTGTTGCTGCTGTTGGTTGCGGGCAGTCTGGCTGCGGGGGGAGAGTCGAGGCTCCGGCAAGGCGGTAGCCGGAGTTCTGGCGCGATTGGCATCCGTTTGAGGACGCGGAGAAGTCTGACCCCGGGTGGGGGCAGATTTCCCCAAGGCCGGGCCAGACCTCGGTGGAGATCCTGGGCGAGAGTTCGTCGGGGTGGTCGTGGCTTCAGAGGCACCAACGGGTGCAGTCATGGAGGATACCTCCTGATCCACGTCTATGGGGGCACTGCAACGAAAAGAGGAAGGTCAAGTGTTAATACCGAGATAATATGTTTAAACAACAAACATTGTTGGCTATAGAAGCAAAGCATTACCCATCCGAGGTAGGAAACCTCTTGCCCCCCCGGGCATGAGGAGGAAGTCCGGACTTCTTCAGCCGGCGTCTCTTACCGGAGCCTCAGTGGGTCCGGAGGCTCCAGTGGCGGATGGTTCGGCGGCCGAAGTTGCGGCACCAGCGCGTTTCCGGCTGGTTGCTGGAGTAAAGTTCGGAAGGTGAGGAAGGCGGGAGAGAGGTACCGCGTTTATTGGTTCCATGACGAGGAACCCCTCCTCGTCATCCGAAATCTCTTGAACTGAAGCTTGTGCTTGAGGCTTACCCGCGGTGGTGATGCGGGCCGAGGCAATGGGCATATAATCCTCGTCGTCAGGGTCCACGTTGGATGGTGGGTCCTCGACAGGGAGATCCTTGCCGAAGTGGTCCGCAGGATGGACTCCATCCTCGGCGGTCTGGCGGGCGAACAGCTGTATGGCAGACATATGAAAAGGAGTTAGGAAGAAAAATTGTCAAGGTGAACGTCGGTAGCAAGACCTCGGTGGTAAAGAAGTATCGAAGAAAACGTCGGAATAGCGTACCTGTTTCGCTGGATTGGTCCGGTAGTGGGGTTCCCTTCCCCATGTCCAAGCGTCGGAGATCTTGGACTTGGTGATAGCTCGGACTCGCCGAGCTACCGCGGCGTTGTCCAGTGCAACGTGCGTATGACGGGTGGGGTCATAAAGACCGCTCATGTGGCAGATCTTGTGAGACCTCGCCTGAAGAGGGGAGACCCTGCGCTTCACGAATGTGCAGGCCAGGTCGTCGGCCGTCAGGACTTTCCCGTCGTTCCCGGGGTCCTCCGGGTCCTGCCATTTTGCAATATACCCATGGATGGCCTTGAGTTCGCCGGTGTGAGGGGGAGTGTAGTCCCAGTTGAGCTGTTCTGTAGGAGGGCTGAGGTTAAACACCGGCAGGTTGAGGAGGTCCTCTTCGCCGGAGTTCTTCACGTAAAACCACGTCCGGAGCCACTTGCGAACGGTGTCCGGAGTAGTGATACGTGGGAAGATGGAGTTTCGGCGAGGAGCTATGGTGGCAGCTCCGCAGGCGGTTAATTGCTTGGGCAGATCCTTGTTCTTTGGATCCGGGATCACTTGCCGCTTGAGTTGGAAGTAGCGAGAAAAGAGGTCTACCGTGGCTTCGAGGCCGAGGTATCCCTCAGAGAAGGAAACAATGCAAGAGAGGTGGTGATGGCGTTGGCGGGGAGATGATGAACCTGGAGTCCGAACTTGTCGAGAAACTCCGGAAGAAGTTACTAACGGGCAGTCCGAAGCCGCGCTGAAAGTGCGCGACGAAGACCACCCGTTCCCCTTGCTGACTTGAGGCTCGAGTTCGCCCTCTGGCAGGCGACACTCTACCCCGGCGGGAATCCGCCGAGTCGCCCTGAGCCACTGGATTTCGTCCGGAGTTACATCCGAACCTTCCCAGCCGGCTCGTTCTCCGACCTCCAGTTCGAGGTCTGGAACCTCGGTTTGTTCCGAAGTCTCAGGAGGAGACATCTCGGCAGAGTCAATCTGCAGAGAATGCGCAGAAGTTTAGCAAAGGAAAAAGGGAATCTGGAATCTAGTACAATATTTGGCTAACTCAGGAGGAGTTTGGTGGCTATCTTATGTGCATAGAGGCATATCTATGCTAGGCGAACATCTATCCGAGGCATGAAACCATTTCTACCCAAAAGAGTATGCGAGTAAGATCTGCCGGAGGGGTAAATAGAGTTTTATTCAAGAACATATGAAGAACCAAAGCGCGAAGAGGAAGAAACCTAGAGCAATGCCTAGGGTATCAAGAAAGGGAGTACATACCGTGAAAACGAGGTGCTGAGGAGCGGCGCCGGTGACGCGGTCGCAGCGGCGAGGAAGGAACTGCTCGTCGGCGGCGGCGGGAACGCGTTTCTTCTCAACGGGAAGCGGCGGCGCTGGTTGCGATGGAGGCGAGACGGCGAGTGAATGAGGAAGAAGAGGGAAGCACTGCCCTGGGCCCGTATTTATAACCGCGGGCGGTAACTGCGCACTACCGCGCGGTTATCGGAGCGGCGAGTGGGATCGTTTGTGCACAAATGCCCACGTGGCACGAAGATAGCGGTGGACAAGCAGGCCACAGGAACGGTTGCAGGAGGCAAACCGTCGTGCGGCGCGGTTACTGGAGCGCGAAGCGGCGCAAGCGGGAAACCTCCGCTGACGTGGGCCGCGTGGTGGAAAGCACTCGAGTGCTTTGACTATCGTGGACCAGGAAGTGACGGATGGGACACGTGAACAGTGTTCTCTGACCGAAGTCAGTAAGGATGCAGAAATCGAGGGGTTGACGTCCGAGATCTCGGCGGATACTTCGGAAAAGCAGTATGGCCGAGGAACAGACCGATGGATTTCTCGGAGTATTGGTTCGGTAACCTGCAAACATCGTAGCGCATGTGGTTTCGGGTTGAACCTGATGCGGCCTTTCATCCGAGGCTGCAAGACCACATCAGCTTCGGGGACTACTGTCGGGGGGTTACCCCCGGGTAGGCTAAAGATGAGGTAAAGACATGTAAGGTTAAGGCTGTAAGCCGTCCGAGGTAGCAATTAAGCAAAGACGCAGGAGGCGTCATCCGACGTAAGGTGAACGTCGGAGGAATCATCCGAGGTATAGCCTCCGAGGTATGAACCTTGGGGCAGTCAGCTAGTTACCACAAGGACAAGGTGTTATCTACCGAGGTATAGGATCCGGAGTATCCCGAGCCAAGATGAAGCGTGGCCCGACGTATAAGTGACCGGCCAGCCGAGGTTAGCAGCAAGTATCGAGGCATGTCAGAGGAGTCACGGGCGCCGCAGAGCCCGTAGCCCCAAACGTCAGAGGACGGCGAGGTCCGTCCACGGGTTTCCCGGAAGCTCGGGGGCCTAGGAGCTGACTCGGCTATTTCGGGAAAGGTCTACAGGCTAGACCTCGGCAGGCTACTGAAGTATGACCGGAAGAGGAAAGCTAGGCCTGGCTGGCCTGACAGTTCGGCCGTTGAGCTGGCAGGAGGCAGAGGCTTGTCTTCTACCTTTTGGCCATGCCATTGTCAGTTGTAGGCAGGGGTAAAAATGTACTTCGGCCTGTGTATATATGCGGCATCTCTACCTCCAGGGAGGAGGACGGCGAAACCCTAGCTCATTTCCCCCTTCATAGTTTCATCTTCCATCTAGAGCTCTCACTTGAGCAGCATCATACAGCTCGAGGAGCACCTTGTACCCGAGAACTACACTGATATATTGAGAGAGGAAAGGCAGGAGTAGGGGTTTTACTTCCTCACGAAGGCCCCGAACCTGGGTACATCGTGGTGTCTTTTGTGTTCTTGGCTTTCTTGGCTTCTTGTTCATGTTCTTGTGGTTTCTTGCATGTTCTTGCTTGTGCACATCTTGAGTGCATAAACCCTCCCCGGATTCCCCCAACGACCATTCGGCCCCAACTAAGCCATACCCATGGCATCTGCCGTGATCCCACCATGACAGGAGGGCCAAAGCTCCCTGGAAGGATCATCTTGAAACACAAACTAGCAAAACGGATCAGATCAGGAGGGCTGATGATGGATAGAGTGCCCGGGAACGCATCCTTGTAGCCCGGATACACATATCACCACCATATATCCAGACATGCAGGAGTAGGGTGTTACGCTTCCAAGCGGCCTGAACCTGGGTAAACTGCCTGTGTGTTCTACTTTCAACATCGTTCACTCACTCGCCTAGATCCCCCTTGCGCCTCTTGCCGAATCTCTAAAAGGGGGTCTCTCAACCTCCGGTGTTCGTGACTTCGGACACGACATCTGGCGCGCCAGGTAGGGGCCGCAGGTGATCTAGCGAGGTTCCGCTTTGCTAAGCAATAAGGGAAGATGGTGGCTGGTCAACGAAGATTTGGAGCACGTCGGGGAGGAACGGGCAGGGGCTGGCCAGGACCGGAGATCTCCCCATCGGCCCCCCTATAGCCGTTCCCAGACCCCGCCACGCTACAAGCGAACACGGTCTCCCTCCCCGAGATGCCACCTCGTCGCTCAACATACCATCCGAGATCGAGGGAAGGATGGCTCCAAGTTCGAGGAGTGAGACTCCTCTCACCCACGAGGTCATCGCGAAAGGGGAGGGCTGGCTCACGCAGAATTCAGGACGTGCGTGCGGAGCATCTCCATCTCTCCGAGCCCTTGGGAAGGAGATGAAGAAGCAGCGGTGCGGTCCGGAGTCGACGGTCCCCGTGAAGCTATGGCCGCAGCTCGAGTGCTCATCCAGCACCCACCCGACGCCAGGAGCGGGACGCAGAATTTTCGTTCTTGGACTTCGCATCTGAAAGCCTTGATGGATGTTTCCCACCTAGATCCAGAGTTGGCAAGATCTTCCGGGCAAGAGCTGGACGCACCGACTACCGGGATACCGTAGCGAGATGGAATTATAAAAGAAGGGTTCTCTTTGGGTCATGAATTGCATTCCAACATTGTCGAATGTTGTTCAGAAGACGTGAGGTCTCGGATCGATTGAAGGAGGGAACACCTTCAGCAGAGAGAGATGGAAGCGTCCCTCGGAGGCATTTACTCCGCAATCGCACCAGAGCTTCAGTGAAATGAGTGGGCGTGTGATGGCGAACAGGAGTTGAATGATGCATACGATGGAAATTGTGATCTTCGTCAGTTCATGAATAGATTCCTGGCTTCGGTGAGGAATGCAGAGGGAGATGAGTTGATGATGGTGAATTGCTTTCCTTTGGCACTTAAGGGAGACGCAAGGGAATGGTGGGACAACCTCCCTGATCATTCCATCACTTCATGGCAAAACCTGAAGATGCGGTTCATGAGGGCGTTTCGAGGAAGTCGCAGGGCGAAGAGAACCCTTGATCACGAGGGGCAGGCCGTCTATCAAGGAGAACCAGCTGAAGGACATGATTCAGGATGAGGAAGACGGACCGACAACAAGCGAGGAAGAGGACATTTCGCGGTGGTTCTCAACGAGGAAGAGGACGAGGAATGAAGAACTCCAAAAGGAACAAGGTCTCCAAGAAGCAAAGGAAGAACGAACCCGATGCTTGAGAGGATCAAGCTTTATCCTCTTTATAGTTACTTATGTTGAGTTCAAGACCCGAATAATGTTTACTTGATACTTAATGCCTTATGCTTCATGAATTTCATGTCTGTCTCGTTTGGTCATTGGGAGGGGTGCGCCTTCTCCCAATCCGGCTAAGATCTTCCCGAGAGGAGTGGGGGTTCGTATCTGGGTTATACCCAGAAATGGGCTTCCACCTGGGAAGCATCTGACGCTGTTGGATGAGGTGGGTCTGGATCCGTTCCGCCACAATATGTTAAGTGGGAAGGGTCCGTCCCTCCACAATTGAGAAAGTGGGACAGGTCCGACCCTCCACAGGTGTGATGGTGGGTCTGGATCGTTCTGCCACGAATATCACACGTATGTTAAGTGGGAAGGATCCGTCCCTCCACAATTAAGAAAGTGGGAAGGGTCCGTCCCTCCATAGGTGTGATGGTGGGTCTGGATCCATTCCGCCACGAATATCACACATATGTTAAGTGGGAAGGGTTCGTCCCTCCACAATTGAGAAAGTGGGAAGGGTCCGTCCCTCCACAGTTGAGAAAGTGGGTAAAGGTCCGTCCCCCCACATACCCTAAGATGGAAATGGGTCCGACCCGCCATAAGGGTTATCTAGGGTCTGGGCCAGTCCTGCCTTGGGCCAACATACGCATGCGAGGGCTATCTAGGGTCTGGGTCAGTCCCGCCTTGGGCCAGCATCTAGATCTGGGTTTTTTACATCGTGTTCTCCCTGCTTGCTAAGTCTCGAAATGGTTTTCGTCGAAAATGCTTGAGGAACTGAGTTCCCGGGATAGTCCATTTCTCATTGCCTTTCTAAACGAAAATAACGATTTGTTGAGGTTCACGGGAACTAATGGGTTTCGCTGCTTTGTATATTTATTTTCTGAACAATGCCTGAGGGCATGGCATTGCATAAAGGTAAAGTCGGAGACAGCAAAAGGAATTGACTGCACAGATAAGTTCAATTACTGCATGAACTACGCGTTCTGAATTCGTTTCCTAAGTTAAAGCTATTACAAAATACTGTTCGATATGTGCAAAACCCGACCGATTTTGCAGGAATGACTCAAGTCTGCAACCGTATAACAAGACAGGAAGTTGATGGGGACATTCCCCCTATTTGAACCTCTCCTTAGGCGTTACCATCTTCTCCAGGGGAAGGCGAGTCTTTAGGGCACCCATATTGCTCTACCAGCTGGTTGATGATGCTTTGCGAGGCTGTTTTGCTGGATTGAGCCGGGTCTTCAGGCGGGATTTCTTCCAGAACCGACTATAAGCGGAAATTGGGGACTTCATGAAGAACTGCTATTAGGATATCGGATGAGATCGCCTTGGCTACACTCTTGACTTCTTCGTTGAGAACTTCTTCATGGCGTTTCTTGAACCCAGATAAGCTGCCCGCAACATTGGCCACTGCAAGAGAAAGGTCGGCCAATGATAGGTGGCCATCGCTAGGCATGGTACCAGGAAGAACCGCACCCAAATGATGAAGCTTCCCCTGCACATCACTCACTGCCCGTTGCAATGCAAGAAGGTCACCCTACATACCTTGTTGATGCTCGGCAAACCGGGACTCCAGTTCTTCCCGGACTTTCTTCAAGGCTGTCACTTCCTCCCACAGGCTAGAGATCGGCTTATCGGAATCTTCCACCTGCTGCCAGGCAGAGTCGGCACTTTGTTGAACCACTGCGTGGATCTTCTTCAGGTTTTCCAACTCCAACACCGTTGGTCGTATCCTCAAAGACATGTCCTTTATCTCTTGCCTGGCGTTCCGAAGGTCTTCGTCAAGCAACTGAGCCTTCTTACCATTGGCAATGGCAAGAGCTTGGGAGATCTTCCCTTGCTGGATAGACTGCTCAAGCTTACGATTGATTTCTGCCCTGGAAGCGACCTCCGAGCTCAGTTCGTGGTTCAATCGACCGATCTCGGCATGGAGGATAGAGATTTCCACGCCCAGCTCCTGCTTGATAGAGTCCCGAAGAGCAGAGGCGCGAGCATCAAAGTCCTACTGGCGATCAGCTTTGAAAGCCTCGACAGCGGATTGATGACGCTCCAAATCAAGATTCAGGTCAATGGACTTAAGCTGAATGCTCTCCTCGGCCTTGGCCAGTTGCTGCTCTCGCTTTTCCAAGTCTAAAGCCAAGCGAGAGAGCCGCTAATCCCTTCCTTGGTGCTTCAGTTCTTCAGCAGCCTGAGCCACTAATTTCAGATTCAGCTCGCTCTGGATACGTGGCACCTCAAAAGATCGAACAGAGAGCTCTTCCTCGCGGGTTTTGCAGGCTTCAGTCCTCTCAAAGTTGTCATACAGCAACTTGGCCCTCAACATCAACAACTCGTGCTCACGTGAGGCCATGACACGGGCCCTGGATTTCCACTTTTCTTCCAGGCTACGAATACTGCCGATGGCGTCAGCGAAAAACTTCCCCCGAGGTAACTTGAAGCCTGTTGATCCAAGGCAGGGAAGAGAGCGCGGTGAAATCCGACAGCCAGCCCCAGCTCTTCAGCTGGGGGCTCAGGGGAACAGTTGGGGAAAAAGCGTTCCCGGGCTCCGAGCCGCACAGATAGAGGAATCTCTGCCCCAGGACTTGACCCCAGATCCAACTCTAGAGCTTGATGGACGCCCACAGGTGGATCTAAAAATGATGGAAACAACGCAATGTCAAGAGGCAGCGGTGGGCCCAGATCTAATGCTCGTGTTGTACTGTAAACTGACAGGTGCGGAAGCATAAATGGGACCTCAGCGAATATGAATGAAAATTGGTTATCTCGGTCCAGGACGCCTTCTTCATCCACCACCTCCAGCAAGACCTCCAAATTCGAGAACGGCTCAGGGTGAGGGAGCCTCACATCTCCCCTCGGACTCGGGGGCTGCACGGGAATTGCGGAAGAATCCTTCGCCCCAACCTAGAGCTCGGTCCCACCGACGGGTGCGGTCTCTCTGGTGCGGCCAGCAGCTTGGTTTGCTGGTGCTTGGCGGAAGGTTCGGAAGAATCAGAACTGGAAAAAGATGTATGGGCAAATTACAAACTGTCCCTTCGGTTAATCCACAAAGTGTAAAATGGAGAGTGAAACAGAGTCCGAGCATTCCTCAGGCGCCTTCCGCTTGGTGACGACGCGCTGCCAACGCCGCGCCTTGAGCGCGGAGCTGAGCCCCCTGCCGACGAAGAAGATCCCTCCTGAACCATGGGATCTGGCGGGGTGATCTGGCTGATGGTGTGGCTACCGGTTGGGAATTCTTCCGGTGGTTCTTCCTCCTCGTCAATAGTCAGATCTATCACGGTGCCGAGGAGAACTGCGGAACGTGGTCTCGAACGGGCGGATGAGCTCGCCGCAATACCACTCCTAGGTCTTGGAGAAGAGTGAGAGGTCAAGCCTCCTCCAGGATTTTGGCCACATGATGGCGACCGATTGATGTCATGGGATGCGATGGCTGCCACGGGGACGGGTGGCGGTTCAGAGTCCACCCCTGTCCCGGGAAGAGGTTCTTCAGCCTCGAAGCCTGCTATTCCCCGAGCACTGAATTTGGGCATTCGAGCCATAATTGAACCGCGGCACCTGTCCTTGTACAATGGGATGGGGTTAGCATGGATACTCGGAGCCCTGGAAGCCTCGAAGAATTGATCAATCCACGCAATGATTGTCGGTTGCGGAAGATCCCGGGAGCTTAGTCGAATTGTGTCGGAATCTTCATCGAAATACTCCCACATAAACCTGGATCTCTGCTGAAGAGGGGCAATGCGGTGGCTCAGAAAATGCATTGACACATCGAGACCGGTCCATCCGTGAGACCGAAGAAGGAGGAATCTTTCTAGAACAGGGGCTAAATCATCCTCCCTGGGGCTCAATTTCATGGAATTGGAACGATATACTGCTCCACCTTCAGGTGTATCGAGCAATGGCTCCTTGTGGGACACCTTCACCAAGCACCAGTCACTCAGCCATTACTTCCAACTCCTCCTCGCTGCCATGTCGATGAATTGGGATTCAGCACCTTCCCGAAGCCGAAATGCAACTCCTCCAGAAATCACTTGAGAATTGATTAAAGGAACAAAGAAAAGACGGAATAAGGCTACTGACGGTGCTACACCCACGAAGCACTCACAGGTATAGGCAAACACAGAGAGGATGATGACAGCACTAGGATGCAATTAAAGAAGCTTGAGCCCATACGTCATCATTATCGCTCGGAAGAAATGCGATAAAGGCGGAACCAATCCCATCGCCAAGAATAATCTGAAGATTTGGGTATCTAATTCGCACACAATCAAGGAAGAAGGATGCCGAATCTCAGTTTTTTTCCCTTCATGGTGGCCGTCCGATACCAGCATCCTGGGTGCCTCCATGTCCACCGGTGAGGGCGGAAAGAGCGATGATGTCAGCCTGCTCGATCGATTGGGTTTGAAGAATCCCTGACGCTTCTTCCTCCCCCTCTGCGGCCCGCGCGGGAACGGGAAGGGGCTGGTGGAGCCATGGCTGAGATCCGGTGGAAGCAAGAAAGCGGACTCGAATCTAGATAGGAAGAACGAGATAGCAGAAAGGTGGATGCTGAGGTCAATGGAGGTGACTACGCCTATCCGTCCAAGGGAACTCGTTGACTGAGATACCGCGCACGCCGGTTGCCACTTGCCCCTTGGAGGAAGAATCGGGTTCGGGACACGAGAAACGAGGAGACAATTCGTGGAACGAGCATTTCTTTCCGTAGCCGGGAAGCTTGCCTTGAGCGGTGGGAGTGGGATGCGACGTGGCAAGGTGTCGGTTGGGGACACAACCTCAGCAATGAGGTTCCAGGTTGCTGAGATCGTGTCCGGGGCTACTGTCGCATCCGGGAACCAGGGGTACCCGCGAACTACCCGAAGAATGAGGTACACGGCTCACTGACAATAAGTGGACTGTTTGACTAGTGGCCAGAAGACTCCCCGTGAAGAACCCCCCGATACCCTCGTGGGAAGGGATGCAGAGGAAACATGGTGCGTGTGCGGCGGGTCCATAGCAGAAAAAGACTGGCAACCTACCCCAAAGGGGAACAGACAACACACTTTTGTGGTATCCCCTTACTCTATAAAAGGAGGGCCAAAGCTGTCTGGAAGGATCATCTTGAAACACAAACTATCAAAACAGATCAGATCAGGAGGGCAGATGATGGAGAGAGTGCCCGGGAACGCATCCTTGTAGCCCGGATATGCATATCACCACCATATATCCAGACATGCAGGAGTAGGGTGTTACGCTTCCAAGCGGCCTGAACCTGGGTAAACTGCATGTGTGTTCTACTTTCAGCATTGTTCACTCGCTCGCCTAGATCCCCCTTGCGCACCTTGCTGAATCTCTAAAAGGGGGTCTCTCGACCTCCGGTGTTCGTGACTTCAGACACGACAGATGTAAAACTTATCCCTGTGAAATTTCATTCAATTCTGAGAATATTTCCCGACTAGCTTTTCTGAAACAAAAAGACAGCAGAAAACAGGAACTGGTACTGTGGCATCTTGTTAATAGGTTAGTTCCAGAAAATGCATAAAAATGATATATAATGTCAATAGAACATGTAGCATTTGGTATAAAATAAGCATGAAACATCAAAAATTACAGATACGTTTGAGACGTATTAATCCTTAGCATCATCTTTATTAATTCCTATTTGGATTTTTTCTATGTGAGATCTTGGATCTTGAGATGATCTTCAAGACAGGCTCTAGTTTATTGAAAATGGATTTCATATGAAAAATTTGTTGTGTTTTTTATATTGGAGATTTTACCGGTGTTTTTTATAGAGAGGTCTAATATTTATCCTTGTATATATATGTGATGTTCTATAGTTTGTTGTTAGCTTCAAAATAAGCTCAAGTTTATCGAAAACGGAGTTCAGATGCGAAAGTTATGGCGTTTCCAGATCCTACTGCTCTATCGGGCCCGACTCCAATGATTTTTCTCTATCCCATCCAATGATTTTTGGATCTCGATTTCTCTCTATCCCTCCAATGATTTTTACTCCTTTTATATGGAAAATATAGAGGAGATATATCGAAGTTTTGACCAATTAGTTTCTCCTCTTTGTAAGGGGAAGCTATTGGATTTAAATCTTCGGATTTTTTTTGCTTCACCTTGTTCTTCCTCTCTTACTCCTCCATTGCATTAGTTGTTTTGGTGAGATTTGAGGGTTACATATTTGAGCACTTCTTGTGTTCTTGTCATTGCATTTTATACATCGGTCTGATTGATCCACGAGGATTCATGGAATTGAAAATTTGAGAAAACTCTTGGGTGTTTTCGGGTGCCCTGACGCTTGTTCCTCTTGGGTGTTTGGTCACCCTAAACGGTTGGTATCTACACGGATCGTAGTCTTGGTGTGAAGCTTAGGGCAGACTTTCGGAGCCTTCAATTAATTTGTGATGATTGCCTTGAACAATTCGTATGGGTTTGGTGACCGTTCTCGAGAGCACCTCATAGTGGATTGAGTCTCATCCTTTCTGTGCGAGATCAAAGAGAATAGGGTTCTTTATGGTGTTGTTGAACCTTTGTAGCAGCACACCTGTCTAACGAAGACGTGCTTTCATCGGAAAGGAGCTTCAATAATTATAGTCCCCCCAAGGACTTGAACATCGGGATACATCATTGTGGCTTTGCCTCCTTCCTCTTGGGGTTATTTTGATCCTTGGTTTACTTATCTATATCTTGTGTCGCATCATATATGATTGCTTATCTAGTTACACTTTAGGGTCACCTTATTTATCCAAAATTATCACTAAAATCAACGAAATTGGTTAAAATTTGTAATGGACTATTCACCCCCTCTAGGCATTGTTTTTTATCCTTCAGTCTCTCCACATTAGGATTCACCGCTTAGAGAGTAAAGATGTTAGATATAGTTTAGTGCACAATGACACTTTTATATTCCATGGCACAAATTATGATGTTTGCAAAATTCGCATGCTTATTCATTTTCGGTCCTGGACCCAACTATAGAACGAATTGTAGATATGGGTTTTCTCCTCCAAAAGATACCCAAAATCTATCTTTATTATGAGAAAAACTTATACCTCCATGCTCAAACTTCTAACGTGTTTCTCAATGTTTTGAACAATGTAGTTAAATGTGGATCTTTCCTTGTCGAAATGCTTACGAGCTTTGGACCAATGTAGTTAAAATCCCAGTGTAATCATATAACAGGAGAAAATCTTTGAACCAAACACGTCCCAAAATGTCTCTGTCGTCATCATTGGAATCTTTATATGACGATGTTTCCATAAACTTGTTATAGAATAACTCATCATCACAATCTATGGTCTGCGCATTAGAAAATGTAACATTGATCACAAAAAATTCCATCAAATGTCATTGGAGAGAGCCTACGATTTCTTACCTAACAGATTGTTCAGTCCGATTGAGCGAACACTTTGCGTGCGGGTTGAGACCGAGGTGGAGAAGTCACTAGCTAAGATTGAGCTTGCTTGGGCTCCCATGGGGGTGACAACCAGATTTGAGGTGGGTTCCATCCCTCGCCCGAGCTTGCCTCACGCGTGGACTGCAACAGAAAATTCCAATGGTGTATGGTGCAAAGGTGATTTTTTTGGGACGCGGAGAGAGATTTGCGAGCGGCGACGGCAATGGTTCGACCGAGGGAGGGGAGCCGGGGCATGGGGAGAACGGGAGTGGGAGAAAAATGGGTCTATCTCACTGCCTCGTGGGCCTAAGTGACAAATTGCTAAGGTGGAGGCGGACAGCTACTCTATCTCCCTTCGGGAGAAGTTGTAATAAAGGGACATAATCTCGGATTTTGTCAGTTTGGGGTGTTCTTGGGGTCTCTTTTTGTCTGCACCATTCAAATGGATAGATGGGACAGTTTGAAGTATCCCCAGAGATGCCCTAACGCTCTCACTCCCCCGCTTGTGAAATAAAAATGACGCCAAGTATTGTGTCGGCACCTCAAATCGCGCAGGACCTCTTATTCACACGAGTATAAAGAAACAGAAAGATAGCTCGAATGGATAGTAGCTAACATGTTCTTTTCGCCGTCCCCTCACCTCAGGCCATCGCTCGCCGTCCCCTCACCTCAGTTCCGAGGACAGGGAGGGGACTCTTCGGAGGACGACCCATCTGATGGTGACGCCCCTCGTGCCACGGACGCCCTTCCTCCGCCTGCGCCCTCAGCTCCGACTTCTGCAGCTCTGCCTTCGTCAGGGGCGGCATCTCTTGCAGGGTCCCAGGTTCAGGCATCTTCGCTTGGACAGCCCGACGACGCCCACTCCTCCCTCCCGGCCCCACCGCTGTCCTTTGGGTTCCCGCTATCACAGTACGGTTCCAACCTCTGTGAGGGGCTGGGATCCTTGGACATCTCCGACATCTCCGGCCTCGTCTCGATAGCCTTGGGGCTCCAGTCCTCTCCTCAGGCGAAGGTGGAGTACTCTGAGGACTCGACGAGTGTGGGGTTGGAGGTCATGGCCCCCGACACCCCGCGCTCCCCGGGCGCGGTTTGGTACACCCGCTCCCTAGGCACCCCGGCAGCACATGTCCTGGAGCCAGTCACGGTCTTCCCCGACACACCTGTGACTGGCACCACGAAGCGCCCTAGGTGCCACGGGTCCTCCCCTCTCGCCCCTGGCACTCGCCGCCACAGCGCGCGCTTGGCGAGAGCTAGGACTGGAGGCGAGACGGTGGAGCCTACTGTCACGATGGTGGCGACTCGCCGTCGTGAGGCGCTCGACAGTGGGATTGGTATGTCTCGACCTCCGCCCACCCCTACTCCCCCCTCCCTCTCCTCCTTCTGGTTCCCGGTTTTTGGTTCTCGACTCGGTTCCGCTAGCACATCTAGCTCAGGTTGCGGGAGACTGTGACATTATTTTCCATGGAGAGCGAGGGCCTCGCCTTGAGCAGATTGAGGCCATCAAGGCTAAGGAGGTCTATGAGGGGGCCCTAGCGGCAGCTCGTGCTCAGGCGGAGCATAAGCGGCAGGGGCCCCCGGCTCCCGCTGGACCTGTGCAGGAGACTCAAGGGTCCGGCAGTGGAGCCCCTCCTAGGCCTGATGGTGCCACAATTGCTGTGCCTACTTCCCAGCCTGGGAAGAGGCGCGGGAGGCCATCTAAGTCAGCGTCCCGGCCCTCGACCGCTGGTAGGGCCCAATCGGTCCCCCCTAAGGGGACCAACCCCGACATTGTTTCGCAATGAATGTCCTCACAATCATTTGGAACATGAGGGGGTTTGGGCAGGAGGGCCGCCGCCGCCAGTTGATCAACTACCTTAGAGACGAAGATGTGGACATTATGGGTTTGCAAGAGACGATTCGTCAGGATTTCTCGGTCTCAGATCTAGAGAGTCTTAGTCGCCACAAGTTCTCGTGGCATTGGCTCCCGGCGACGGGACACTCAGGGGCATCCTCCTTGGTGCCAAGGAGGATACCTTTGAGATAGAGGATATGGATCGCGGGGAGTTCTTTGTGAGCATGTCTATGGCCCCGCGGATCACCGGAGGTCCGCTGAGTTCTTAGCTGAGCTCAGGTCAAAGGTGGAGCGATGCCCTATCCCTGTAGTGGTGGCAGGCGATTTTAATCTCATTCGCTCCCCTGATGACAAGAGCTCAGATAATGTGGACCTCCCTAGGATGCGTATGTTCAACGACTGGATTGCTGACTGGCTCTGAGGGAGATCACTCGGGTTGGGGCACGTTATACGTGGTCCAACAACCAGGCCGTCCCGATCCGGAGTGTGCTTGATCGGGTCTTAGTGTCAGTGGAATGGGAAATTGCTTTTCCTTTGTGCTCGCTTCGTGCGGTTACTAGGATTGGCTAAGACCATTCCCCCTCCTCCTTCCTTCTGGAGGGGGGCCCCGCCGAGGTCGAACCGCTTCCACTTTGAGGAGTTCTGGCTTGGTCAGCCAGGATTTGTGGAAGCAGTTCGCCAAAGTGGGACTTGGCGGTCGCGACTCCCCCCCCCCCCCCCCCCCGCGCCTATAATGCGGTGGGCATTTGGCACCACTGTGCTAAGGTCGTGCACCAATTTATGCGGGGGTGGGGCGTGAATTTAGGCGCAGAGGTGCGTAAAAATAAGGCGGACATCCTCGGACAGATTCAGGCGCTCGACGTGGCGGCTGACTCGACAGGCTTGTCCGCTGATGGATGGTTGGAGCGGTATGCTTTGGAGAACTCCTTGATGGAGATCTACAAAGGAGAGTAGATATTATGGCGACAACGTAGTCGCCAGAATTAGATCCTTCGTGGAGATGCTAATACAACATACTTCCATGCCATTGCTAACGGTCGCCGCCGCAGGTGTTCTATCCCATGCCTATGGGCGGATGGCCTCCTTTTAGAGGAGGCCCAAGACCTTTCCGACCATATATACTCTTTCTATAAGGAGTTATTTAAGGAGGGTCCCCGCACGGGAGTGGCTTTGGCCGCGCACTTCTGGCCCTTAGGGGCTTTAGTCTCGGATGACGAGAATAGGGAACTTACTCTCCCATTCAGTCCTGAGGAGGTGCGCCGGGCCATTATGGGGATGAAGGCCAACTCGGCCCCGGGTCCGGATGGCCTTCCTGTTTCTTTCTTCCAGAAATTCTGGGAGTATATTGAGGCGGTGATTATGCCGATGTTCCAGGAGTTCTATACTGGGACACTGGTTATGTCTCGCCTCAACTTTGGCATGATTACCTTGATCCCTAAAGTTGTAGGGGCCATGGATATACGTCAGTTTAGGCCGATCACGGTGATCAATGTCATCATGCGACTGTTTGCCAAAGTGTGCGCAACATGCTTGGCGCCAGTTGTGGAGTGCCTTGCTCACCCACATCAGTTCGCCTTTCTCAAGGGACGATTTATCCATGACGGGATTCTGGCTCTTCATGAGGTTGTTCATGAAGTCAAGACGAGACACCTTAAGGGTGTCTTCCTTAAGCTAGATTTCCAGAAGGCATATGATCGTTTGGACTGGGCTTTTCTCCGCCAGGTCCTCGAGCGTCGTGGCTTTGATGAGCGCTTCATATGCTGGGTTATGCAGATCGTCATGTCTGGGAGCACGGCCATCAATATTAATGGAGACATTGGTCCTTACTTTAGGTCTTCGCGCGGGGTGAGGCAAGGGGACCCAATCTCCCCCCTTCTCTTCGACCTTGCTGGGGACGCCCTGGCGGCTAACTTGGACAAAGCCAAGACGGCCAGCCACATCTCTGGTGTGGTTGGGCACCTTATTCCAGGAGGTGGGATCACCACCTCCAGTATGCGGACGATACCATGATCATGGTGGAGGGTTCGGAGCTTGACATTATTAATCTCAAGTTCCTTCTCCTCTGCTTTGAGGCCATGTCTGGCCTCAAGATTAACTTCGACAAGAGCGAAGTCATGATCATGGGCTACTCCCCTGATGAGCGACAGCGGATAGCAGACAAACTAAATTGCAAGTTATTTGCCTTTCCTGTTACTTACCTAGGGATGCCCATTAGTGATTCTAGGATCCTTATTAAGGACCTAGAGCCGGTTACCCAGCGTGTCAAAGCTAAGGCGGAGCCTTGGCAAGGACGGTTCACTTCTAAGGCGAGTAAAACAGTCCTGATTGACGCCTGTCTCTCTAGTCTACCTATGTTCCAGATGGGAGTTTGTATACTCCCAGAAGGCACGCATGTCTCATTTGACAGGGATCTCTCACGCTTCTTCTGGCAGGCGGCCAATGGGCGTCAGAAGTACCACATGGTCAAATGGGCGGATGTGTGCACCCCAAAGACATGGGGGGCATTGGTATCTTATCTTCCCGTAAGATGAACGTTGCGCTCATGCTGCGATGGGTATGGCGGATACTTAGAGAGGAGTGGGGCTATGGCTGCAATTGATCAAAGCGAAGTATCTGCAGGGCCGCCCCCTCTTTTCCTGTGACCGCCAGGATGGATCCCAATTTTGGCGATCCATCCAATCCATCAAGCATGAGATTAGGAAGGGTGTCCGCTTCTCCATTGGTAATGGAGAGGACACCCTTTTTTGGCTGGACCCGTGGCTCGACGGGAGCCCGCTACAGCATAGTTTCCCTCTCTGTTTGCTATTGCGTGGACCCGATGCAGCTGGTGGCCTCGGCGATACTCAATGGGACTTGGAACATCTCGTTCCGACGAACATTTGGTATTGCTGAGGCTACAGCCTGGGCAGAGCTACGGAGTTTACTTCTGGAGTCGCTGCCAGGCGGTCGTGATCTCGTGTCATGGCACTGGCACCGACTGGGACGTTCTCTGTAAAGTCGGCCTATCGGAGTCTTTTAGTTACCCAGTTAGAGCTTGGACCTCTCCACTCTGGAAGGCCCCCATACCGCTAAAAATCAAAATCTTCGTGTGGCAGCTTCTTAGGGACCGCCTCCCTCAGGGGTGGAGGTACGCAAGCGACAGGGGCCGGGTGATGGGCTTTGCCCCATGTGTGGGATCCCCGAGACGGGAACCCACATCCTTTTCACCTGCCCCGCTGCCAGGTTTCTATGGAACTTCGTCCACGAGGCGCTGGGGCCTGCTTGGCAGGCCTCAGACCTTGGCGAGTTCTTAGAAATCCAGGCGAACCGTACCGGTGAGAGGCGGCCCTCTTCTGGTTGGTGTTTGCCGCGTTGATGTGGACCCTGTGGACAATTCGCAATAAGATGGTGATCGAGCGGGTCTTTCTCCGACGTGCTTCTGACTCGATGTTTAAATTTCTGACTTTCTTGCAGCAGTGGCACTCGTTGTCTAGGCAGCGGGACAGGGGGCAGCTGGAGGACATGCTCTCTAGACTTGTGGAGACCGCTCGGCGCTTCTCCTCTACCTCTTCCAGCTAGCACCAGAGGGGCTTAGTTTTTTGTCTCTCTCTCTCTCTCTTCTTCTTGATGTATCTCTCTCACCGCCCCCCCCCCCCCCCCCCCCCCCCCCCCCCCCCCCCCCCACCCCCACCCACCTCCCTTCTTGCTTATTCAGTGTGGGCTTTCTTGTGCTGCGCCCCCAGCATGCGGTTTTCTTACCGCTCTTATGTTTATAACTGTGTTTGGACTTGCTTGGCATGTTGCTTTATTTATAAAGGGGACGAAAACCTGTTTCGAGAACCTGTTCTTTTCGCACTACTAAATCAAAACAATATATTCTAGTACTACTACATCACACTATCGAACCACAGTGTTTCCTGCACGTATGCATACTTGTTTATTTATTCAGCGCGAGAAAATATTTTATTATTCGGACGGCAGCATAAATAAGTGTGTAGGAGTACTATTGATCGAGTTTCAGCTTTTGTTTCTTCAAGACACTGGATTAGGACAAACGACAAGGTCTCACTTTTCATAAAAATGTTTGATGATGCAGGCGAGGGTAAAATTTTCTTCTACCAGGAGCTTACCTAGACTTGGACATACTTGACTTGAGCGAGTACTATATATCCGGGTGCATTTGGCAAGGCCCGTTGTGTAACACAAAAGTACCACGCGTATATATACAAGAAAAATAACTCTTCATTCGTTATCAGCTTATTATCCGAAGGAAAGTTATAACCATATTACTGTGGTGTGACAGTAAACAAGACATCCAAGTTGTTGATTGTGATACGCACACAGTAGTACACGTTGGCTTTTCAGGAGATACTGACAACTTTCACTATGATTGAGCAAACAAGTAAAAGGCACCTTGGAGCCTTATCCTCTCCCGTCTATAGTTGAGAGAAGGCGTTTTTGGGCGAAACCGAGCTCCTCACCTCGCCGCCGCCGAATCGGCGGTTTCCTCGCCCTCCGCCGGCCGCTCCGGCGGCGGGAGGACGGGGGAACTCCGATTCGCGGTGTGTACATAGCGTAGAGTGGCTTAGGTGTGCAGACGGCGGCGTCGGGAGGGTGGCGGCGCTGCCGAGTTTCTGTTTTGCAGGTGCGGGTCTTCCTCCTCGGCGTCGGCGCTCCGGTGGAGTTCCGAAGTGGGTCCGCATCCCTCGTCGCGCTCGCAGCTCTGGGGAGCTGCCGTGGGCGACTTCCCCGCGTCGGAGATCGTTGGCGGCGTCTCCGGTTTTGAAGGTATCGAAGCAGGCCGTGTTGAAGCAAGCTCGCGTTGCTGCTGGTGGAGCAGGTTGGAGGCCCTACGGGGTTCGAGTTCCGAAGACTTCCCGTCCGTCTGGGGACATCGGCCGATCCAAGGAGTGTGGCGATGCGGCGGCGGCGCGCCATCGGTGTGATCTGGTCTTCGTCGGCGTCAACGCAGTGCAGAAGCTGGACTTGGGTGTAATTTCTTCTTTCATGGAGGTCCTTTCTGTAATAGGCTTGTTTTAATGGTTGTCTGTTTCCTCGCAAAAAAAAAAAGATTGAGCAAACAAGTGTGAAGGAAGGAAAAACTCAAGCTCGACCACCCGAACTTAATTAGTTTTAACTCGACGCGTCAATTCAAGCTGGATCTCATCCAATCCTTGTAGATCTAGTGACAGATCTATATTGGTTACTGGTAGCTTCATCCGCTGCACTTGCTCCTGCCTAACCCTGTACTGTTGTAGTAATAGAAGAACCTGAGATGTCGAGTTACACGTAACACGTCTTGTCACGGACTTTAAGCCCAAATAATTGTGTTCTTGTCACGCTCGGGGAGATCCACCGTATCTGGTCTGCCACCGCGCCGCATACCTATACGAGCATCTCCACTCGCAGTCCCCAAAGCCCCCAAAAGGTCTATGAGAGTCCCAACCAAAAAACGCTTTTCAGCCACGGCCCCCATAACCCACTTTCATCCGGATAGACCCTATATTTTGTCCGGAGCTACTAGCCCATTACCTCCCAATGGGGGCTTGTTCGGTAGCCCCGGACGAAACTTTCGTCGGCACTCCCTCTCTCCTCTCTCCACGTGTCTCCCCTCTCCTCTCTCCTTCGGAGGTCCGGCTGGGCATCGCCGGTGCCGACGCGGCCGGCGGGTCCTGCGCTCGCGGTCGGCGGCGAGATGGCGGACATCGACCACGACAATTCATCCGCGGAGAGATCCAAGAGCTCCAGGCAGACGACGACGACGGAGGACAGTCGAAGGTCGTCGCCGCCCAGGATGCCGCCAACGTCAGGGCACCAGGAGGCGGCGGACGCGCGCGAGGGCGGGCGGGAGGGAGTCGGTGAAGGCGTTGTTGTAGAGGTTGAGGTGGGTGAGGAAGCGGAAGTGGCTGAGCGAGGCCGGGACGAGGCCCGAGAAGGCGTTGGCGGCGGCGTCGAGGCGGAGGAGACCGCGGAGGCGGGAGAACGCTAGAGAGGTTGAGGCCGGAGACGTCGAGCCCCACGCCGGCCCACGCGCAGTGGCAGTCCGTGCCGTCCCGCGCCGCCCAGGAGGCGGGCCCGCCCGTTGGGTTGGAGAGTGCCGCCTTGGCGTCCAGCAGCGCGTCCGCGTCGCCATCGGCCGCGCCGGCGCCGAGGTGGGCGGCAAGCAGGAAGAGGATGAGCAGGGAGAGGCTGAGCCGGAGATGCATTGGGGATGGACCGAGCGTGGCAGACTAGCGAGGAGGCGCCCGCAGGATGTTCGTGGAAATGCCACCGAAAATGTACTAGTAAAGAAAACAAAAATACAACCCTATTGGGGTGGCGAGTGGGGAGAGACGCCCCGTTAGACGTCATCTCGTCCGGACGGCCCCATAGCGCTCGTTCCGCTGTCAATCCGAACGAGATATGGGAATAGCGAGTGGAGATGCTCTAAGCTCAAACCTTCCATCTTTTTGCGGAAGAAGCGTCACGCACAAAACAAGAAGAGAATCTAAGTCAACGACGACAAAAGTACTATTTTTTCTTTTTGAACAAGGGGAAGGACCCCGAAGGGTCCAGACTGCATTTAATCGGTGGGATTACAAATTACAACAAGGACCTCAAAGTAAAAGCAAAATACAACCAAGTCCCTGGACTTTACAAAAAGGACCTCAACTAAAAATTTAGGAACGCAATTAGGTCCTTCTCCACCGAGGAAGAAGCGCAGCTCGACACAGCGGCCGTCCGCGCCATCGCCGGGGACAACACCACTTGGAGACGGTGCGACGTTGGGCGCCGCCGCAGAGCTGATGATGGGCCTCCATAGCGGCACGCCGGCCTGGAGGTTGATGACACCATGGTGCGTGAAGCACCACAACACGGAGTGGCCACGCCGGCCAGGAATAACGGCGGCGCAAGTTCGCCGCCATTGATGAACTCCGTAATTAGCAGCCTGAAGATCTCCCCGTGGAGCAACAGATCCAATCCATCCGCCCTCCTTCCCGCTACCTTTGCGGCGTAGAAGAGCAGAGACACCAAAGCCAGGAGCTCCACCACGACACAATGCTTATTTGCAGAGATCTCTCGCCTCAGCTTCACCGCTTGCAGCAGCTCCTGCCACCGAAGATGCACAACGATGAACACCAGGGCGAGCACGCACCAGATCCGGCCGATGGGATCTAGCACTCTACTCCAAGTCGCCACGTGGGGCAAGCTGCAACCGAAGCAAAACCTATAGCTAATATTTACGGCCCGCGCTGCGCATCCTCGTCCACGCCGGCCGGCAACGCCGCCGGAGAGAAGAGGGGAGCGAGCCGGGGACGGAGAGCGGAAGCGGAGGTCGACTCTCAAAGCATAGCGGTGGGTGGAGAAAGGAAGCCTCCATGGAGCTTTCTCCATGGGCTTACGTTTTCCCGGCAAAAGTACTCTTTGCTTAGCGGTTCGAGCTAATACACTTTTTGCTCCGATCGGTTGAGTGTGTTGTGTTCAACGCCGGAACGGATCACCACAGAAACCTTTTAAAGTCAACACGACAGACAGGAAGAATATACTACTCCTTGGAAAAAAAAGATCGCCGAAGTCAACATGACTGGGAGGCGATAAAGCATGGAAACTTGCACCCCTTGGGTAGTGCTTTGAACAGTCTCAGGCTTTTGAGGGAGGCCGATCACATGATGCCGCATTTCCCACATGATTTTCTAGTGTGTATAAGCTGGTACCAGTGTACCACTGACCATGCATGGCCCATGACTCCGTCCTATCCTCCTGTTCAAGATTAACTGATTTATTTACATTATTTATCACTGATCTGAAAACAATATATATATTTATCACGATATAAAACAATAGTAGAAAGGGAGAAAATATCCTGAGATAGAGAAGGGCATCACCTATGTCACACAAAGAAGTCAGGTATATTAAGCAAACTAGAGTAAAGCAAGGGGAGGATGACTACCGCCGCCTCCTCTATAAAGGGGGACTTTTCTACCCACCACCATCTCCTCCGCCCCGCCTCGCCTCCGCCACCATGGCGAACCTCCCCACCCAGGCGCAGGCCACCGCCGGCGACGCTTCCGGATTCAAGCTCTTCGGCCAGGTCATCCAGCCCGACGCCCACTGCGCCGCCTCCGCCTCCGCCTCCACCTCCACCTCCACGGAAGAGAGCACCCCGCCTCCGCCTCCCCCTCCTCCTCCTCAGCCGACGACGCCCGTGCAGGCGGCGGCCGGGGGCGAGGCGCTGCCGTGCCCGAGGTGCGGGAGCAGGGAGACCAAGTTCTGCTACTTCAACAACTACAACGTGCGGCAGCCGCGCCACCTCTGCCGCGCCTGCCGCCGCTACTGGACGGCCGGCGGCGCGCTCCGCCGCGTCGCATCCGCGTCGCCCGGCCGCCGCAGGCCTCGGCCCAGCGCCCGATCGGTCGCCGCCGCCGCCACGGCGTCCGCCTCCGAGGAAGGCGCGGCGGAGAGCGTTGACTCGCGGTCATAGGCGTGGTCGAGTGAATGCTCCGCTTCCGGGAAGGAACTCGCGGTGCGGGCCAACGCGTCAGAGACACCACGCCTCCGTGTTCCCATCGTACTCCACTTTTCCCACTTTTTGGCTCTCTTTTTGGGTAGGCTTTATTCGGATACCATTTTATTAGAATTCTTTTTGGTGGCCGTAAGGAACGAAAGAGTTGAAAATTGAAAGAAAATGTACTAGGCTACTATAGTTCAAAACTTCATCAGATGAATGTACTAGGCTACTATAGCTCAAAAATTCAGATGAATGTACCAGTACTTTCTTCCTGGTTACTACTAGCAGTGGCAATGGTGATGATGGTGATGAGGAGTGGCAGATTGAGCCATGTTTGATTTAATGAAACCTCGAGTTTCTTCTTCTTTCCTTTTGTTGCCCCGTGTTTCTCCTCAGCATTCAGTCATTACTACTGTAGTAGATGCAGAGTGACCATTCAATGGATCACGTGGAACCGGTGACGGTCTCTTGAGTTGCTGTAGATGCGCAGCTTAAATGGAATGTGTACGTGGTTGGTGGCCGTTTTTGTTAAATGTCAATAGCATCAGAGGAGGGCCGGGGAATCTATCTACTGTGTTGTAGACACAAACAAGAAAAACAAAAGGAGGCATCTACCTGAGGAGGTATCACATTATTCCAGGAAAAAGGTAAGCTTCGTCAACTCCTCTTTTAGCTATTCCTGGTAGTGAACTAGTGGTCACATAGTGTCATTTTTGTTTATCTGTTTTTAATTCATGACATATTTCTAAACAAGTGTCCTCCACCACTGGTGCATTTGTCAGCCAGCACATGGTGTGCAATGTATTCAACTCAAACATGTATATCCACATACCGCGTTCCAGTTTGGCATTTGATTCCATTGAAATATACTACATTTTCCATAGTATTTTGTAGTCCTTCCAAGCTACTTAGTACATTGATGTATTATTTACAACCTTCACTGATCGGAGTCCTGATCTCCTTATAAAATAATGCTGAATGCGAAACGAGTCATGCAATTCGGTGGTCAATGCACTAAAAGTTTGGGGGTGTACAGTGTACAGAACTAGTCAGGATCTACGTGTAATTCTGCGATGAATTTCACAGCACCTGTTTGCCAACTTCCATTGTACCACAGTCGTAGTGAACTTTTTCAGTGGAATGCTTTTAACCGGTCGATATTTTCAGACAGTATCCTCAGCCTGCCTCGTATGTACTTGACGACATCACCAGATTAGACTCTTCTAAGCCTCTAAGGCCTAACGACCTGTGAAATCACAACAGCAGCACATAATTAAAGAGAAACAAGCTACTTCATTTCAAAATGTGTAAAATCACGCGTGCCTACAGTAATGCTGCTGAAACAACGATGGCCATAAATTCTTTAAACAACGATGTCATAGACTATGCTATCGTGCAGAAGAAAGGATAAAGCTTGTCACCTACTATATTGGTGAATGGTGAGCAATCTTCCCTCAGGGCACCAACCTTCTCTTTATTTTTTCTATTAACCAGAACAGTGTTCAAACTTCACGGTTTTCGACATCAGGTATATACTCCTGAATGGCTTGAGTAAACATAGCAATCTTGTAGGTGAAAAACCCAACAAGCATGGGTATCAGCTCAAGGTGCATGACGCCATATTCTGGAACTAATATCCTGCATCAGAACAGCAAGGACAAACTTGTAAGAGTAACTTTTTTTTGCTTGACATATTATGAATATTCCAGTATCCAAAGTTTCATAACTCTTGGTGTACTTACGCATTCCATCGATTATACATCATCACAAGAACCATTGGAATAAGCAATCTTGGCTGTGCAGCCGCACCCCTGCAAGATTGCCAGAATAAATTTAGATATCATTTACTGCAAGCAAGTTGTAGAAGCTACTATTTTCTGAACGCGGGAAAGTATATTTCATAACAGATAGAGGGTGACCAATATAGGTGAAGGGTATTCTATGGTGAACGAAATATTCACTGAATAATTCATACTCAGGGAGATGGACTTCATAGAAGGATATTCAGATGATGAAGAGCATTAGTTTTTCGTCTTCGTTCATTTTGGTTAGGCCCCTAAGGACCTAACAGAAGGCAGATTAGCAACGCAAAGAATTGCGACGGAAGAGCTTGAACATGAACAGACTGGGGATCCTGAATGATGAGCTGCCAAGGACCTTATACATGGAAACAGAACCATGATTGGACAGGCCTGAATTATGAAAAGCATTTACAGAAGAATTTTCCATGTATAAGATCCTTTGGAAAGACCAGAGAGGTTCGTCAAGGACCTTATAAATGCTTTTCAGAATTCAGGCAAACCACTCGTCTTTTCATGCAAATGAACTTGGGTTTATCTGCATAAACTCTGAAAAGCATTTATAGAAGAAGTTTCGGGAATAAAACACAACTATTGGAAAGATCTTCAAATAAAAATATTTTTGCTTGCAGATTTGTCTAGCTGTCAAAAAGACACGTCATGAGACTAGAGGAGCGAATTTGACAATGTAAACTAGAATCTAAGGAATGAGATCACAGATTAGGTTTAGCAGAGTGTGCCTATCTCAAAACTAAACCAAGTGTGGACAGCTGGACACTTATTAATTGAAATCTAGTGTCAAAGCCAAACTCAATTTGTAAGAGAAATGGCTAGAAATATACTTGGCAGCTGCTTTAGTTCCACCCGCTAAAGAATCCACACTGGTTCCAAGCATGCGTAGATACACCACAGATCCAATAAGGCCTACACCGAAGCTGAAAAATAAATGATATTAGTGCGAGATGCAAACTAATGCTAGCAAGCGGCATAAAGAAGGCTGCCTTCAAAGTCTGTCTAGATATAAATAGCCACAAGTGCTTAGAATTTCAGATACACAAATTAACCAGCTTATAAACAAAGCACTAAGAAAAAGTGGGAAAAAAAGGCGTACCTCGCAGCAATTTCAGGAGTGTATGACACGTAAGCAGAAACCAAACCGACGCCACCAATACCTAAAGTAAGCAACTGTAATCTTTCTTTCAACTGCGAAACAAAAACAGTCTTATTGTCAATAATCTGCCAACAAAAATGGGTGTGTTCTTGAATAGCACCTGGACTTAGAAGAGATATACCTTTAGATACTGTTCTCTGGCCTCAGCTGACGCAACCTTAGGGTCTACTTTCTGCTGAACTTTTTTCTGCGACTCCCTTAATATGACATCCTAAAAGGGCACCAAAATCACGAAATATAAATTCGAAAAGAAGTATACACCATGATATGTATGTTGTAAATGTGAACGTGGTGAGAATCTTATTTAGAGATTATTAACGACAACATGCCAGTCATAGAATTACAGCAACTTACAATGCCACCGGTCGTTGCCCTTGTCGCTCGGTCCCATTGCTCCTGCTCCCGTCGAGTCGGGGCTAGCTTCCATCTAATGAAAGTGGATCTGTTGACGGCCTACATCCGAATTCCAAGAATCCAACTCATTGACATCCCCAAGAGGCAAGAGAATAAGGATATACATTGTGAGTGGGGGCAAGGGAATAACCTCGGCACCAGTGGATCGACCACGCCGGGCAGCCTCGACCTGGGTCTGCAAGATTGACTTCGTTGGCGCCAGAAGCTCCTTGCTCAGATCAACATCCACACTACAATGCACACCCTACATCAGTAAACATTGCGAAACGATTGTGGCCTGTGGGGGCACCAAGTGATGAGCAGACCATGAGACGAGAGTAACCTGTCAAGGCTCATTGCGCGGTTGATGCTTAGAAAACCTGAGTCCGTTTCCTCGTCTACCTGTTCAAACGAATTGCTTGGTTAGAAACTTGGTACAGCAACCACCAATGCAAAAAAGAAAGAAAGAAAATGCTAGTAGATAGGGAAGCTCGAAGCCAATAATCGGTGACTGAGTCGAATCAAATGAGACGCGCTCGGTCGCTGCGGGAATGGCCTTACCGGCGTAACGCGCTCGATGGTGGCGGGCGTGTCGGTGCCGCCGTTGGCGATGACGCGCTCCATGTGGGGCATGAAGTTCTTGTTCCAGATGAAGGTGTCTTTGTTGCCCACGGGGTCGCGGTCCTCCTTCCCCATCCAGTACTTGCGCGGCTTGATGGTCGTCGGCCCGCCGCCATAGGAACCTGGCTCCATCCCCGTCGACCACTTCTCCGGCTTCTTCTTGGGCAGTATTATCTTCACCGGCCTCCGCTCTGCCGTCTGGTCTCCCGCTGGTGCTGCCGCCGCCGCCTCTCCTGAGGCCGCCGAGGCGCGAAGCGGGCGCACGGCCGCGGCGCGGCTGGCGACGACGGCGAGCAGCGACATGGCGGCCTGGCCACGAGAAATATCTCGGTGGGGAGGGGAGATGAGAGGAGAGGGAATGATCCGGAAGAGAGACTGGTGAACGGGAGAGAGGCGTCGTGTACTCGTGTGGTGTGGTGGCGCGGCGAGTTCCCTCTGCTAGATATCGTGATTTTGCCACAAAAATATCTACATTTGCCAGCTTAGAGTTATTTGCGCTAAATTATATCTAACTGAATTTTCTCTCCAGTGCCTTGTGCTACATTGTAGTCGTACATACGACAAGGATGCTGAGAATGGGAGGATTTGATCAAAATGCAAAGTAAAACGAAATTTAGAACCAATAACTGACAGTCTACGAAACAGATCACTGAGGAAACACAACGTACAACTAGGTCAGATGCTTGCAGCCGATGAACTAAGTTAAAAGAGAACAATTCAGAATTCCAGAACCGACAGACTACAAGGCTTGCAACAAAATATGTCTCTCATTTCTCTCGGCTTATACATATAACAGGGTCAAACAGTGGTGCACATGTTATGGAAATCAAGCCATATCATACATCTCACCCGACACAAATATTGCAGCAAAAAGGAATACAAGACTTGTGACATCCTGTTTCTCACAGCCAACAAGAGAGAGAGGGAGAGGCTCCGGAGCATTCAAATATTCTCTGTTCAGAGAGAGCCGCGCAGCACAGTGTAACACAACATTACGATGTTGTTTACGCACTGCGGCACCAGGAAATACTTCCTAATCTATTCATCCATGGTATCCCAACAACAGTTGGAACGCCGTCCAGTCAGATTACATTGGATTTGCACACCGGGCATGAATTCCTCATCCGAAGCCACTTGTCAATGCACTGTAGAAGAAACAAAATCAGACAAAGAGAAGATGTTAAAATGGAGATTTGGAACCCGAAACCAGTTCCAGTACATAAAATTCCACGTGTACCTCCTTATGAAATTTGTGTACGCACGGCAAATGCCGGAGGAAAGCACCATCAGCAGGGCAGTCGAGGCATATAGGACAGAGGTCGTCACGGCAACTTTCTCCCTGACAATGGAAGGGGAGTGGCAAATTAGCTCTTCCAAACACATAAAAAAAAATGCAAATCCACTTGAGTAAGAAACATGACACAAACCTCAACTGTAGATAGTGGTAGTCTGTCTATTTCATTGTCAGTAGCTCCTCTGTGATGGTTGTTGTCATCTAGTGCTATGAGGTTCTCATAATCATCACTAATATGTGACAAACACGAAACTAAAATTAGTCAGAAACTGAGAATAGATATGCATGGAAAGAAAAGTAGCTCCCAATAAATTAAGCAGCACATAATGGTCCCTTCCCCATTGGAGGATGAGTATGAGGATAGCCATATAAATTAACGTACTGGGTACTATTGTGCACATAGATAAAGCTGATTTAAGAACTAGCACTTTTTCGTTCAAAAGAAAAAGCACTAGCACTTGAGCAATACGAAAACAACCCAGAATCTAAGACGACACAAAAAACATATGATACAAAGCAATACAGCAAAATCAGGACAACTATGCAAATATGACAGTAACTATATGCCTTGCTACAGAAATTTCCGTCAAACAACATTGCATTGCATGAAGAACTAAAACAGTAAGCACTTACTCATCAGAATCTGGAGCAAATGTGTCTCCACAGCTTTCAAGTGCTTCATGAAGTGAGTCCAGTACGGCCATTCTCTACATATTAAAACAAAAAAACATGACTAGTGGGCTCGTTACAGGGTTAAATGCTATGCCAGCAAACATGGTGGCACATAGGCCATCAGTCTTGCGCAATAAGGAAGGCAGTAGTATGCCTTCCAGATACAGTTTGTTAACTGTTAGTTGGTCCAGCTAGTAGTTGAGTTCAGGATAAGAATAGTAGGCTGATTAGTTGATCCGTTAAAAGAGTATCTACATGTAATCTGCAAACCAACCAAAGAATAAGCCTTCCAGATATCCAGCGCTACTCAGAGCCTCTATGATCGCATCCTGAGACACATTCACTCCCTTAATCCCCTCTTTCCTTCCACTGAAATGACAATCATAACATGATTGTTGCCACATCAACACTTGAAACATGGGCGACTAGGGGAAAATTGTTCTCTTTTGTTGATGTGGCCTCATCAGATGAGGGGTGGAAAGAAAGATTTTGTTTGAGTACACCACCCCAAGGGAAATTTAAGGATTTTAAATCATGTCCTCTATTATTACAAACATGCAGAGAAACTGTACATGCATTAACTAATAAAATGTGTTGTTCCGTAGAAGTAATGGAGAACATCGATACTTCTGTTGTTACAACCAATAAATGCAACAAGTGTGAATATTTAGGTTTTCACAAGCTGCTCGTACATGATAAATAAACAAGAGGGAGAAGTAGCCAACTATACAACACCCCCAACATTTGAAAGTAGCGATCATCTTTCAGAATACAGGGTAAAGACTAACCATTTCTATATCCATATTTTCCTGACCGAAGCATCCTCTGGTCAACTGAGAGATAATCATCTGAGAACAAGCAAATGTCAGTGCACAGTTAAGTGAAGTTTGAAAGAATAAGCTTATTAAGGAGTCCCACATTTTGTTGCTCTGATTCTGGGCCATTGGAGTTTCTTGGCATCCACCTTCTGTTTGCTATTTGAGCCGGGGTGTGACCAGCTGACCATGAAGTAGAGCTTTGAACTGGCGAGCGGTGGCCATATGAATACAGATGTGCCATTGAACGATCCCTCTGGCTCTGAGGACAACAGTACACTTCTTATTTTCTTGAAAGGAAAGGATGGTAATGCAGATAAATGAGGAAAGGAATCAACACATGGAATGACATAGGCGGTAGGTGGCAGCAGGGGACAATTATGAAGTTGAAACACAAGTCAAGAACACACAACTCAAGAGCAACAGGGCATAATTCGGTTTTAAGCTTTTTACTAATACGAGATTTATTAATAGTTCTGAGAATCGTGTCAAGTCAAGTTACCCACAAACAGGTTTGAAGTGCTTACATGTTACAGGCAGATATGATGTTCTGCTAATTTTGTCTCAGTATTCAGTTGGTACAGTGTACTTCGTATTTCAGCTACCTGGTATGCAAAGTGCCATAGACTCCATGAAACAGAGATGGTAGCTATGGTTTTCCGGAAACTTAATCGAGGGTTATGAGCATCAACATATCAATTCACAAATCATAACTGAAACCATGTCAATATGCATGCATCAAGCCACAGTGGCAACTCACCGAACTAGATTGGCCCTCTCTGGCAGCAATTCGGGAACGCACGGCTTCAACTTCCTCTTGCAATGTCCAGGCTAGAGTTGCATCAACCTGCAAGATGTCAGCAACCAGTCAGCCGTTCAGTACACTTGCATCAGTGGTGAATCATCAGAAGCCGGGAAAGGTACAGGTAGAAGACACAACTAACAAATGGAACATCTATTAAAAGGTAACAATAGGACTGAGCAGTAACCGGGAGAAACAAACCTGTTGTGAAGCCTGAGAGCCTGGGTGCTCCTCGTTGAACTGCTCCTGAAGCTTGAGAGCAAACATCTCGTCCGACTCAATTTGCCTGGCCCTCAACTGGTGCTCATCAGGAAGTGGGAAATGGAGCCCCTTGATCCTGGACAGCCAGGCGGTACTATCTTCCCTGAGAAAATCAGGAAGCTCCAAAGAGGTCTGGCCAGGCATCGCAGCCTCGTCCCTGACTGATCTGCCTACACGATCACCCCAGCAACACTCGGCTCCTCCATGTCCAGATGTGCTTACCCGTGCACTCCGTGAATCCGTTCCAGCTCCCGAGGCACCACCAGTGAGCAAAGAAGCTGCTGCTTCCCACGCGCTGCCCCCCTCGCCCACCTTCTCCTTATCTTTTTTCACTTCCTCACCTGGCTGATGCAGCGGCCTCGCCATTCTGCTGGTGGTGTGGTCAGGAACGCTCCCCCTGTCGTGGCCACCAGTTCTTGCGCAGGAACTCCCGGGGCCGCGGGATGGATCTGGCTCCCAGGCAGGACGCTTCCGGTCAGGCGAATGCACGCACGCCTCGTCCTCGGAGTCGGACGACACCAAATCCACCACCTCCACCATTTCCTGCAAAAAAAATTGGGTCAGCATACGTAAAATAGCATCTTGCAACTTCTCTTCACACAAAAAAGGGAACTTTCTCCCAGTTTCTGGGATTGGTACGAAGGAGAGGAAGAAACTGCTGACGTGGGATAGAAATTCAAGATTTGAACGATCTCGGTCCTCAACAAATCGACAGAACAAACATTTTATTCGTGGCGCCTACTAAATCGTCTTCGAATGAAGGGGAAAAAATTCACCTGCTCACCAATCCTACGCACAAACACTCTGGAAACGAAAATAGAGGAAGAGGGGGAGGGCGAAAAGAAAGCATTCAGGTTCGGGATCAGGCATACCTGCAGCGGAAGAAGAGGGAGAGGGAAGCGAAAATGTTAGGGCTAGCGCTCGATCGAGCGGACTAGGCCGACGGAGAGACTGGGGAGGAGAAGGAGGGGGAGGCGGGCGTTCGTCCCTATGGATGCGTGGTTCTTGGCTTTCCCCATTTTGGTATCAGGCAGACGCTCGGTGCGCGGTGAAGAGGGGTGTCTAGCCAGAAATAGAAAGCTTTTATACTTTTTCTTCCCTTGTGACCTGTCGACTTGGAAGTATTGACTGCTCTAGCTTTTCACCGATGTACAGAGACATGTTTGAATCCCTCCAAAAGAAACAGAGACAGGTTTGAAAGTGCAGCGAATCACGGAAAGTGCAAATGGAGGCCGAGCTCTACGGAGATCTTTATTTTTGAAAAATATATTTTCAAATTCAAAAAAACTGAAAATAATCATGGAGGTAGACATCGATACGTTCTACCACCCAAATATCAACTCAAAATAACTCATTGTGAGTTATACGAAATAGAAAATTTTGATAGATTTTGGAGAGTTCAAAGTTTGCGATGTTCACTATTTTGAATTCAGATTTTGAAAATAAAAGGTCCATCGAACTCGGCCTCCAAATAGCTGCACTCAGCAAATCAGCTTTTCATTGTGAATGATCTGGCTTTTTTTAGGCAAAGATATCGTAACACTCACCAAAGTGTAAAACTAACCCTACCAAGGACAGTTGAAGTCATCGTTTCCAGCTCCATAGACCTACGTAAAGCACTAAAGCCCTTTGAGTTAGGGGTATTTGTTTGGGGGTTTTGGTACCTTTTCAGTGGAAAAAGCAAAACGAAACAAATGGGGTGTTCGATATGTCTTTTTTCTTTCTTCTAATGCAGCTTTGCGTCTTCGCAAAAAAACGAGGTGTGTTGGCTACAGCGTTGCCGAAGCCACCTCTAGGGTGCTTCCCGCGACTTCCCGCAAAGGGGAGTGAAACTTTTCCGTTTAGGACATCGTTCATCAAAATTATAAGGAAAATGCCTATGAATTAATCGTTGAATGCGCTACACATCCGTTGCAAAGAGAACAGCAGAGCTACGTTCTCATGGGTTGCAGCAACTTTTTAACAAGGAACGGTGGATGGATGATTGGATGTGTCGTACAAGAATCGGCCCAAAAAGGTTGAATGTAAAGCAATTTCGCAAAGAAAATTGTCGAACAAACTGGTTCATCAGTGTAGCGTAGCGGAAGAAATTCACAAGTACATAAGAACAAAACATGAGGAATACAAATCACATCAAACTTGATACCACCATGTCAAAAACTCAATAGAGATCAAAACACCATAGGCTACCCCGTGTCAACCGTCTTGGCTAGGGCAGTTACACCATAGAACCGTTGGGACGTTTATTTGCGCTTGTATCTCGGTTGGTGGCTAGATGATCTGTAGCTTGAAAAGAAATTTTCAAATATCTCATCCACGCTGAATAATATCTTTCTCCTCTTATTCTTTAGGCTTCTTTCTCTTAGCTTTGTCGATCTATATGTACTCATGCGTCCACAAATAAAAAGTGTACTATTACATTTTGCATTAAGTCAAACTTATTTAAGTCAAAATTCCTTAAATTTGACCAACTTTGTTGAAAACAAATACTCCCAATATTTTATATCACCAAATTAATATTACTAGATGCATCTTTAAATGTAGTTTCGTGATTTATTAATTTCATACCATACATATTGCTATGAATTTAATAAGGTTCATCAAGCTTAATAAAGTTTGACTTAGCTTCAAGTTGAAAATAGTTTATTTCTCGGTAACAAAAGGGCAAGGCACAACTGTCATAGGAGTACTTATGAACTCACAGCTACTTGACTACTCCTTTGATTCCCTAGCTAAACATGACTCGAGAAGGCTGTGCTAGCTTACGGACGACCACCCCCGGGTCAATTCCGACGCGCCCTATGGCTTGGCCTGGTCTAGGAGGGGATTTTTTTGTTTAGAATTGAACAAAAAAAGAAAAAGAGAAAAAGCTGCATTCAAGAGAGCAATGCATTAAAAAGTGAAAACATGCCGACGCTGGAGAAGAGAGGGAATAGGAGATGGAGTAGTTGAAACGCCGCCCCACCCCTGACCACCAACCCTTTGCTACTGACGCCGACCTAATCGCCGACCGACCCCACCATCGGCCAGCGATACCACGCCGCCTCGGACACCACACCCTTTAGAAGTTCCCCGTTCGCCTGTCCAACGCCATTAATTCGTCTTCGGCGTCGGTCGCACTGTCTTTTGATCCCTGGCGGTTGCTGTCGCCGACAAGGTTGGTGGGTGTTGTCTGTTATTGGGTGGTGGGACAGGGAGGAGATGAGATGGGATCCAGGACGGCGGAGAGAAACGAGAAAGAAGATAGAGGGGATCCGAGGAGGAAGAGGGGATAACGTTGCGGTTGGGGTGGGTCCACCGAGTGGACATGTCACCTTGTATGAAGCCCTTTCGGATAATAAAACCTAATAATAAGTGACCCAAAGTTCAGAATCACATTTAGATTTGTAAACTTGCTCTTCTAACCAAAATTCCTTTTTCTCACAGATCACACACTTTCTCAAGAAAAAATACGTAGTTACGAAGAACTCAATGTCTTCGATATTTTAACAACCGTGTCACGTTCTTCTAGGTGGACCTTTCAGTTTCCGCCCAGCAAATTAGTTAGGAGCAACATACTTATAAAACTCTAGCAGAAGTGCATGCCACACTACTGGTCAATTAATTATAAATTATTACTAATTTCATCGAAAGTACCTTACTTGGATGTACTATCAAAGAAGTTTCGCTTAAGATTTGTAGCACGGGACGATATTTATAAGTTTATCACCAGAAGTTAATTAGCTATGCAAAATGCATAGAGATGAAAGAATTAACGAATCCATTATACAGTAAAAAACTAGGAGCGCGAAAAATTCAAAGGTGCTAGATTGAGCTGATTCATATTCAGAATTTTAGTTACAGACCTTGTAAGTAATGTTAACTGAAATAAGTTAAAACAAAAAAAATGACTGTTTACACCAGATCGAGCAACTAAGAGACAAAAAGACGGAGGGCGAAAACGTGCGTAACACCAGGCTCTTGGCTGGAACAGAAGCCTTGTTTTACACTACCAGACTTCGTACCAATGAACATAGATACTCGTTAAAGAGCAGCATCATACCATGCTTGATTCCAAGAAATCTGGAAAAAAAGAAACAAATATATCAGTGCATAATAATCTTAGCAGTTATGATGATCACAAGGACACGTATCGAAAAAGAACTCTGGACGAGCAATTTGGTGATATCTGATTCAAGGGAACAGCCGCATGCACGAAACATTATTCTGATGAGTTTTTCATAAAGACCGGTTCTGCATGCAAATAACCATAATCCCTAATGTCTGTTTCATGTGGTTCACACTGATGAGAGCTTACGATACCATAAAGGTCATAATTCTATCATCACCGGAGCAACTGACAAAAGAACCTCACAGAAAATATATACATTCGGACAACCATACTCACAAAAAGATAGATGGAAGTCGGCAATAAACAAGAAAATAAATAATTAAAGCGGAAGTCTGGACACTAGTTTAGCAAATTGAAAATTACCCATGTTATTCTCTCATAAGGGTTGTTGGCCCTCATATTGGGAGCATAAAAAGTCGACCAAAGCCTATACCATAAAGGTCATAATTCTATCATCACCGGAGCAACTGACAAAAGAACCTCACAGAAAATATATAGAATCGGACAACCATACTCACAAAAAGATAGATGGAAGTCGGCAATAAACAAGAAAATAAATAATTAAAGCGGAAGTCTGGACACTAGTTTAGCAAATTGAAAATTACCCATGTTATTCTCTCATAAGGGTTGTTGGCCCTCATATTGGGAGCATAAAAAGTCGACCAAAGCCTATTAAAGATAAACGTAGAAATAACAGAAGAGTGCCAACACCTAAAGAAGGCCAGCATTGCAAGAAATGGACAATTCTAACGCGTGTATTACACAATGAATGCTGGAAACATAAAGATCCAAAAAAAAAAAAACATACACACAGGCAGGGTAATCAGAAAGCATAACATTCTACCATGTGAAGCTCACTAACAATTTTAGTTCATGACCAGCTAAACAAATAATTAAGCGTACAACCCCTGTACGAGAGAACATTTCAAATGCCACCATTCAGAACCAAACAAAAAATTCAATATCAAGTCAGGATAACACCAGAGAAAATATTCTGAGAATTCCCTAGACCCTAGTCACCACCAGAAATCGAAATATCCCACAAATTCAGAACCAAACCAAAAATTCAACATCAAGTCAGAATAACAACAGAGAACATATTCCGAGAAGTCCCTAGTCACCACCAGAAATCTAAATATCACCACAAATTCTGAACAGGCAAACACAGTGTCGAGTATTTGGATTTATCAAATCAGGTCAAAGACCTTATCACATAATTTGACCGTCAACAAAAGATGGAATGGATTTAATAAAAAATATTAGATTTTCCTTCCCCCTAGAAAGAGGATGTGACATACTGACATCAACAAATAAGGAAACCGTGCCTATAAAGCTCAAAAACACCAGTGCCTAGAATAGTAGATATCCAAGAAAATGCAAATGCCACATATTCTACACAGGCAAACACATGGAGTCGACTATTTGAATTTATCAAACAGACCAGAAGACCTGCATAATTTGACTGCCCAACAGAAGATGAGATGCATTGTGAAAAAAACAAGAACATTAGGGGATCTAGAAAGAGGAAGTGACATAGTGACATCAACAAATAAAGAAACCAGTACCTAACCTAACATTAGGGGATCTATCATTTGGCTGATATCCTAGCTCGGTCCATCGTCCATAGTTGCCAAATCACGTGTGATTACATGCTGCGAAATAACTTAAGCATGACGTGCAGAAATAAGGTAAGCTTCTCTAATTACATGTGAACGTTCATCCATCTAAGAAAACGTAAACCATGCATTGTGAAATATAAGCATATGAAAACATCTGCAGTGGTTCCGCAAGAGGTAACATAACATAATTACATATAAAACACATCATCAATCCACCGCAGAGTGTAACCATAACCTACGAGGACAAATTTCTTACCTGAACTCTTGTTATATCAGAGGTAAGCAGGGTTACTGAGGAATGGCAGTGCAGCTAGAGACATGAGCATCTCCGAGGCTCCATTCTTGGCGTGCTTTACCCTGGAAAGCTGAAGCTGCATGTCGACGAAAGCCTGCATCCGCTTGAGCTCTAGATCCTTGAGGAACTTGATCCGCTGCTTCTCCATCTCCTCTGCGTGCCTCTGCTTGGCCGCCTCCATACGCTCATACATCTCAGCGAATGTCTCCATTGCCACAGCTAGCTCCCCAAACCCTCCAGCCCCGGCCCTCTTCCTTTTGTTACCGCCGCCACCACCACCAAAGGCAGCCTCGGCACCGCCAAGAGCAGCGGCGCCGTTACCACCAGAGCGAGACGAGACGGAGCGCGAGGCCGATTGCTGGGAGCCCTCGTCGTCGTCGTCGTCATAGTTGTTATTGTTGTTGTTATAGCCATCGTCCGAGTCGTAATCCGCCGCCGCAGCAGCAGCAGCAGCCGCAGCGGCCTTGTGGTGGAAGAGGTTGGCGGACGGTAGGTTCGACCCACGGCGGGAGGTGGGCAAGGGGAGCGCCGCCATCTGCGGCGCGGGCGAGGGCGGCGACGAGGATCGCTCGGGCGACGATAGGCGGCGACGCAGCATGGGAAGCCCGCGGGGCGGAGATGGGGGTCTCTTGGCGGCGGCGGCGGAGAGGGTCGGGCCGACGAGGATGTCGAGCTGGCGGTAGAAGGGCCAGGGCGAGGCGGTGGCCCCGCGCGCCCGCTCGGACTTGTACTTCTTCTTGAGGGTGTCGACGCGGTTCTTGCACTGGATGTCGGTGCGCGGGGGCCGGCGGCGCGCGGAGGCGCCCGGGCGCGTGTTGACGGCCTCGGCGACCTCCCGCCACTGCGGCTGGCGGAGGCTGCCGCGGTTGAGGTCGAGGTAGCGCGAGCCCCAGGCGTCGACGAGCGCGGCCGTCTCGCCCTCGCTCCAGCAGTCCTCCCGGTACGGCAGGTTGGGGTTGGGGGGCGGCAGCTTCCCGTCCATGGCTGCGGACTCCCGGATCTCACGAAGGCTGGCTGGAGATTAGATGGATGGATGCGAGCCGGGGGCGGCTGGCGACGAGGAGGGGAGGGGAGGGGAGGGAAGGGGAATAAAAGAGGAGGAAGGGAACGGACGGGCGGCGAGGGGAGCGCCGGCCCGTGGGCCGTGACCGCGGGAGGCGGTAGCCGGTGGGCACGTGGAGAGGAGGAGCGGGGCGGAGACATTGGGGAACGGCCGCCGTTGGATGGGTGTTTGACTGACCGGCGGGCGGGGAGTTTAGTTCGGTTGGCCAGCGCGGCGAGGCACGTCGCGAAGCGGGACGCGGGCGGACTGGGCAAAGAAGCCCCACGCGGGTGCCGTGCCGCGCCAGGATAGGTTTCGGCTAGCCGCCGTTCGGTCGGCGTGCGCTGCGTCGCCTACGTTTCGATTGGTTCGGGCGCCGCAAAGGAGAGAGAAACAGCAAGAGAGACGGGCTGCTTTGGTTAGGAGACTTCGAATACATGAAAAACGATAAACTTGACCCAAATTTGGAACTTCAGCCCAAAATAAACCTGTTTGGGAACTGTAATTCATAATTTGATTTTTGATGGTACCCTCTCGCCATGCATATTTTCCAACGTGACGTTAGTATGGTGCCCCCAATCTAGCCCGGGACCGAAACTAATTTTGAATCCCCATCGCAAAACTATTTCGGAATTTGGCCTCACCTGGCATGGAAATTGTGTAGGTAGGCGCCAAAGAGATTTTGCAAAAAAAATAAAAAAAATGCTCCAACTGATCGGCGCCATTGTTATTGGCACCGACCTCACTTTGACTCCGAGCTAGCCTAGCGCCTACCTACACAATTTTGGCGCCATTGTCGGTAGCGCGAGCTCAGGAGTCAAATTTTGAAATAGTTTTCTCGGGAAGCCAGATTCAAAAATAGTTTTGGCTACGACTAGATTGGCTTGATACGTTTCAAACATATTTATAATTTTTGGTTGTTCCATGCATATTATATATCATTGTCACATGCATTTATAATGCTTTTATATCATTTTGGAACATTTTTATGGAACTAACCTATTAACAATATGCCCAGTGCCAGTTCATATTTTTGCTGTCTTTTTGTTTTAGAAAAGCTAGTCGGGAAATTTTCTCAGAATAAGCTGCCAATTTACATGATTTATTTTTACGAAGAAACAAAGACGGAGCTAGGAGGGCGCCTGCAGGGGGGCCCACAGGGGCCAGACGACCCCCAGGCGCCTAGCCTTGGCCGCGCCTAGGCCCCACCTGGTCGCCTCGCGAAGCTTCCGACGCCGCCCTTTCGCCTATAAATTGTCTTCCTCCCGAAAACCCTCGGTACCCGATCATATTTTTCAGAAAAGTTCCGAGGCCGCCGCCGTCGCCAACCCTAGATCGGGAGGGTTCTGAATCTCTTCCCGACACCCTGCCGGAGGGGGAGATCGTCACCGGAAGCATCTACACCACCATGCCTGCCTCCGGAGTGATGCGTGAGTAGTCCACCACGGGACTACGGGTTCATGGCAGTAGCTAGATGGTTGTCTCTTCTTCTTTGTGCTCCATTGTTTAGATCTTATGAGCTGCGATTAAGATCATCTTTATGTAATACTATGTGTTGTGTTTGCGGGGATCCGATGAATTATGGAGTCTTGACATTATGGTTCAGTTTATCTATGATATGTTTTATTTATGATCTTGGATGCTCTCCGATACTTGTATATGCTTTGGCCGAAGTAATTACTTGTGTCAGTAGAGGGAGTATTTATGCTAGATAGTGGGTTCATGCCTCTCTTGTTCGAGCTCGAGTTGCAGAAACGATTAGAACTTGAGATGTGTTGTTGCTACTAGGGATAAAATAGCGGTGTTTATTGCTTTATGTTGTACTCATTGCTTACATTACGCACCTTGCTTATTGCAATTATCTGTTGCTTGCAACTTAATACTTTCGGGTGACATGCTGGATAGCGATCCCGGGGTGGATTATTAGTCATAGATGCAGTTGGATAACGATCTATGTATTTTGACGTAATGCCCATATTAAATGAAACGGTGAACTTTGTGTCATGATAGTATTGTGTTGCGCCCATGTTTGTCAATTGCCCCGCTGTAATTTGTTCACCCAACACGTTTATCTTTTGGAGAGACACCACTAGTGAACTGTGGACCCCGGTCCTATTTTCCTACATTGCTTACAACCGTTTTAATAGCTTTTACTAGTCATTTGCTCGCTGGTCATTTTTGCTCTCATATTATTTTCCACCATACGTTTAATCCTTTGTGTTCAGCAAGCCGGAGGGATTGACAACCTCTCTGTTTCGTTGGGGCAAAGTAGTTTGTTGGTGTGTGCGCAGGTCCACGTCAACACGCAATAAAGTTTTCTGACGTCATTGTAACACCCCACTTTTGGGAAGGCAGAAAAACACAGTTGTTAGAGAGCCAAAAATCAGGGCCAACGAAAACTTTTTGAAAATGCTTCAATAATGCTTGTGTTTCACTTCCCATCGCTCTGTTTGACCTTGTTTGCTTTGTAGTTTGTGTTAACAACCACTGAAATATCAACCTATGAACCCAACCTAGATAAATTATCCTTAATCTTGGTGATCATGTCATGACAAGAAAAATAATCCATATGTCTTCTCCAATCTTATTTTGGCAAAACTCTTTTTCAATGATGTTTGATTTTAGCAACAACCCAAAGACATACTATTTGAGAAAGTAAAGTATTTCCGAAAAATTACATGTTTATAAGCTATGGAGATCTATATAATATCTCCTACCTATTTTAAACCTTGCTAGTTTTCAAAATAATTACAACTCTTTTGTTAAACTCATAATTTCACCCTTTTTGGAAATAAAGCAAGTGGGAAATAGTACCCCATATATTTTCGATGTCAAAACCCTTTGAAAGATTTTAAGAGATGAGTTGAGAATCTCTCTGCTCATTATGGTCAAGATTATGTATGATAACCATATCACTTAATTATATTAAGGGTTTAGAAAATTGTTGATTGTCATTTGTTTGTGTTTGATCACCATCTCACCAACCCTTTGAGTGTTTTGATATTGGTTGTGATATTAATTTGCTTGTTTGTTTTGTCTTGTTGAATGGTTTGATTTGTGTTGACTTGCTTGTGTTAAATATTGTTATCAACTATTTTCAAAAATGCTAGAGTTGGTTATTAAATTATTTTGTGAACAAAAGTATTTCCTAAAATCTTGAGAAAAATCCCTGACATGCTCATGGTCATGTGTGACCTAAATGAGCGTCACTAACACCGTGCCTATTTCAAAATATTGATGAACCTTGACAAAACATTCTCTGGACCTATCTCCTTTTCTGTTAAAAGATACCATATCTTGAGCCTCACCAAATCTTTAACATTGGTCAAATTGGAAATTCATCTACATGAATATCTTCTACTCTATCTTGTCTATCTATCAAAACAAAGCTCGCTTCATTTGTACTTTGTGTTCTTAGTTATCCATGATGCTTTTGTGTGCTAGTCAAATCAGTGACCATAAATCTAATATTTTATAGCCTTTTTGGCATTTTTGATTTGACACTTAAACCTGGCCTTTATGACAATGCACAACCACCTCATCCATCCTTGACATAATGTCTCCCACCACAAAGTTTTTTTTGTGCCTTTTGTGCATAAAACATCCTTATTCCATGATGGTTTCGATGCCACCATAATAACAATTTTCTGAAAACTGTTATTTTATTCTCTTTTTGTTTTCTTGCAAAACCATCCCAATCTTCTCTTACATAGGTGCATTGGTGACCTTTGTGATCAACATAGATAGTACCTCACCTCTGTATCTTTCTCCCTCATCTTTTTGATCTTTTGGTCACCTAATCATGTTGGTCTTCATGCCTAATCAGCTCTGTAATTCTAGAAATCTGTTTGTATTCAGAACCTTTTGAAATCAAATTTAAACCTTGTTAATCTCTCTCAACTCTCTCCTAACCTTTCTAGTTATCCCTGCTGATCATCTTAGCTCAGTGCTTGGCACTGTGGCAACAATGCTGCAGTGAGGGGGTGTAATGGAGGAGAGAGCCGAGCACATGGCCATGATGGACTTGGTGCTGCTCTACCTCTCTCCCCGTCTCCAACCAACCAGCAGCCGTGTATGCCTGCACTCCACCACCTCCCTGGCCCGCTTGTCAACCCCTCTGGCTAGCCTAGCTCCCTCTTCTCTCACTTGTCCACCTCGGGAACCCAAAGGAGAAGATGTTGCTCGATCTCTCTCTCACGATCGTGTATGACCAACCTATGTGTTTGATGCCCTCCTGCCAACCTTATGACGCTCCTAGACACTCATTTTCTCCCTCGTTTGCACCCCAGCACCGCAGCAACCTCCAATGGGCTCCCTAGCCTTCTGTCGAACGCCTGGCGTGCGGGCAGGGCCACGACCTGCTCTCCTCGCGCACCAACAACTCCCTGCCCGAAACTTGTGTCCGACGCATGCTGCAGCTCGAGCACACGCTCCTCCACCGCCCACAACAGACAATCCCTCTCTTGTGCCCCTCCTCACACGAGCCCGTGCTCGAAGTCCACCATGGACTGGCACGCCCTTGAATAAGAGGCCACAACCCCTCTCTCCTGTCCTAACCTTGCCATTTCCACTCCTACCCCTCCACTCTCCCACCCCTAGGCCAAGCTCGAGCTCTCGTGTCCTCGGCCGGCGAGGAACACGATAAGTTCACCTCGGTCCCGAGTTCTTGCCGTGAAGCTTGCGACTAGCACAGTCCCTCTTCCTCCGCCATTTTTGTACCTCCGTGTTCCCCTTGTTCTTCTCTTCCTCATGCTCCCTTTCTATTTGTCCAGGAAGCCACGGAGCAGCCGCTGCCATCTCGTGCCCGACGCAGACGTCGTCGGCATTGCCACTGTTCGGGAGCTCAACGACATGTTCTGAAGCCACCTATCGAGTTCCTCGACCCTCCTCATCACCCTCGACCCCTCTCCACCGTCTTTCGCGAGCCCTAGGTGAGCCACCGAAGCTCCTACCGATTTTTCGAATTTTTCCCGTGCTTGTGCTGTGTCCTGAGGAAGAAGGCACACTGCAGCCGCGTGGGCCGAATCCGGCTGCTGGGCCGTGAACAGTACCATATCTGGCCCGTTTAACTTTGTTTCCTGTTAATTCTTTTTCTGTTTTCCAAATCTAGTTTAGATCTGTTTAGGATTAAATCCACCATTTAATCCTCGAGCATGCAAATTGATTGATTAAAATTTTGTAGGGTTCCTATGTGTTTTCTTAAACATTCAGAACTGGTTACTTGCAAAAATATATTTCTAAGTGCTGTCTAGATTAAATCTTGTAAAAAGTTACTTTTTCACTAAATCATTAATATCTAGAGTTTTATATATTCAAATATTGCAAACTAAAATTCTATGAAAAGCTTGAGATGGTACCTTTCTATATGTGTAAGTATTGCATGCAAATGAAACCTAGAACAAAAGTTCTATTCTTTTAAATAAAAGCACCAGAGAGCACTTTGGTGATTTTTGTAGATTTTTGTGTGAGGATTTTTGAAGCAAATCCAATCGTGTTAGTTTCTAATAACAGCAGAGAACCCAAATTCAACTTTTCATGATTGTTTGATTAACAGAACATTTTAGATGTAATATTTAGTAAAAGTGATGTTTTCTGCCTCTAATAAAAAGAAAAGATTTAAGTGCCTTTATTATGAAAATGTTGTTTGTGTTTATTGATGAATGTTTTGGTATTGTTACATGCTTGTTACTATTGTTTAGCATGTTAGTATTGTTAGTGGCTTGTGTTAAGCTTGATTTGAGTTAAGCATGTGTTGTTAAGTGGTGTTTGAAGATTTCAAAAATTGTTAAATTAGGCTTGTGTGGCTTGATAATTTATATGAGCTGAATAACCTCTTTCAACTAAAATTTTAGCTACTGGTTGTTTAAGTTTGTTAGTGGTGCTTAGCCTTGCAAGTTGAAAGTAATCCCTAAATGTTGCTTAATCACTACCTTAACCCTATTTGTAAAAAAATAATAAGTAGTGGTGTGGTTGCCAAACATGTTTGTTAAATATTAGTCTTGCACCATGCTTGTTGCTTGTTAGTTGCTTTATATCAACCCCTAGCTTGGTAAAAAGTTTTGACCTACAGAGAATATTTGGTGACTTAACTTTTGTGAAGTATTTCCTGTTTAGGGAATAATGTTTGTTAGTTACCTTTAATTGAGGATGTCTTTGTGCTCTATGTTTTTAGCCTATGAAAAGTGTTATACTTCTGATAGTTTAATGACCTTATGATTGTGGCATGCTTAATTGGCTTGTTTGGTAAATTACTTGTTAGCATATAGTTAAACCTGTGGTAGTTGTGGTTAAGTGCTTGAATGAAATTAAACTTGTGTTTTTGGTTTAAGTTGTTGTACCCTTATTAAATAACTTGTTCTTAGCGTGTTGTTTAAGTAGTGTTTCAGTTAATAAAGGTTTTCTTAGTTATCTCTAAGCTTGCTGCTAGTTAATTTTATGTTTGGCTAGAGGTTAGTTTAACTAAGATTGTGTGTCTAGTGTATCCTTGTTTTGAGAAAACATTTATACTTGATTGCTTGATTGATTAATACTATGCTTGTGGTTTGTTACTTGTTTGTATATTATTTGTGGCTTTGTCTTGTGTATTGAGTGTTGCTTCTTTTTCCTTTTTGCGACGCTAGAATTTAACGCTATCGAAGTGACCATTGGAGATGATTTTATTGAAGAAGGATGGGAATTTATTTTTATTGGTCTAAGAGGAGAAGTCCAGGGACATATTGCTGAACCAGGCAAGCCATTCTAAAAGCTTGTTGTTTATAATACTTATCAATATCTATCATGCATGTTTTTACTTTAATGCTTTTCAAAAAGTAAAACCTATTTTGATGTGGTTATAGTACTATATTATAATACTACTATATACTACATAAAGCCCTAATTTGGCATAGTGCCAAATCCTTTATACACCACCACCTATACTAGCCACCTACAAAGTCCCTAGTTGGACACTCTAAAATGTTGTTTTTGGAAAAAACAAAGGCTTTGTGAAAAACCCCTTGGAAAGGTGGGACCTTGCCCATGGGAGGTTGCAGAAGAGAAAAGTTTTCAAAGGTATTTTTTTCTTCTAAAAAACGACACATAACCTAGTCTTCACTAGACAACCTTACCGTGCAACCACATTACCTAGGAATGGGACCGGCTTAGCTGGAAACTTGTTTATTTTAGTATGGGGATACCTCAATTAGCTGTAAGGGGTTAGAGTCCCCTGAACCGAGTGCTGCAAGAGATAGGCATACAAAGTGTGGGATTAAGTTCGCCACCGGGAAGCAACGGTGGGTCTCCTGTCATGGCGGTGTGCAGTCAAGGGGAAACCGGATCGATATGGCTAGCTCACACGGTGCCGGGGAGAACAAACCCATCGAAGAGGTAGCTCTGTACTAGGGTAGACATTGTTGGAGATATGCCCTAGAGGCAATTAATAAAGTGATTTTATTTGTCATATCTCAATTGTTCATAATACGTTTTAATACCATGCTATAACTGTATTACGCGGAAACATTAATACACGTGTGGTATAAAAACAACCAAGTCCCTAGTAGCCTCTAATTAACTAGTTCGTTGGGTAACAGATGATCAAGGTTTCCTAATCATGGACAATGACGTCGGTTAACAACGGAGTCATATCATTAGGTGAATGATTTGATGGACATACCCAAAATATAGAAACATAGTGTTCATACCTTTGATTGTGAGATCATATCAAATCTCAGCTTCTGAAAGATATGGCTGATCGCATCAAACGGCATGTCTTATATAGCGTGACAATAAAGGTGATACTTTCGAGTATCGGAAGGAAGCAGTAGAAGCGAGTGATCAAGAGCGGGAATTGCCAGTCCACATAGCAGGATAGATACTCTGGGCCCACTCGGTGAGATTACATCAAATGAGCTTGCAAGCATGTGACTAGGTCACGGGGATGTAATATCATAGGCGAGTAAAGATAGATTTGTCAATAGCGAGGTCATGCTCGGTAATCATGATACCAGAGAATGACGCTTGGACAATCTAAGTATCGCTAGGCAAGAAGATGAGACTGGACGTCTAAAGGTTCAAACGATAGAAGATATTCGTGGACGCACAGGGGCTATCATGGATATCCAGATCCCGCTGTTAGTCATTGATCCGAGAGGATGTCTCGTTCATGTCTGGAGTGATCTCGAACCGTGGGGTAACACACTTAAGGGTGGGTGACGATTAGATTGGATTTAGAGAGAAAAGAAATCGGGAACTCTGGAAGTGTTCCGGAACTTGTCCGATGTTGATCGGAGGCAACGAAATATGTTTCGGGGTCCGAATGAATTAAATAATATGTATTTAATATTAATAAGTGTTATTAATGATTAAATATATTTTTTATTTAATTAAATTCGAATTTAAAAGGCATTAAAAGCTAAATGGGCCTTAGAGGCCCATTAGGGGAAATCCCAAAAGGGAAAAAGAAAAAAAAAAGGAGGGAGAAGAGCCAGCCACCTAGTGGCCGGCTGCCTCCCTTGGCCGGCGGTGGCCATGTGGGGTTTAGTCCCGCATGGCCTAGCCAAGGGAGTTGGCCTCCCCCCTTCTCCTTTAAATAGGGGACCCCCCATGCCTTGGAATTTACCCCAATTTTCTCCCTTCTTCTCTCCTACCTTGAGCGTGGTTCCATTTCTGGAGCTACGTACGAGGAGAGAAGTCTCTCTACTGTACGCACACCGCCGTGCTGCTAGATCCACTCTTCCACTTCCGCTGCTCTGCTGTATCTGGAGCCCGGAGGTCGTCATCCACACCGTACGTGTGTGGAACCGCGAGGTGCCATTGTTTGGCACTGGAAGTTGATACGTCTCCAACGTATCTATAATTTCTGATGTTTCATGCTTGTTTTATGTATCATTGTCACATGTTTTATATGCATTATATATCATTATTATACATTTTCTAGGACTAACCTATTAACAAGATGCCACAGTGCCAGTTCCTGTTTTCTGCTGTTTTTGGTTCCAGAAAAGCTATTCGGGCAATATTCTCGGAATTCGACGAAACAAAAGCCAAACCTCCTATTTTTCCGAGGGACACACGGAGCCAGAAGGGCAAGCCAGGGGGAGGCCCACGGCCTCCAAACCACCTGCTCGCGCGGTTGGGCCCACAGGCGCGCCGGGAGGTGAGTAGGGAGCCCAGGACCTCCACCGACATCGCCCATTCGCCTATATATTGTCTCAGACGCGAAAACCCTAAAGGAAGAAGTCAATTTCCACGAAGAGTTCCGCAGCGCCGCCGCCATCGACGACAAGTTTCGGGGGACAGAATCTCTGTTCCGGCACGCCGCCGGGACGGGGAATTGCCCCCGGAGTCATCTCCATCGACACCACCGCCATCTTCATCGCCGCTGCTGACTCCCATGATGAGGAGGGAGTAGTTCTCCCCCGAGGCTGAGGGCTCTACCGGTAGCTATGTGGTTCATCTCTCTCTCTCCCATGGTGTGATCTTTATGTGATCATGTGTATTGCTAGTATCGCTGAATACATTAATAATGTTTATGCTACTCAAGTGATTTTGTCTAGTTTCTGGAGTCATTGTGACAACACGGTATCAAGGTGACAGTGTGGGTACTTGTGTGACTCTATGAATAATTTAGACATTTATCATGGCTTATTCTTGGGAATTGTGGTGTTTGTTTACTCAGACTTTGAGGTGTGCTTTGCAGCCCTACGCATAGTACTCTTGCTTCATCAAGAAGGAGAATAATCCCGAGTAGTATTTACTTGTGTTCAGTTGTGCTAATCTAGTTGAATATGTAGATGTTACTCTTTATCTATTATGCACTCTATAGGTTACTTTAATATGAACTCCGGTACTCTCCACGGTGTAAAGGTGACAGTGTGTGCACCGTGTGTGATTCCTTTATGACGTTGTGGCGCTTGTTTACTCCGGCTTGAGGTGTGCTTTTGTAGCCCTACACAATGAATGGTGTTTGTTATCCAACAAGAGAGTGTTTAAGAGTAGCTTTTACTTATTCAGTTATGAGATCATTGTTGAGAGTGTCCACTAGTGAAAGTATGATCCCTAGGCCTTGTTTCTAAGCATTGAAACACCGTTTACAACAAGTTCTGCTACATGTTTGCTTGCTGCCATCTTTATTTCAGATTGCAGTTACTACTTAAATCATCCATATCACTTGTATTTCACTATCTCTTCGCCGAACTAGTGCACCTATACATCTGACAAGTGTATTGGGTGTGTTGGGGACACAAGAGACTTCTTGTATCTTAATTGCAGGGTTGCTTGAGAGGGATATCTTTGACCTCTACCTCCCTGAGTTCGATAAACCTTGGGTGATTCACTTAAGGGAAACTTGCTGCTGTTCTACAAACCTCTGCTCTTGGAGGCCCAACACTGTCTACAAGAATAGAAGCACACGTAGACATCAAGCTATTTTCTGGCGCCGTTGCCGGGGAGGTAAGGTAAAAGGTATTCACATCCTCTGGCTACAAAGCTATTTTCTAGTTTGTTGCTAGTGTGTGAGTGCTCGAAGTTATTTCCTTTAGATTCTGCAATTATATCTTTTTGTTTCTTGTTTTTATTTTCACTAGTTAGGCTTAATGGAAAACAACAAAAAATTAGAGATCTTTATGAACTTTATATTGAATTAGGACATGATGCTTTTGAAGAGAAAATTAAAAAACCTATGGAGCTTGTTTGCATGATGGTAGCAATGTTATTACTATAAATTCTTTGAACACCATTATTGCTAATGCTATGGAAAAGTCTAAGCTTGGGGAAGCTGGTTTTGATGAATATGATATTTTTAGTCCCCCAAGTTTTGAGGAGAAAATTTTCTTTGATGATACTTTGCCTCCAATTTATGATGATTATAATGATAGTGGTATTTTGGTGCCACCTACTATGGAGGATAAAGTTTATTATGATTATACTATGCCTGCAATTTATGATGATTACAATGATGGATGTGATAGTTTTACTCTCACTATTACTAATAAAATTGATTATGCTTATGTGGAGAGTAATGATACTTTATGCATGTGGATCATGATAAGAATGCTTTATGTGATAGCTATATTGTTGAGTTTATTCATGATGCCACTGAAAATTATTTTGAGAGAGGAAAGTATGGTTATAGAAATCTTCATGTTACTAAATTTCTTCTCTTTATGATGAAGTTTTGAGCTTTCTCTTGATTTGCTTTTATTTGCTGGGTACTTTAAGACCTACTGGTCCTTATGAGAGAGGGAGACACGATTTCATATATCACAATAATATTAAGTCTCTCTCTTTATGTTGAAATTTTTGAAGTTGCACTTGTTTTGCTTTCTATGCTAGTCACTTTGCTTCATTGATTTATTTTCTTACAAGACTCCTTGCATAGGAAGTGTGTTAGATTAAATGTGTTTTATTTGCTTTTGATGCTCTCTTTATTCAACTCTTATACATGTGGCATCATAAAATCACTATGCCTAGCTAAAAGGCTTTAAAGAAAAGCGCTTATGGGAGACAACCCATTTTTTATTTTCTGTTATTTTTTTTTTTTTGAGTCAAGGTGTTGTTACTTCTGTAGCAACTCCTTTGTATCTTTATTTTATTGCATTGTTGTGCCAAGTAAAGTTCTTATTGAAAGTTGATGCAAGATTTGGATTTCTGCGCAGAAAGATTTTTAGCTGTCACGAATTTGAGCTTTTCTCCTGTAAAAATTCAAAAATTCTGTAAAAATCACGCATCTTCCTCAGATATGTACGCAACTTTCATTATGGACCAGTTCCATCTGAGCAACTTAAGTGCCTCGAAAAAATTCGTCTTCCAGACTGTTCTGTTTTTGACAGATTCTGCCTTTTGTTTTGCATTCGCTCTTTTACGATGTTTGTGGATTTCTTTGCTCCACAAAGCATTGGTGGCTGTAGCTAATGTCCAGAAGCTTTAATTGATTGTCATTACAGAATATGAGAATTTTTGATTATGCACTAACCCTCTAATGAGAACTGTCTTGAGTTTGGTGTGAAGGAAGTTTTCAAGGATCAAGCGAGAAGGGTGATATTATGTGATCAAGAAGAGTGAAAAGCCTAAGCTTGGGGATGCCCCCGTGGTTCATCCCCATATTCAAGAGACTCAAGCGTCTAAGCTTGGGGATGCCCAAGGCATCCCCTTCTTCATCAACAAACTTATCAGGTCATCTCTAGTGAAACTATATTTTAATTCTTTCACATCTTATGCGCTTTACTTGGAGCGTCTGTGTGCTTTTATTTTTGTTTTTGTTTGAATAAATTCGGATCCTAGCAATCCTTGTGTGGGAGAGAGACACGCTCCGCTTTTTCATGTGAATACTCATGTTCTTCACTTATATTTGTTGAGTATTCTTAACTAGCTACTGCAGTGCTTTTAGCTCCTGTTTTTCATGCATCTCTTCGAGCTGTTAGCACTTGTTTATAAATACTCTCTTGCTGCATTATATTATCATTTGGAGAGTTTATGTTTAAATAAATTGATTGGTGTTTGTTTGGAAGAAAGAAAATGCTACATGTAGTAGTTGGTATTGGAAAAGACATATGCATTCTTGTAGATCATTGTCTTGTTTCGATTTGATACTTTGCAATTGTTTTGAGCTCTCAAGTAGATCATGTTTAAGCTCTTGCATCATGTAGTTAAAGCCTAGTAGTGGAGAACTACCGTAGAGCTTGTTGAGACTTGGGATGCATATTTGTTCTCTCTAAGGTCTAGATATTTTCTGGTAAAATGTTTGAGCAACAAGGAAGACAGTGTAGAGTCTTATAATACTTGCAATATGTTTTTATGTGATTCTTGCTGTACCGGTTTATACTTGTGTTTGCTTCAAACAACCTTGCTAGCCTAAACTCTGTACTGAGAGGGAATGCTTCTCGTGCATCCAAAACTTGAGCCAAAACCCATGCCATTTGTGTCCACCATACCTACCTACTATGTGGTATTTCCTGCCATTCCAAGTAAATATTTCATGTGCTACCTTTAAACTATTCAAAACTTTATTACTCCTTATTTGTGTCAATGTTTTATAGCTCATGAGGAAGTATGTGGTGTTTTATCTTTCAATCTTGTCATTTACTTCTGACAGACTTTCACCAATGGACTAGTGGCATATACATCCGCTTATCCAATAATTTGCAAAAAGAGCTGGCAACGGGGTGCCCAGCCCCAATTAATTACAACTTTCATTAATAATTCTCTTCACATGTTTTGCCCTGATTTATCAGTAAGCAACTTAATTTGCAAATAGACACTCCTCCATGGTATGTGAATGTTGGAAGGCACCCGAGGATTCGGTTAGCCATGGCTTGTGTAAGCAAAAGGTTGGGAGGAGTGTCATCTATAAAGAAACTAAAATACATGTGTAAACAAAAGAGAAGAGGGATGATCTACCTTGCTGGTAGAGATAACGTCCTTCATGGGAGCCGCTCTTGAAAGTCTGGTTGACAAGGGGGTTAGAGTGCCCACTACCATTCGTTGACAACAACAAACACCTCTCAAATACTTATTTTGTGCTCTCTATATGCTTTCGAAAACTTAAAAAGCTCTAGCACATGATTTAATCCCTGCTTCCCTCTGCGAAGGGCCTATCTTTTACTTTATGTTGAGTCAGTTTACCTACTCCTTTCTATCTTAGAAGCAAACACTTGTGTCAACTTTGTGTGCATTGATTCTTACATGTTTACTTATTGCACTTGTTATATTGCTTTATGTTGACAACTATCCATGAGATATACATGTTACAAGTTGAAAGCAATTGCTGAAACTTAATCATCCTTTGTGTTGCTTCAATGCCTTTTACTTTGAATCTATTGCTTTATGAGTTACCTCTTATGCAAAACTTTTTGATGCTTGTCTTGAAAGTACTATTCATGAAAAGTTTTTGCTTATATGATTCATTGTTTACTCTTTATCTATTTGTTAGCAAACTATAGACCATTGCTTTGAGTCACTTCATTCATGACATGAGCCTTGCAATATATTGATCAAGATTGTGTGAAAGCATGTCTCCTCAGAAATTATTTGTTGTTATCGTTTTACCTACTCGAGGACGAGTAGAACTAAGCTTGGGGATGCTTGATACGTCTCCAACGTATCTATAATTTCTGATGTTCCATGCTTATTTATACATTGTACATGTTTTATATGCATTATATCATTTTATGCATTTTCTGGGACTAACCTATTAACAAGATGCCACAGTGCCAGTTCCTGTTTTCTGCTGTTTTTGGTTCCAGAAAAGCTATTCGGGCAATATTCTCGGAATTCGACGAAACAAAAGCCAAACCTCCTATTTTTCCGAGGGACACACGGAGCCAGAAGGGCAAGCCAGGGGGAGGCCCACGGCCTCCAAACCACCTGCTCGCGCGGCTGGGCCCACAGCGCGCCGGGAGGTGAGGAGGGAGCCCAGGACCTCCACCGACATCGCCCCTTCGCCTATATATTGCCTCAGACGCGAAAACCCTAAAAAGAAGTCAATTTCCACGAAGAGTTCCGCAGCGCCGCCGCCATCGACGACAAGTTTCGGGGGACAGAATCTCTGTTCCGGCACGCCGCCGGGACGGGGAATTGCCCCCGGAGTCATCTCCATCGACACCACCGCCATCTTCATCGCCGCTGCTGACTCCCATGATGAGGAGGGAGTAGTTCTCCCCGAGGCTGAGGGCTCTACCGGTAGCTATGTGGTTCATCTCTCTCTCCCATGGTGTGATCTTTATGTGATCATGTGTATTGCTAGTATCGCTGAATACATTAATAATGTTTATGCTACTCAAGTGATTTTGTCTAGTTTCTGGAGTCATTGTGACAACACGGTATCAAGGTGACAGTGTGGGTACTTGTGTGACTCTATGAATAATTTAGACATTTATCATGGCTTATTCTTGGGAATTGTGGTGTTTGTTTACTCAGACTTTGAGGTGTGCTTTGCAGCCCTACGCATAGTACTCTTGCTTCATCAAGAAGGAGAATAATCCCGAGTAGTATTTACTTGTGTTCAGTTGTGCTAATCTAGTTGAATATGTAGATGTTACTCTTTATCTATTATGCACTCTATAGGTTACTTTAATATGAACTCCGGTACTCTCCACGGTGTAAAGGTGACAGTGTGTGCACCGTGTGTGATTCCTTTATGACGTTGTGGCGCTTGTTTACTCCGGCTTGAGGTGTGCTTTTGTAGCCCTACACAATGAATGGTGTTTGTTATCCAACAAGAGAGTGTTTAAGAGTAGCTTTTACTTATTCAGTTATGAGATCATTGTTGAGAGTGTCCACTAGTGAAAGTATGATCCCTAGGCCTTGTTTCTAAGCATTGAAACACCGTTTACATCAAGTTCTGCTACATGTTTGCTTGCTGCCATCTTTATTTCAGATTGCAATTACTACTTAATCATCCATATCACTTGTATTTCACTATCTCTTCGCCGAACTAGTGCACCTATACATCTGACAAGTGTATTGGGTGTGTTGGGGACACAAGAGACTTTTGTATCTTAATTGCAGGGTTGCTTGAGAGGGATATCTTTGACCTCTACCTCCCTGAGTTCGATAAACCTTGGGTGATTCACTTAAGGGAAACTTGCTGCTGTCCTACAAACCTCTGCTCTTGGAGGTCCAACATTGTCTACAAGAATAGAAGCACACGTAGACATCAGAAGTCGACTTCTTCCTCTACACGACCTTGAGGTCGGCTACGTCGGCTTCATCATCAACGCTTGTGCGGGAGCGTAATCCCCGCTTATGGTATGTACTTCGTTCTCCTCCGTATAAGTATATATGCATAGTATAGATCCTGGCTAGTTTATGGTTATCGTCAGTAGGAATTTTTTTTGTTTTCTGTCCACGATTCCCAATAGTGGTATCAGAGCCGATCTATGCGTAGATATATCTGTACGGTTAGAACACATGTTGACTGTGGGCATCGATTCTACATTTGTTACCCTTTCGCGTGTACTTGTTTATATCGCGGCATTGTCGGATGAAGCGGCCCGGACCGACTTTACGCGTACTCTTACGCGAGACTGGTTCCACACTTGACATACGGCTTGTACCGTATATGTGGCTGGCGGGTGTCTGTATCTTTGTAGTTGATATATCATTTGCAATGGAGGGCCCCGAAAGGGGTGTAATAGATACAATTGTCTGATCGCTGTTGTGGTTGTTTTCGTAGGTAAGAAACGGTTCTTGTGCGGAAGCCCTAGCAGCCACGTAAAACATGCAAAAGATAAAGTAGAAAGCGTCTAACTTTATTTTGCAGGGGCAATGTGATATGGTCAAGGTAGGTTTATTAAATTGTTTAAAAACTGTCAGCGCGAAGGAGACCATCGGCGCGGAGGAGACCATATCATGTCGCATTACATTTCATTTTAGATGTTATGTAGATTGTGTGCATCTTATATTGTGTATATATATATGTCTATATATTATATGGCGGTAGAAACATATGATGATCCCTCCTAAAACCATGTAGTGTTCTCCTATTGTCGTCGTATCGGCATCTGGGATAGGAGAGGGGGTCCTGCTAGCCGAGGGTGAACGTAGGGCAAGAAGGTGGATGTCGTCGAGGTCGGGATTGTACACGGCAGTTTACCCAGCTTCAGGCTCCACGGCGGTGGCGGAGCCCTACGTGCTGTTATAACTCACTATAAGGCAGATCGCCGTGTTACAGGTTACAATGAGCTATGGGATGTGTGAAGGTATGAGAGTATGAAAGTATGCCCTAAAGGCTTCCTGTGGTCCGGCTTATATAGGCGGCCGGACCTAGGGTTACAAGGTGATTATGTATCCGGCAAGTATACAGAGTACTAAACCTAGCCGGCAAGTCTGCCGCCTTCCGTCTTGTTCTTGGTGGCTTCATGGGCTTCGGTCTTGGGCCTCCTCCTTGCCGGCATCCGCCTTCCTTGGTCGTCAGCTATATGGGCTGCCCGGCAGGCAAAGCCTTTACCACCACTGCGGGCCACCCAGGACTAGCCGGATTGATGCATGCGGGTGATACCCCTAGTTGGTATATCCCCATCATTAGCCCCTGGAAGGGTTCGAGTTCTTCAGGCGCCGTCTTCTTTTGTCGGCAACGTCCGTCTTGTCTTGTAGGCGGCTGAAGAGCTTGAAGCATTCCAAAGTTGAAGTAAGCGGCGATCCGTCTAAAATAGCCGGATGGTTGCCGCCATCATGGGAAAGACGGCCTGACTACTGTCAGGAATCTTCCCGGCATCAGTCTTGTCATTTGACCAGTCCCGTCAAATGTTGACGGATGACGTCACGCAGTCCACGACAGTTTGGACTTGGCGTGCGTCATGATTGCTCTTCCACTACACACGGGAATCGAGGAGACGACCGCAGACACCGTTGCCACGACGTGCAAATCGTGGGCACGTGGCGGAGATCGTGTGTCTCGCCAATCTCGCGCACGAATCTCAGCGCGCAGAGATAAATACCCAAAGGGCACTACGGGGATGAGTTTCTTCCCCATTCGCATTCACCGCAGCCACCACACCTTCTCGAGCGCTCCTCCTCCTCGTACGCAACTCCGGCGAACATCGAGTGAAGCTTCTGTGCCAAATGGCGAGCAACACTGAGCAGGCTTCGGCGGCGGCGGCGGCAGTGCTGGGTGCGGCATCAGCGGCCGCGCCTGGATCTGGATCTGCACCGGCGGCGGCGGTTGTTCCCGCAAGCACACCGGCGACCCCTTCTGTCCCCGCCGCGGCTGTAGGCGGGGTGACTTCTTCTTCTCCATCTCCGGCGGCGCCAGCAGCGACCACACCTACCTTTCCCCTCCCTCCCTGACGGCGACCAACGCCGAGGCTACAGCGGAGGTAGAAGCTGCCGCCGACGACGACGCCGAGGAAGAAGAGGAGGGGCAGATCTGGGCTCCAGATATTGGCTGCCATCAATCATGACGCCAGCTTATCTGCTGGAGCTGGAGGATGGCGGCTACATACTGCCTAAGACAGAGTGCGCCTGGAGGGTTCCAGGTGACGAAACAGTCCCCGACCCACAAGACGGCGAGCGTGTCATGTTGGCGTCGCACAGCCTCCGCGGTATGTCACTACCTCTCTCGCCTTCTTTTGGCGGTGCTTAGTTTCTATGGGTTGCAGCCGCACAACATAGCGCCCAACAGTATCTTAGTGCTAGCCGGCTTCCAAGCGCTATGCGAAGGGTACTGAGGCATAGCTGCATCCGTAGAGCTATTCCAGTACTACTTCTTGTGCCGCCGGCAAACCATACCAGGCGGCCAGCTGGCAACCTGCGGTAGTGTAACCTTCAACTGCCGCCAACCCGTTTGGTATCCAAAGATCCCATACATCGAGTCGGTGAAGCACTGGGCCAGCACTTTTTTCTACTGCAAGGACATCCCGACACCCGGCACGACGCAGGGGATGCCTGCCTTCGTCAATGAACCACCAACTCACAAGGCCTGTGGACGGCAAAGGTGCCACTCAGCAGCTTGTCGGATGACCTTCGAATTGCAGTCTGGCGGATCGAATTTCTGACGAAGACGATGAAGGCTCCGCTGCTTGACGGCGTTGACACCGTCATCTTCTGGTTGTCGAGGAAAATAATGTCACTTCGCCATCGCCCACTAAAGATGTGCGAATACAAGGCGGACGACGCCGGCAACAGCGCCCTTGACCAAGATGTGCTGCAGTACCGGCTCAGAGAGCTAGTCAAGCCTCTGTCGGTGAAGGCGGCCGAAGGCGTCGCCATGTTCACACATGATAACCCAGCCCCAGTGGTAAGCTGGAGCTGCTTTGTCTTTTACTTGACATCTTTGTCCACTGGATACTGAATTAATGTTTTGCCCTTTTCCTTTTCAGCTACAAACCTTGGAGGATGCCGACTTGGCTCCCAACTGGTACGACACCGGTGCCAGCAAGTCGAAGAAACGCAAAGCAGGTGGCTCCACCAAGGATTTGGAGAAAAGGAAGAAAGCGGCCACCTCTGCTGATGTAGAAGACGAGGCCTTGGGGGAAAATATCCCACTTAAGTGGTAGGCAAGCTTTTGCTTTCCCTGACTTAGTCGTTTGATACAATTAAGTTTCTGCTGACAAACTTGCACCTTTCTGCTTACAGGGGCAAGCCTGCCATGCCCAAGCTTCGCGCCAACCTGAAGATTTCCACCGGTAGGGGCAAGCCGCCATGGTCTTCTCCAGCCACCGCACCGACAATGCCTGCCATTGGCGTTCCCGTAGTTGTTTGCCAGGGAACATACACGACATCTACTGGTACCGCAGAGGTGGCGGCGGAGAAGATGGCAGGCAAAAAGTCCGTTGTGGGCCCTACTACTTCCAAGACGGCTGAAGCTTCGGCTAATGATGCCGCTCGATTTATGACAATGAAGCTAGAGGCGGGAGACAAGATGGGAGAGAGCTATGACGGCGGCTCCTCCAAATCTGGCCCCAACTATGCCGCGGGGCAAAGGATCCCCGCCAAACATTGAAGAATATGCGCGAGGGCACCAAGTTTTGGCACTCACACATGGAACAGCACACCGACATGCTACAGAACGAACTTGAGGTAATCCCTAGTCGCAACCCCCGAGCACTTTGGCGACTAGAAAGTTGTTTTTAGCCGGCGGAGTGGTCTTCACTTGGATCTCAATTGTTTGTTTCTGTTGTAGGCGGCTCTTGCGTCCAACGCAGAGCTTTTTCAAGCCCAAGGCACGAAGAACGCAGAATGCCGCCAACTTCGGCAAGACATCGAGCTGAAGAACGCCCAGATTGCGAGCTTAGAAGAGGCTCGCAAAAAGGATGAAGGTGACAAAACTTCTTTGCCTTCTTTTCGCCGTAGTTTAAATTTTTCCTTCCGACAAGTTCTTTAGTCGTCTCCCTTATGACTTGTAGAATTACTAAACACTGCGCAAGATATTCTCAAGAACTCCACTGACATGCAAGCTTTGATGAACGAAGCTGTAGATCTTGCTGAGTTGGTGTCAAAGCTGAAGGCGGACCATGCCACGGAGCTGGAGAAGCGAGAGCTGGCCCATGCTGCCGAGGTTAGCAAGTTGACGGGACAACTTGAAGCCTTGGTCAACAACCTCGCCGAGGTGAACAAGAACGCCAAAGAACAACAGGACCAACTTTCGAAGGCGGTCCAGCTAGCTCAGGAGACGCTTGAAAACCATCTGGACGAGGTCAACGCCATCCACGAGCATGTGCTGGTAAACCTCTTTTCCTTCATCTCGCTTTGATACCTTGAATCCTTAAGTCTCAAACTGCAATGTGTAACTGCTTGCATTATGCAGTGCTGGCTAACTTAGGCGATGACATGGATACGATGCCGCACCTTGCCCGCATCTTGAAGGTTGGCGAAACAGTCAACCAGATTGTCGGCACGGGCAAAGCGTTTGCCGCCAAGCTCTACCCTGGCGAGCACGGCGATCCCTCAACTTTGATGCTTTGCCGGACCTGCTGGAGAAGGCGGCGACCGACCATGATGGCATGCTACGATCAGCAGCACGAGGCGGAGCCAAGTTGGCATTGGCGTTGACGGCGGCATGGTACCCGGAGGCTGACATTCATCAAGTCACCGAGTACTTCCCGACTGAAGACGAAAACAACCAAGCCATCGTGATGCAAGATGTGTTGCGGGCTGTTCGGGGCTACACGACCCGGGTTGCCAACATGGTGGACATCCGCAAGTTCTACAGGGAACATCCGGATCCACACGTTGTCGTGGCTGATCCCCCTTGGCGGGTACTGAAGTTGCCAGAAGCGGGGAAGGCGAAGCCATGGCTGAGGAGCGCAGCCCCCAGGATGGCGGAGCCAGCCCCAAGGATGCCGGAATCAGCCCCCAGGATTTCCCAACAACGTCCACCAAAGCGGCAACTCCTTAGATGTCCTCTCCTGCAATGGTAGCACAAGAAACTGCGTTAATCTGTTAACGCCAAAAAACTTGTTTATATTTTTGGTTTGTAACTATGTTGGGCCAACTTTTATGCTACACTTGGTGGTAGGCTTATTTAAGTGGCCTGCCTTAATATTATCTCGTTTGCATGTTTAGCTTTTCATATGTTGGCGGAACCTCATCACAGTTACTTTAGCTAAGCCAACCAGGTGCAATACCAATTAGTTTAGACTCAGAGACCAAAGCGCATGTTGGTGCCAACGACATACTACTAGGCAACCTACACACAAACAGACATACATGCATACTAGGCGGTGCAAAGGTTGTTTGCTTATTTTTTTAGCTAGCACAGAGCCAAATTTTAACGGAAACTTTTGACATTAACAAATATGATTGCGAGAAAAAGACAAAAGATGGCATGATCCAAAACTGATGAGCAAACCACAGACTTTTATTTCATAATCATATAGTACTTATTACAATTGGAAATTGCTAAGTGTAAAAAGGACGTAGCTGCTCAATGTTCCAAGGTCGCTTGGTTTCTTCGTACTGTCGTCAACCTTCCTTTTGCGCTTGCGACCTCGTTTCTTCTTGTATCCGTCTCGTGCATCGACCAAGTAATAAGAACCATTGAGCAACACCTTACTGACCACAAAAGGTCCTTCCCAAGGCGGGGATAACTTATGCAAGCCTTTCCTGTCTTGGATTAGGCGGAGGACCAGGTCACCAACTCTAAAACTTCGTTGCCGTACTCTTCCTGTGATAACGCCTCAAACTTTGCTGATAGATGGCGGATCGTGCGAGAGCAACATCGCGTTCTTCATCAAGTAGGTCAAGGCCATCCTGTCTTGCATCTTCTGCGTCTTCCTGGACGTAGGCTTGAATTCTGGGAGAATCATACATCATGTCGGTCGGCAACACTGCTTCTGCGCCATAGACTAAGAAGAAAGGAGTGAACTTGGTTGATCTGTTTGGAGTTGTGCGTAAACTCCAAAGGACAGACTGCAACTCATCCACCCAAGCCCCAGCCGCTCTGTGCAATGGTACTTCGAGACGTGGTTTGATGCCTTGTAGGACTAAACCATTTGTACGCTCTACTTGACCGTTTGCCTGCGGTGTGCTACTGAGGCAAGATCTAGGCGGATACCATGCTTATAACAGTATTCCTCGACTTCGCCTTGCGACAAGTTAGTGCCGTTGTCGGTGATAATGCTATGAGGCACCCCGAACCGAGAGATTATTCCCCACAGAAAATTTGCGGCTGTGGCACCGTCTAGCTTTTTGATGGCTTAGCTTCAACCCACTTGGTGAACTTGTCTACAGCCACAAGTAAATGTGTGTAGCCACCAGGCGCCGTTTTAAACGGACCAACCATGTCCAAGCCCCAGACTGCGAAAGGCCATGTGATGGGTATTGTTTTAAGCTCCTGAGCCGGCATGTGTGATTGTCTGGCATAAAGTTGGCAGCCCCTGCATCTTTTGACGATGTCCTCTGCATCTTGCTTGGCTGTCAACCAGTAGAAACCTTGTCGGAAGCTTTTGAAACAAGGGCGCGTGAGGAAGCGTGATGTCCACACACTCCAGCATGTATCTCATCCAACAGTTCTCTGCCTTCTTCGGGCGAAATGCAACGTTGGTAAACACCAGTGGTGCTACGCTTGTACAATTCGCCTTTAATTATTGTGAATGCCTTGGCTCTTCTTATTTGCCTTTTCAAAACCTCATCGTCCGGCAACTCCTGATTGATCAGGAAGTCCAAATATGGCGTCGTCCAATCCGGCTTTACCAGGTAGACGGCATAGCTAGCATCTTCAACTGGTTCTGCCGACTCTGGGTCAAGGAGGTCTGCTCCTTTTATTGACGGCTTGTGCAGGTGTTCCAGGAAAACATCCTTTGGTACCTTTTTGCGTTCAGACCCCTGGCAAGTGTATCTGCCGCCTCATTTTGAGCCTTGGGATGTGGCGGACCTCGTAGCCTAGGAAACATTTAGCGAATCGTCAACGGTAGCTCGATATGCCGCCATTGTCTCGCTTTTTGTCCCAAGTACCACGTATCTGTTGCGCCACCAAGTCTGAATCTCCGTAGCAGAGGACACGCTGGACGCCAGTTCCTTGGCAATGTGTAAACCATGAAGGAGAGCTTCGTATTCAGCAACATTATTAGTTGCTTGAAGTGAATTTGTAACACATAACTAAGCTTGTCTCCTTGAGGGTTTCTTAAACAATGCCAGCCCCGAGCCCTGAAGCATTTTTGATCCATCAAAGTGCATGATCCAATATGCGTCTTCAGGGAGAGGTACTTCGTCCATGGCTCCGTCCAATCTGCTACAAAGTCTGCTAAGGCTTGAGATTTAATGGCGTTCTGGGTTTATACGTGATGTCGAAGGCGGCAAGTTCGATGCCCCACTTGGCAACTCGGCCTGTCGCATCTGTATTATTGATGATATCCCCCAGAGGTGCCTTGCTCACAACCGTGATTGAATGCTCCTGGAAATAGTGCCTTAACTTTCTGGCGGCGTAGAAAACACCGTAGACCAGCTTCTGGTAATGCGGATAACGCTGTTTAGGCGGAAAATACTTCACTGATGAAGTAAACCGGACGTTGTTCCGGCAAGTCTGATTTTTCCGTCTTGCGTTCCACAACCAGGACCACGCTAACAACCAAGTTAGTTGCCGCGATGTAAAGCAGCATTGGTTCCTGCGTTCGAGGAGCTGCTAAGATTGGAGCAGACGTTAACGCGTCCTTGAGCTGTTGCAAGGCGGCATCTGCTTCGTCTGTCCACTCAAAGTTGTCGGATTTCTTCAGAAGCCGGTAGAGAGGCAGTGCCTTCTCCCAAGACGGCTAATGAAACGACTGACGGCAGCCGCCGAGCCGGCAAGTCGCTGCACGTCCTTCAGGTCCTTGGGCCTGGATATGTTGAGGATCGCTTGATTTTTTTGGATTCCTCTATTCCTCGTTCGGAAACGATAAAGCCGAGCAATTTGCCGGCAGGAACCCCGAAGACGCATTTTTTCGGGTTGAGCTTCATCCTATATACCCGGAGGCTATCAAAGGTTTCTCTCAATCGTCAAGCAAATCTGCCTTCTTTTTGACATGACGGCAATGTCGTCAACATAGACGTGAACATTGCGGCCAATTTGCTCGTGAAGGCATCTTTGCATACACCGCTGATACGTTGCGCCGGCATTTTTTAGGCCGAAGGGCATCGTGATGTAGCAGAAGGTCCCGTAGGGCGTAGTGAACGATGTTTTGATTTGGTCGGATTCTCGCATTTTGATTTGGTGGTACCCGGAGTACGCATCCAAAAAGCACAGCAGCTCGGAGCCGGCTGTGGAGTCTATGACCTGATCTATACGAGGTAAAGCAAAGTGGTCCTTAGGACAGCACTTGTTCAAACCGGTATAATCAATGCACATTCTCATTTCCTTATTAGGTTTTGGAACCATTACAGGATTTGCCAACCAATCAGTGTGTACTACCTCCCTAATGAACTTGGCTTCTTGCAACTTGATGATCTCCTTCCCTATTGCTCCGCTTCTTCTCACCGTAGCGCCTTATTCCTTGCTTTACTGGCTTGGCTCCTTCGTAGACATTAAGAGAGTGCTCGGCAAGTTCCCTCGGGACACCTGGCATGTCGGCTGACGACCATGCAAAGATGTCCTGATTCTCACGGAGGAACCTGACGAGCGCGCTTTCCTATTTGTCATCCAGGCCTGCCCCTATGGTGACTTGCTTGGAGCTGTCACCTGGGACCAGGTCCGCCTTCTTTGTGTCTTCGGACGCCTTGAAAGTGTTTTTGGGCTCAGCGGTCTTTACATCCTCCGGCAACTGCGACGTATCAGCTCCTTTTTCAACATGGCTAATTCCTCTGCGTGGAGGACTGCCTCAGCGAAGGCGGCGTTGCCACGCTCGCACTCCTTTGCTTTCTTGAAGTTGCCATTGACGGTGATTGTACCGTTGGGTCCCGGCATCTTCAGCTTGCTGTAGATGTAACACGGCCGAGCCATGAACTTGGCGAAAGCTGGCCGTCCAAAGATGGCGTGGTAGGCACTCTTGAAGGGGACTACTTCGAAACCTGAGATACTCCGAGCGGTAGTTTGTCTCAGGTCCGAAAGTAACCTCCAAGTTTGATGCTTCCCATTGACTTGGCTTGCTTTCCCGGAACGATGCCATGAAACTTGACTTTGCTGTAGTCAAGCTGGCTTTCCGACAAGTTCATGCGCTTCAGGGTCCGCGTAGATGATGTTGAGGCTGCTGCCGCCATCCATCAACACCTTGGTGAGCCTGAAGTTGTCGACAATTGGGTCGACGACAAGGGCGTATTTGCCGGGGTGAGGTACGTATCTGGGTGATCATCTCTATCCCAAGTGATTGGCTTCTCGACCAGTCTAATACTGGGGAACATCTGGTACTGTGGCGTTTAGCTCGCGCATCTCCGCCTTTTCTTCCTTTGCCGAAGGAGTGCCCAAAAGCACACCAATTGGCCATGTACCTTGGGGTATTTTTTTCTTTGCGCACCAGCTTAGTTCCTCATCCTCGACATGGAATTGCCCCATCATCTTCCTTTTTGTCTTCTCAGCCTTTTTGCTCTTTTTTGGCTTCCAGCCAACCTCGGGGTCCTTCTTGAAGTCCTCCATGAACCGGCATTCCCCCAGTGTGTGGTTAACTTTGCCTAAGGACGCGTGGATTGGGCAGGGCAAGGCTTTTGCCTGATCGTATGTCAGGCGTTGCTTGCTGGAGCCGCCTCTTTACCCTTTCCTTTCCACTTGCGGCTGCCGCCTTTGCCTTCGAAGGCGGCGGCGACCTCGTTTGACGGTCCGGCTTTGTCTCCTGGGGAGCCTTGCGTTTGTGACTTGCTCGCCTGCTTGGCGCCATGTCATGTGCGCCATCTCCATCGCGTGCATCATCATCCGCCTGTGCGTACATGGCTGCTACTTCGAGCATGACTCCGAGATCTTGACCTGCATGCGCACGAGCTTATGTCTGAGACTTGAGCCCTTCAGGAGGCCTGTGGTGAAGGCATGGATTGCTTGATTGTCGTCTACGTTTTCGCAGCTTGCCTTCGTCTGAATCCACCTTGCCAAGAAGCTTGTAGCTGTTTCATCTGGCTTTTGCACGCAACGAACCAAATCTGTGTATGTATTGGGTCGCTTGTATGCCTGGAAGTGCTGCGTGAACACCTTTTCCATGTCATGCCAGCTATGAATGCTTTTCTCCGGCAAGTTTTCGATCCAGCTTCGGGCTGTCCCCTCAGCATGAGGGGAAGGAAGCGTGCGCGACGAGGCCATTGCCCCGGCAATTTCAACTGCCAGCGCGTAGTCCGACAACCATGAGTTTGGCTTGTCCGCTCCATTGTACCTTTGATGAGTTTTTGACACTGATGTCATGTCTCGGGTACTGAACGTTGCGGATGGCTGGGCCAAAGCACTCAGGGCCGAGGTAGGCATCCTGCTTTCCAGCCTTAATGTCATTGAGACGATGTCATGCGTCTTGTGGACTGAGCTGTTGCCGGATCTGTCGGCATTAGGCTCGTCCTGCGCTGCCCGGTTGTGCCTAGGCTCGTTGTTGTGCCCCGGCTTCCACCTTCGTGCCTGGGCACTGGTGGTGGGGATTATGTGCGGTCCTTGCTTCTTCTTGGCGGCGGGGCGTTGTCACGATTGCCGCCACTCCTTGGTGGCTGCTTGCTTTCCCTGCTTCCGCCTTCATCCCGTCTAGGCGGAGGAGGCGAGGCCTTGCGTCTGTTGCCGGTTCTGGACGCCTCGTCACGCTGCCTTCTGGGAGGTGGTGACTTACGCGGGTCCTTATCCTTGTCTTTCCCTTTTCCATGGCTACTGGAGCCGGATGGATCCTGGGGATTACCACCGGCCGCAGCTTTGCACGCGTTGGATTTGGATTCCAGCCTTCCTCCTCTTGCGTCTGCCATGTCGGCGCGAGAATCAACACGGGCTTGCTGCTCTAAAGCCTTATGAGCAAGGATCGATGCGTAGTAAATCTTCTCTTCCTTGTCGTAGTCATCGTTATTGAGGATGTCCAAGGCGGCCACAGTGTTGAGGACAGGGGTGGCGAGGATGATGTCCCCGTTCTTGTCCTTACACTGTGGCGCTGAAGCCCACTCGAAACCAAGCTTTTGGGCAGGGGATTTGAAGTTGTCAGCTGACCGATCCCTGCCCTTTTTGCTTTTCTTATCTGCCACAGGTCCTGCCGGCTTGGGCAATGGAGTAGTGGTGAAAAGATTGCGCTTGGGATCTAACTTGGCGGTTATCTTGGCGTTTTCCACCTTGGCTTCGTCGAGGAGCCCATGGACCTCTGCTTGCTTGCTTTTGAGGTACTCAGTTTGCTCCACCAAGGTGTTTCGAAGTTTCTCCAAATCAGCCGGATTGGTTTTGTCGGTCACCGGCGTGTGCAGAACTTCCGCCAGGGCCGCCATGTTCCCTATCTTGCTGGGCTCGCCTTTCTCTAGAACCTTCTTCATTGGAGTCGGCGGAGGCTCCGGAAACAGTGTAGCGGTTGCCGGGGTTCCAATGTTGGCGGCGTTTGTTGCTGCCGCCTGCACTGAAGCTACCCCGGTGACATCCGCCACGAAGACCTGCTGCATGTTGACGGACGAGCCGTAGCCATTTCAGAAGGCGGAGGCTCGGGTGTACTGAAACACTGCTTGATCCGTTGCTCGAACATGCTTGCAAAATCTTCTTCGGAATCAGAGTCTACGTTGACATGAACAGTAGATCTGGATCCGGCATCCGACATCGCATCATCCTGGAGTGCAGGAAGAATAGATTCGGAATCTTGACTATTGGGCTGGGAGTCGGGTCCCAGTCCCGTCATGCCGACAAAGTGTAGATCTGAATCTGCGGACTCTTGAGAGGAGGCAGACTCAGATCCGTCTTGATTACAGGGCGGGTGGGATGGCGAATAAATTCGCGGCAACCCATACGCCTCAGAAGTGTAGCCGATGAACACATCGACGCCGCCAAATGGCTGATGCATGTAAAATGCGTACATGAACTTTGCATTATATTACTTATATTTCAATCATATTTGCATCATATAAGGGTTATATCATTGTTTTATATTGATTTTGGGAATATTTTATTGTTTCGGGAATTAACCCTACATAGGCAGTAAACCCCATTTTCTATATTTTGATGTTTCAGGGACCCAAACGACGTCCAGATGACCTAATAATTTACGAGCATAAGTTTTTGGAAGGAACAAAGCGTGGGAGCGAAGGAAGTGAACAAACGGAGGCCTGAGGGCCAGAAGAGGGTGGCCCACGTGGCCAGATTCCTTGGCCACGTGGGACCCACCATCTGGGGCTCGGAGATCCGTTGCCGTCGATCTTTTTTCCCGAGCCTCTGTCTTGACCTAAAAACGGCTATAAAAATAGTCCCCGACGCCCTTCGGAAAGGAGCGCCGCAGAAACACAAAAACCACGAAACAGAGACCTGGAGTTGCAGATTGGAGGGGGAAAACTCCGGCGGGGCGCTGCAGGCGTGGTCTCCATCTTCTCCAACAACTTCTCCACCGTCTCCATGATGAAGAGGGAGTAGTCCACCACTGGACTATGGGTTTGTGGAAGTAACTTATGTATCTCTCCTCTCTTGAGCTTCACTAATTAGTATCGTATGAGCTGCTGAACATGATTACGGTCATCTATGTAATACCTTTGTGGTGGATCTTTTTATGAGTTAATAATGTTTGAGATTGCAATAGTTTTATTTCAGTTATGAAAGTAGATGCATATTATGTACCCCGTTCTTGTGTACTTGTTATGATCAAGCATGTGTATGAGAGCGTGTGAGGGGGAACGTGTGCATTAGTTCGAGTAACGGGGGGTGGCTAGTGCGGTGAACGTGAGAGAAAGTTCCGCGATCCACTTGGGTGTTTTACCTTACTTTGTTGCCTCACTAGGGATAAAGAAAAATACCTTGCTACCGGAGATGTGGGTGTGACCATTGCCACTACTCCATGACTAGATCTAGCATGTTCTTATTTTAACTTCATGTCATGAAACTTAATGCTATGCTCTGATTTATCTTAATTACTAAGGTGTTATGATTTAGTTCGCATCTTGGTGGAGTATAAGAGAGATTAATAAACAAAAGATCTCTATGTTAGGACATGATGCCCATATAATTAGTAACTTGTCATGAAACCTTTTTGTTACAATCTCATATGTTAATTCTAGTGTTCCATTGTCTACCACTTTATTAAAGAGAGAGTGCATTTGTGAAACCATGAACCCCGGTCCATTTTTAATCATAAGAAACACCTTTCCAACAACTTTTATCCACTTTACATTTTCTACCATTTAAAAATCCGAAAATAAAAAAACACTTTTACATCTTGCATTCACAATACAAAACCCAAAAATATCATCCATCATTGTTTCCACCATCCTTGCATATTTATTTATCATCATTGCATATTTATTTACTGTTTTGCATTTATTATCTTTTCATATCATTCTCACACCTTGTGCTAGACAACCACTAGGTGAGGTTGAGGGCACAAACAATTTACTTTGTTTTGTAGGTTTTCAAGAGAAGGATAAGAAGATAAATCTTTCACTACTGATTCCCCGAGAGTTCGATATTAAACCCTCGAGTCATCCCTCATGGGGAAAACCGTCTTTCCTATACTATACACTCTGCACTTGCAGTCTCAACCTAACCCATATTCTTTTGACGTGGGTAACTACGTCAAGGGCCATCAACGGCACAACTCCACATCCGACAATATAGTCGTCTGCGGGGATGTAGGACTCGTCGCAGCTGATGTAGTGGTTGTCGCCGTAGCGCACGACGCAGCCGACGGCGATTGTTTCGCCGATGCCGCCTAGGGTTCCCGCCTGGAACGTGACGCCTGACGCCTTAGGCCCCACGGTGGGCGCCAACTGTCATCGTATCGGCATCTGGGATAGGAGACGGGGTCCTGGTAGCCGAGGGTGAATGTAGGGAAAGAAGGTGGACGTTGTCGAGGTCGGGATTGTACACGGCAGTTTACCCAGCTTCAGGCTCCACAGCGGTGGCGGAGCCCTACGTGCTGCTATAACTCACTATAAGGCAGATCGTCGTATTACAGGTTACAATGAGCTATGGGATGTGTGAAGGTATGAGAGTATGAAAGTATGCCCTAAAGGCTTCCCGTGGTCCGGCTTATATAGGCGGCCGAACCTAGGGTTACAAGGTGATTACGTATCCGGCAAGTATACAGAGTCCTAAACCTAGCCGACAAGTCTGCCGCCTTCCGTCTTGTTCTTGGTGGCTTCAGGGGCTTCGGTCTTGGGCCTCCTCCTTGCTGGCATCCGCCTTCCTTGGTCGTCAGCTATCTGGGCCGCCCGGCAGGCAAAGCCTTTACCACCACTGCGGGCCACCCTGGACTAGCCGGATTGATCCATGCGGGTGATACCCCTAGTTGGTATATCCCCAACACCTATAGCGTGCACCACCGAAAGTTCCCCGTTACGAGGCAGGCCGTGACGATCGGGTGTCAGACGTATCTGCGTTTGCATAAGGTGGGTGTAACCCACGTTGCACAAGCAATACACTATAGGTTATAATGGCGAGCCTAGCATGTACAAACATGGCCTCGGAACACAGTGACCGAAAGGTTAAGCACGAGTCACAGAGTTGTTGTGATTGACATAGCGATGTGTACCTTTGAAGCTATGCTATCGACCGTGACGATCGGGGATAGTATATCGGATGAGGGTCGTGTAATCACTAAGACGATGCGAGGGATACTCGTCTTGAGTGGGAGTTCTAGTAGTGTTATTTTGAAAACTTAGTTTTATTTTGAAAACTTGATCCCATATTTTATTATGAACAAAGTCTTTATGTTTTGCAAAACCTTTGTAGATGATAACCTCTAAACCTTTTAAACTTAGGTGCTTTCCTGCGATTGAGAAACTTAAAAGGTTGGGTCCAAACTTCAAACTTTTATACCGTAGCTTGAGGATACTCCTTGTTCAAACTTTTTAGCTCTACATGATACAAAACCCGATAGGAGATAGACCCAGAGATTCTGCTAAACAAAAGGATAATTTAGATTATCAAGTTTTGTGCGGATAATTCCATCATAGTCCAGTGTATGCTATGATCTCTGCCGTAGAGAATGAACTGTGGGTGCGTGTTGACAGATCGCGAACATTTGGAATGGTCGCTGAGATTGATGATCTGTATCCACCGTAAATCAGGTTTTCTTCTCAACCAAGATAGAAGAGAACACTCGCATTAAAGGAGTGTGTGGCAGTCATACTTGATGACGTTGGTCATACTAGATGACATTGGTCATACATGATGACATTGGTCATACTTGATGACATTGAGATGCCTCGCTCAGCTCGATCACTGGATGACAGAAAGTGTTGCCTGATGCAAATGTTTTGTCATAGACTATGTCGTGAAAGGGGAATCATTCACCTTCATGAATTCTTGATTACGTTGAAGAATCAAGTAGATGAAACGAATCACCGGGAAGTCATCAATGATGATGGTGTATATGATATACAAGTTATGAATGTTTTACCTAAACAAGTACTTGCAGTAGTGACTAAAATTTAATACTAGTTATGTTTTATGAAAACAAGATTTTCTGCTTGAGTAGCTTGGAAGGATAAAGAGACAATGTGTGTTGATGATGGCAGGGAATTTGTTGTGAATATGTTGTGATGGCCATGGACACTCTCTCTGCATCTACCATTTAGATTAAATTTGATTTGAACAAATTCCATTAGATCGCTTGTTAGCATGATCATTATAAGTGTGTCTTGCCTCTGGCGAGACAATTATTCATATTTGTTAGTGACAAATCGTTGTCCTACATTTATGAGTGATATCTTTAATGATCATACACCGATCATGAATGGAATATTGTTATTTGAATCTAGATGGTAGTAGCTCACACATTTATAACATTAATGCCAAAGATACAAACTTAATAATGACACCATATTATTATGGCACTAACGTTTTGAGTTATATGCATTAAGAAGCTCCATTCACATGGATCTCCAAGTCCTTAGATTTGATCTTTTGACACTTGCAAGATAACTAAGACACCGTTTCGAAAAACGGCATTTAACTTGTTGAGAATCATACATATCGATGTGTGTGAATCAATGAAGTACTTCAACGTGTAGTGGAAATCATTATTTAGTAAACTTTACCAATGATTGATTTAAGTAGATGTATGGGCATCTACTTAATGAAATGCTGGTTTGAAAATTTGATGAATTCAAATAAGTTCAGAAGTAAAGTAGGAAAATAAACTCAACAAGATAATCAATTTCCTACGATACAGATCAAGGAAGCAATGATTTGAGTTATGAGTTTGGCATATCATTGGAAGACTTGTGAAAAGAGTTCCACAAATTACGCCGTATGGAACACCACAATGTTATGGTGTGTTATAACGTCGTAATCGCACGTTGTTGGATTGTGTGTGATCAATAAAATTTCTTATCGAATTTTTGTGATCATTAGATTCGTATGGTAGGAACAAAACATTCACTTTAGATAATAGGGAAACCATCTAAATCCATGGAGGCAATACCATATGAGTCATGGCATGGCTTTTAGCCTAGATTGTCGTTTCGGTGTTTTAGGTGTTTCAATACGATCCAACCTAAAACGGATAAATTCATCTTTGTAGTGTATCTAAGAAATCAGTTGGATACATGTCTCACGACAGAGGCAAAATCATTGCCGAAATATACCTTACTAAAGAAATAGTTTCTTGTCCGAAGGTATAAGTGGGAAAGAAAGTAGAGCAAGACGAAGTTAATGAACTTTCTCTCCAGACATCAGAGTGGCACAACGGAAACCGTTCCGGTACCGTCCTCCACAACTGGAAAGAAGCTGATGATAACGATCATGATGCTCTGAGCTCATACTAAGATCGTAGGTGTATGAGAATGTGTTCCTCACTGTGTGGTACGACAATCTTGTTATGAACGTCATGTTGATGAAACATGACAAACCTACGAACTACGAAGAAGTGATGGTGAACCGAAGTCCGAGAAATGGCTATGAGCCATATATAATCCGAGATAAAATCCATGCACGATTACCAATTAAAGACTTGGGTAAATCTTCTTGATGGTCTCCAAGCCGTTGAGAGTAAATGGAATTTTATGACAAAATAGACACTGACGGAAAGGCAACCGTTTATTAGGATCGATTTGTCGTAAAATAGTTTCAACAAATTCAAAAGTTGACCACAACGAGAATTTGTCTCAAGTGGCGATCCCTAATTAAGTCTATTTAGGATTGTTTTAGCAATTACTATAATTTCGAATTGAGAAATTAATAAATGGATAAAGAAGCCATGTTTCTTAATGGTAGCATTAAGAAAAGAGTTGTAACTAGTACAATGAGATGGTTTGTTGATCCTAAGGATGCTAGACATGTTTACAAACTTCAGTTGTCCATTCATGGGCTGAATTAAGCATATCAGAGCTGGAATCTTCACTTTGATAATGTGATCAAAGGATTTTGGAGTCGTCCAAAATAGTTGAAGAAACATGCATTTATAAAGAAGTGAGTGGGAGCTAAGTAGCTTTTCTTGATCTTATATGTGAATGGCATATTTGAGTGGGAGCTAAAAGGAAATTCCCTTGTCTTATATGCGGAAGGCATATTTGAGTGGGAGCTAGGTGTCATTCCAAAATTTTATATGTAACGACATATTGAGAATGATACAGATCCTCTAGTAAAGTATAAATGATTATTTAAGTGATTAAATTTTCTATGAGTGAAGTTAAGAGTATTAGGCTTTAAATCTATAATTCGTATAGATCATAAGGGGCTTAATAACATTAGGTCAGAATATTTTTCTACGTTAAGATTCTGAAATGTTTCAGAATGGAACAAGCGAAGAAAGGTTCTTACTTGTATGACTAGGTAAAATATTAAGATTATCTTGGCATTTCAGCGATAGTTATTGAAAGAAAAGGATGCCCGACATCCTCTATGCCTTAGTCATAGATTCTATCATACTGAAAGCTTGACTTGATGTGACCCAAGTTCTTGGTTAAAAAAACGGGTTCTAGAGTGATCCCTGGATGGATCAATGAACAAACGTTAAGTATATCCTTCAGTGTCTAAAAGAGAACTGAAGATATGTTTTCTGGTATAGGGTAAGAGTGTAAAGACAACTTGTCGTAAAAGAGTTACGATGATGCAAGTTATGACACTGACCCATACGGCTAGAAATCTCATACAGGAGAAGTCCTTTGTTTTGAAGAAATGGTTAGATTGCGAAGTTGCATATGAATGCACTATTGTAGAAGGGTTAGCTTGCGAAATTGCATATGAATGCACTGTCGCATGATCTACATAGGTATAGAAATATATGGCTATTTCGGAAGTAGCAAGTATGATTGGACTGAGCAGTTTTTCCGAGCATGCCTGGTTTCCCTTAATAGATCTCTTAGACTTTTAAGGCTCATGCTGTGCGAAATTTTGAGTCTCACTCCATCGACAAGCATATATTTCACCGTTATCATATGATATGGGATGATGTCAAACAAGGTGACATAAAAGTGTTGCAAAGCACATACAGATCTAGATCTGTTGACTAAACCTCTTCCACGAGACAAACATGCACCATATTGCTATAGGTGTCAAGCTTTTACCAAGTTGTAAACTAGATTAAATTGTACTCTAGTGCAAGTGGGAGACTGTTGGGGATATGCCTTAGAGGCAATTAATAAAGTGATTTTATTTGTCATATCTCAATTGTTCATAATACGTTTTAATACCATGCTATAACCGTATTACGCGGAAACATTAATAACCGTATTAACTAGTTCGTTGGGTAATAGATAATCAAGGTTTCCTGATCATGGACAATGACATCGGTTAACAACGGAGTCATATCATTAGGTGAATGATTTGATGGACATACCCAAAATATAGAAACATAGTGTTCATACCTTCGACTGTGAGATCATATCAAATCTCTGCTTCTCAAAGATATGGCTGATCGCATCAAACGGCATGTCTTATATAGCATGACAATAAAGGTGATACTTTCGGGTATCGGAAGGAAGCAGTAGAAGCGAGTGATCAAGAGCGGGAATTGCTAGTCCACATAGCAGGATAGATACTCTGGGCCAACTCGGTGAGATTACATCAAATGAGCTTACAAGCATTGACTAGGTCACGGGGATGTAATATCATAGACGAGTAAAGACAGATTTGTCAATAGCGAGGTCATACTCGGTAATCATGATACCGGAGAACAACGCTCGGACAATCTAAGTATCGCTAGGCAAGAGGATGAGACTGGACGTCTAAAGGTTCAAACGATAGAAAATATTCGTGGATGCACATGGGCTATCATGGATATCCAGATCCCGCTGTTAGTCATTGATCGGAGAGGAAGTCTCGTTCATGTCTGGAGTGATCCTGAACCGTGGGGTAACACACTTAAGGGCGGGTGATGATTAGATTGGATTTAGAGAGAAAAGAAACCGGGAACTCCGGAAGTGTTCCGGGACTTGTCCGATGTTGATCGGAGGCAATGAAATATTTTTCGGGGTCCGAATGAATTAAATAATATGTATTTAATATTAATAAGTGTTATTAATGATTAAATATATTTTTTATTTAATTAAATTCAAATTTAAAAGGCATTAAAAGCTAAATGGGCCTTAGAGGCCCATTAGGGGAAAATCCCAAAAGGGAAAAAGAAAAAAAAGGAGGGAGAAGGGCCAGCCGCCCTAGGTGGGCCGAATGGGGCCCACCTAGTGGCCGGCTGCCTCCCTTGGCCAGCGGTGGCCATGTGGGGTTTAGTCCCACATGGCCTAGCCAAGGGAGATGGCCTCCCCCCTTCTCCTTTAAATAGGGGACTGATGGCTCTTCACGTAGTTACCCCACAACGGCGCCAGAAAACAGTTGCTAGCCCCTTCGTGTGATTACCTGCATGAAAAGTAAATGGGTTAGGTTGACACTCCAAGTGCAGAGTGTATGTAGTAGTGGAAGACAATTTTCCCCACGAGGGGTGACTCGAGGGTTTAATATCGAACTCTCGGGGAACCAGTATTTTAGGTGTTATCTCCTTATCCTTCTCTTGAGAACCTGCAACAAAATAAATTGTTGTGTGGCCTCAACCTCACCAAGTGGTTGTCAAGCACAAGGTGTGAGAATGATAAATATGAAAACAAGAAATAAATATGCAATGATGGTAAATAAATATGCAAGGATGATGGTAGTAATGATAAATGATATTTTTTGGTTTTTTATGATGAATGCAAGATGTAAAAGTGTTTTTGTATTTTCGGATTTAAAAATGGCAGCAAACAAAAGTGATGATAAAAGTGTTGGAAAGGTGTTTCTTATGATTAAAAATGGACCGAGGTTCATGGTTTCACAAATGCACTCTCTCTTGATAACGTGGTAGACAATGGAACACTAAAATTAACATGTAAGATGGCAAGACATGGTTTGACAAGTTATTAATAATATGGGCATCACGTCCTAACATAGAGATCTCAAGTATAAGTTGTTCTCTCTCTTATGCTCCACCAAGATGCGAACTAAATCATAACAACTTAGTAATTAAGATAAATCAGAGCATAGCAATAAGTTCAATGACATGAAATTAAAATAAGAACATGCTAGATCTAGTCATGGAGGTAGTGGCCAAGGCCACATCTACTCTCCGGTAGCATGGTATTTTTGTTTATCCCTAGTGAGGCAACAAAGTAAGGTAGAAAACCCAAGTGGATCGCAGAACTTTCTATCACGTTCACTGCACTAGCCACCCCCCTTTACTCCAACTAATGCACACGTTCCCCTCTCATGCTCTCATAAACATGCTTGATCATGACAAGTAAATAAGAACGGGGTACATAATATGCATCTACTTTCATAACTGAAACAAAACCATTGCAATCTCAAACATGTATTAACTCATAATAAAGATCCACCACAAAGGAATTACATAGATGACCGTAATCATGTTCAGCAGCTCATACGGTACTAATTAGTGAAGCTCATAGAGAGGAGAGATACATAAGTTACTTCCACAAACCCATAGTCCAGAGGTGGACTACTCCCTCTTCATCATGGTGTCGGTGGAGATGTTGTTGGAGGGGAAGGAGACCACACCGGCAGCGCCCCGCCGGAGTTTTCCCCCTCCAATCTTCAGCTCCAGATCTCTATTTCGTGGTTTCTGTGTTTCTGTGGCACTCCCTTTCGCGAAAGCCCTGGGGGTCTATATATAGTCGTTTTTAGGTCAAGACGAAGCTTCGGGAAGAAAGATCGACGGCAGCGGAGGTCCGAGGGCCAGGATGGGGGACCCCACGCGATCAGGGAATCTGGCCGCGTGGGCCCACCCCTTTTGGCCTTCTGGTCTCCGTTTCTTCGATTCCTTTGCGGCTACGTTTCGTTCCTTCCAAAAAATGATCCCCGTAAAGTTTCAGATCATTTGGACGTCGTTTGGGTCCCTGAAACATCAAAATATAGAAAAAGGGGTTTTCTGACAGCGCAGGGTTAATTCCAGAAAAATGGGGAAGTTGTTAATTATCCCCAAAACTTAATATAAATCAAGAATATAACCCTTATATGATGCAAATAACATGGAATAACATGTAATAAAATGTAAAGTTCATGTATGCATTTTACATGAATCAACATCCCCAAGCTTAACCCATGCTCGTCCCGAGTATGAAGGTGATAAAACTAACATGGACTTTGCATTTTAATACTATCAATGGATATCAAAGGTGATTACTATTGCCACATAGAGTCAAATGATTCATTCTTCAAAGGAATAACAATATGCAAGATAAATTATGAAGTGGTATCAAATACTCAATGTAAAGATGTTCAATGATAAATTCACAAAGTGTAATATAGAAGAAAGTACTATGGACCAAATGTATGCATAATGAAAAGTAAAAACATCCTATGGTGGTCATAGAGTACTTCTTATGAAAACTGAATATAAAAGGTGGACACTTTGGATAGATAAATAAGTAGAGGTAAAGCATGAATAAGTTTTTTTTGAAACTTTTCTACTGCAGGGGAGCCCCCCACAGCCTAACTTTATTACTCAAACAGTTACATATTTACAATATTTACAAGCAAAAAAATAAACAGAACTAATGTAAGCCGTCAAGCCATGATGACAGGGATGGAACTAGTGTGTTTTTCACCCTATACTTAAGCAGGGTGATTTCATGTACAAAAAGGGCATTCCAACCTCGGAAAGTAGTCTTTATTTTCTTGAAGATTAGGCCATTTCGCTGCTTCCAAATGCACCAGCAAGCAAGGATCACTACTTCAGTGAAGAGAGGACCATCAAACCCTCTTTTAGTAGCCAGAAGTGTCTCGGACACTGAACCAGGATGCCAAGGGAACTGGAGGTAATTCCAAATCCTAGTGCTGAACATGCAATTGAAGAAGAGGTTCCTCGAGTCTTCGAGTTGGTGTGCTGGGCAGAGCACACAATTATTATTGTCAGTAACATGCCACTTCCTACGCAGCAACATGTCCTTTGTATTCAAACGGTCATGAAGGAGAAGCCAAGCGAAGAAATTATGTTTGGATTAGCACTTGCTCTTCCAAATCCAACAGGAGGGAGCATGGTTGTCAATCAGACTGAAGTTTTTCTTATATACATTGTTGGGTTTGAAATCACCTTTACCAGTTGTGCTGACCCATTTATCATGATCATTGGAGTGCTCAAAATCTTGCAACCAACTCTGCAATTGTTGGAACTCTGCATATGCTTCAACAGAGAGAGGGCGATGGAAGGACTCCATCCAGTTTTCAGAAGATATGAACTGATTAACTGACATGAAGTTGTCTATGGCGTGAGAGAAAAGCCTAGGGAATTTCCCATCAAGTTTCTCTTGAAGCCATAGGTCAGACCAGAAGAGGTTTCATCTAATTTCCAAACACTTCTACTTAAGTTAATGCTTGCAATGTGGTAGTCATTGGTGTGGAGCTCTCATTACCCCTATCATAGCATCTTGAATGATTAATGTTTAAAGTGAAAGCAAATATGAGTGGTGTGCTTGACAATGTATTGGTTGAATGTCTCATGTCCCTTGAATACAAGTACCTACACCATGTGTTACTCACTTTGGTCCACAAAGTAAATTCAAATAAAGGTCATTGCAAGTAATAATAGTATCATCAAGAACTGCACTGGGGTACCTCTTGCCCCTTGACATGAACAAGCCCATGTCAAAACAACAAGACAAACAGACAATGAACAATCTCAGCACTCTTTTATTTACTATGGGTATAGCTTTTTATTATGAGGTGCATCACTGAATGAACATTATGGTTATGCTGTAAATTTCCACCATGAATGATGCATGGCTTAGATTAGCGGCCCAGGCATTTCTCTAACCATTTATACAAACTCTTTGAACTTACTAAGTATCCACATTCATTTCACCCATGATAGGCATCCATAAACAAAAGTACATGACATCAACTAAATATAAATAAGTGCAATGTTGAAAGCTTGCCATGTGACAGCACATATGGGCTAACTCCCAACCAAAACAATTGTCAAGCCCACAACTTCATAATTTTAATCACAATGGTTCATGCTTATTAAATGCAATAAAAGTAAATTGTGCATCAAGTTCGTGAGAGCTTTTAACCAATTTTTCCCATGACAATCAATAACATAAGCATTTAAATTCAGAAATGTAGATAACACAATATAACATGATAAACATACTTGGAATAGCATAAAGCTAATAGGTAGATATGGTGGACTCACTGGAAAAACTTTGGTTGAAGGTGTTGGGAAACAAGCTTTTTACTTGTTGTAATTTTTGGGCTAGCAATAGGGAGAAAGTTGACCATCTAAATGCATGCATAAGTGTCCATAGAACTAATCAATCCATGTTAAACCAAGTAAAGTTAAAATTCAACATCTAAACATGGTAAGATAGCTCTTGACAACACACTTGCAAATTAACATTCATTCAAAGCACATGAATTATGCAACTATATGTATCTTTTAAAATCAACTCAAACATCCCTATCCCAATATATTTAATAGCATCCAACATAATTCAACCCAAACTTCCAGTAGCTCTCTCATATATAAATGATAGTGGTGGTCTTAAGAAAATAAAAATCAAACAAAAACAAAAAAAAACAGACGCTCCAAGTTTATACGATAAAGTGCTTTGATCGAAAAACAGAAGTTAGACGTGTGCAAACCGAGAGTGTGTTGGTCTAGTGGGGTTGTCTTGACATCCCCAAGCTTATGGTCTTCACCATCCTTGGATAGCTCTTGGTGCAGCTCCTCTAATCCCTGTGAAAAAACTTCAAAACACCGTTTCTCCCATTTCTTTTCTGTGGGGTGATATTAGTAGTGATAAACAAATAGGTTCCTTGCTGCATAAAATCCTTAGGCAAAAATTCATATGAATGTCCAGAGAGTATATAATGTTGTATGCCTACTCATAAACTCAATTGAATCAAAAAGATTCAAGCAAAAAGCTCAAAGAATGCATCAAACAATATCAAGACAGAATCTGTCCAGAAAAACAGCAGCAGCAAAACGCATTTTTCTACCCTACTTAAACTCGTCAGAAAAATCTGAAAAATCACGTATAGAGGATGAAAAGTTGAAGCTACAGTTCAAATTACAGCTCAATCGGAGTTACAGATAAAAAATGAAAAATCAAACCGTGCACAGACTTCGTGCAGGCAGAAAACTCTCCGAAAATGAATAGCAACTTTTCAAACCCAAAATAGGTAAAACTTGGTTCTTTATTAAAAATCCCAGAAACAAAACTAACAAACTACTCTCTTGTTACAGCAAGAGGACTCAAAGAAAATCTCAAACAAAAACAACCGGGTTGCCTCCCGTAAAGCGCTTTCTTTATAGCCATATAGCTAGGCTTACTTACTTGATAATCAAAGGGGACGTAGCTCATGAGGGAGCTTGAACCTTGGTGTGTCCCTCTTCCTTGGGAAGTGTTCCATGCTCTTCTTGTGTGGAAACTGAAACTTCACATTCCCTTCCTTTGAATCAATAATGGCACCTGTAGTACGAAGAAAAGGTCTTCCCAAAATAATAGGACTAGAGGTTTTATTCCCCATGTCCATGATTAGAAAATCAACAGGCACAAAAGTCATGTGTAACTCTACCATAACATCACTTACTTTTCCTAGAGCATGTCTAATGGAATCATCAGCAAGTGCAAGTTCAATAGAGCATTTCTCAATATTTTTAAGTTCAAGGACTTCATATAGTTCTTTAGATAATATAGAGACACTAGATCCTAGATCTAAAATGCATGGTGTGTCTCTTTTCCAATGGTTACTAGTACCTTAGGGATCCATATATCCCCAAGCTTAGGTGGTATCATAGCTTCTTGATTGTACCTAGCAATCTTTTCTTTTAAGACATGATTAGCAATATAGGAACCAAAACCAGCCTGGTTAATATTAACAGAAGGATCACTTGCAAATTTTTGTAAGATAGAAATTAATTCATGCAAGCTACACTTCTCTAAATCAACAAATGGTTCCTTAACTTCACTAAGCATTTTAACTTCCTCAACTTTTTTCTCTTTTTGAGATATAATGATGTTCTTTAATGAGGAAACTTCCTTAGTGAGTTGATCTACTCTTTCAAACAAAATATCATGTTTTTCGAATTTGGATATGAACTCCTTATTGAGCTCCTTTTGAGTAGATATAAATGATCTAATGGTGTTTTCCAAATCACTAGAAACATTACTACTAGTGGTATATTTGTTTGGAACATATGGGGGCTTATTATAAGAGTTATAATTGTTGTTACCATACCCATTATTACCATAGTTCCTAATGAAGTTGACATCAACATTTTCAGGATTATTACCAACTAGTTCTTGCAAAGGCATATTTTCAAAATTTTGTTTATTAATAAAAGCAAGAATGGTGTCCATTTTAGATGACAAATCATTTGTTTCTTCTATAGAGTTCACTTTCTTAGATGAACTAGGTGCTCTATCAGTATGCCATTGACTATAATTTTGCAAGATACTTTCCAAAATGTTCTTAGCTTCTAAATAGTTTTTCCCATGAAAGCACCTCCAGCAGCTGAATCAAGTATATTTCTAGACATGTAATTTAGACCATTGTAAAAAGAGTGTAAAATGGTCCATTCATTAACCCCATGTGATGGACAAGTTCTAAGCATGAGTTTAATCCTATCCCAAGCCATGGCAACATGTTCATTTTCATTTTGCCTAAAAGAGAGGATATTGTTTCTATTTTGCAGTATTTTAACAGGGGGATAATATTTCTTAATGAAAGCTTCTTTTAAATCATCCCAAGAATTAATACTACCAGTAGGTAATGAATGTAGCCACTCTTTAGCTTTTCCTCTAAGTGAGAAAGGAAATAACTTCAGTTTTAAGACATTACTTTCAACATTTTTAAACTTTTGCATGTCACAGATTTCAATAAAATCATGAAGATGCATAGAGGCATCCTCAACAGCACTACCACCAAATTGTTCCCTAGTTATCAAGTTTAACAAACTAGGACTAACTTCATAGCTCTCAGCAGTAATCTCAGGTGTGGTGATAGGCTTAGCAATAAATTGATCATTAGGAGTGTTTGTGTAGTCACACAATTTAGTTCTATCTCCCATTTAACAAGTTTTTATGTGTTTTTAATTTTTTATGCAAAACTGAAAGTAAAATGACACTAATGCAACTCGAAATAACAAATGCAACACAAAATGCAAAACTGAATAAAATATGCAAACCGAAATATAAAGATGATATGCAAGACAAGAACAAAACAAAATAAAATGATTGTAGGTAAAGATGGATAAGATGATGCTCACGTAGGTGCAACTCCCCAAGCTTAGGTTGTTACACAAGTTGGTGATGAAGTTGACTTGATGTGAGTGATCCTTGGATAAACCTTTCAGCTATGGTTCCCCGGCAACGGCGCCAGAAAACGTCTTGATGGCCCTTCACGTAGTTACCCCACAACGGCGCCAGAAAACAGTTGCTAGCCCTTCGTGTGTTACCTGCGTGAAAAGTAAATGGGTTAGGTTGAGACTCCAAGTGCAGAGTGTATGTAGTAGTGGAAGACAGTTTTCCCCACGAGGGGTGACTCGAGGGTTTAATATCGAACTCTCGGGGAACCAGTATTTCAGGTGTTATCTCCTTATCCTTCTCTTGAGAACCTGCAACAAAATAAATTGTTTTGTGCCCTCAACCTCACCAAGTGGTTGTCAAGCACAAGGTGTGAGAATGATAATAAAATAAATATGCAAACAAGTAAATATGCAATGATGGTAAAATAAATATGCAAGGATGATGGTAGTAATGATAAATGATATTTTTGGGTTTTTTATGATGAATGCAAGATGTAAAAGTGTTTTTGTATTTTCGGATTTAATAATGGCAGCAAACAAAAGTGGTGATAAAAGTGTTGGAAAGGTGTTTCTTATGATTAAAAATGGACCGGGGTTCATGGTTTCACAAATGCACTCTCTCTTGATAACGTGGTAGACAATGGAACACTAAAATTAACATGTAAGATGGCAAGACATGGTTTGACAAGTTATTAATAATATGGGCATCACGTCCTAACATAGAGATCTCAAGTATAAGTTGTTCTCTCTCTTATGCTCCACCAAGATGCGAACTAAATCATAACACCTTAGTAATTAAGATAAATCAGAGCATAGCAATAAGTTCAATGACATGAAGTTAAAATAAGAACATGCTAGATCTAGTCATGGAGGTAGTGGCCAAGGTCACATCCACTCTCCGGTAGCATGGTATTTTTGTTTATCCCTAGTGAGGCAACAAAGTAAGGTAGAAAACCCAAGTGGATCGCAGAACTTTCTCTCACGTTCACTGCACTAGCCACCCCCCGTTACTCCAACTAATGCACACGTTCCCCCTCACATGCTCTCATAAACATGCTTGATCATGACAAGTAAATAAGAACGGGGTACATAATATGCATCTACTTTCATAACTGAAACAAAACCATTGCAATCTCAAACATGTATTAACTCATAATAAAGATCCACCACAAAGGAATTACATAGATGACCGTAATCATGTTCAGCAGCTCATACGGTACTAATTAGTGAAGCTCATAGAGAGGAGAGATACATAAGTTACTTCCACAAACCCATAGTCCAGGGGTGGACTACTCCCTCTTCATCATGGTGTCGGTGGAGATGTTGTTGGAGGGGAAGGAGACCACACCGGCAGCGCCCCGCCGGAGTTTTCCCCCTCCAATCTTCAGCTCCAGATCTCTGTTTCGTGGTTTCTGTGTTTCGGCGCTCCCTTTCGCGAAAGCCCTGGGGGGTCTATATATAGTCGTTTTTAGGTCAAGACGAAGCTTCGGGAAGAAAGATCGACGGCAGCGGAGGCCCGAGGGCCAGGATGGGGGACCCCACGCGGTCAGGGAATCTGGCCGCGTGGGCCCACCCCTTTTGCCTTCTGGTCTCCGTTTCTTCGATTCCTTTGCGCCTACGTTTCGTTCCTTCCAAAAAAATGATCCCCGTAAAGTTTCAGGTCATTTGGACGTCGTTTGGGTCCTGAAACATCAAAATATAGAAAAAGGGGTTTTCTGACAGCGCAGGGTTAATTCCAGAAAATGGGAAAGTTGTTAATTATCCCCAAAACTTAATATAAATCATGAATATAACCCTTATATGATGCAAATAACATGGAATAACATGTAATAAAATGTAAAGTTCATGTATGCATTTTACATGCATCAGGGACCCCCCATGCCTTGGAATTTACCCCAATTTTCTCCCTTCTTCTCTCCTACCTTGAGCGTGGTTCCGTTTCTGGAGCTACGTACGAGGAGAGTAGTCTCTCTACTGTACGCACACCGCCGTGCTGCTAGATCCACTCTTCCACTTCCGCTGCTCTGCTGTATCTGGAGCCCGGAGGTCGTCATCCACACCGTACGTGTGTGGAACCGCGAGGTGCCATTGTTTGGCACTGGAAGTCGTCTTCTTCCTCTACACGACCTTATGGTCGGCTACGTCGGCTTCATCATCAACGCTTGTGCGGGAGCGTAATCCCCGCTTTCGGTCTACAAGGGTATGTACTCCGTTCTCCTCCGTATAAGTATATCTGCATAGTATAGATCCTGGCTAGTTTATGGTTATCGTCAGTAGGAATTTTTTTTGTTTTCTGTCCACGATTCCCAACAGACATAGTGAAAGGCTTTGATCGATTATCCGAACCCCGCATACTCTTGTATGAAGGTCCGTGGCTGATCACGGCGGAAGGATCGTTTGATGTGGTGAAAGTGCACAAACTCTGCAGAGTCAAAACTATTCGAATAGCCGCGTCCGCGGTCATGGACAGTTGAAAGGCCGTGTAGCTAGTATTGTGTCGGTGTTTTCAAAAAGGATGTTTGATGATGGAAAGTGTTGGAAAACTAAGTGGTACATGGGAGGTACTTGGAAAGGAAATGATGTACCTTGGAGGTACCGGAGTTATATAAGCCAAACAGTGTTTTTCTCCAAGAAGTTTTGCAAAGAAAATCTTTCCTTTAAAAGTTTTTACTAAAACCTCGATGATACGTGTTATCTACGAGAGAAAAACTATACTATATATCTTTTGAAGTATCTTTTTCAACAAAGATATAGAGATGTTGAGCAACCATGTTGAATCTTCCATCCACCTTGGGTAGTGAGCCCTACGAAAAACCTACCTACCACTGCCATATTGCATACCTGCATTTTATTAGCTTTCTTTTGGGGTGACTTGTGAGTACAATCAAATGTACTCATATTGGTTTTGTCCCTGGCTATTGTCTTGGCCAGACTTCGAAGAGGAGTAGTTCGAAGAAGAAGACTTCAACGACGTCGATGCGAACTAGGGCACTTCCCAGTCAGCTGCCTGTAGGGTTGGCAAATGACTTGGGCTCCACGTTGTTTGGTGATTCCGCTGCAAGTTCCTATTGAAGCTTATGACTTCAATTAAGTAAGTATTTTTATTCGGTATCTATGGATGTTCTTTTGATACAAGTTTGATTGTGCTCAGCGACACACTGATCATGGGATCGCTGATGTTGTAGGCAAAAGGGTATTTCGGACAGCTGGTCCGGGGTCCCCACAGCCATTGCCATTGTCACTTTCCGAAGCCACCAAGTCCTACTGGTTCGATAACCTTGGTTTTGTAATCAAGTGAAAACTTGCTGCTGAATTACATCAAACCTTACAATTGGGGTTTCCCAGCGAACGTGTTATTCCACGCCATCAAGCAAGTTTTCTGGCGCCGTTGCTGGGGATTTGAAGAAGACTTCTGAAACTACCAAGTCTCCCGGCAAAGTTTTCTGGCGCTGTTGCCAGGGACTTGGAAGTTTCAGCGAGGGGAGTTTCGCACATCCTTACGCTCTATTTTGTTATTATCTTGCTTAGTATATTTTTTATTAGTCTTGTTTTGCTTTTCGTTTGCTTTAAAAATAAAAAACACAACAAAAATTTTTTCCAGCAAGTAGTTTATTTCGGTTTTGCTTAGTATCTTGTTTTTATTTTGCTAAAATGGGTTCGGAAGAGAATACTAAGTTGTGTGACTTCACTAGGACAAACAACAATGATTTTATATGCACTCATATTGCTCCACCTGCTTCTACAGCAGAGTTTTATGAAATTAAACCTGCCCTTTTAAATCTAGTTATGAAGGAGCAATTTTCTGGTTCTAGTTCTGATGATGCTGCCTCTCACTTGACTAATTTTGTTGAATTATGTGACATGCAAAAGTACAAAGAGGTACATGGTGACATTATAAAACTGAAACTATTCCCTTTCTCCTTGAGAGGAAGAGCTAAAGAATGGTTATTATCTTTGCCTAGGAATAACATAGATTCTTGGACTAAATGCAAAGATGTTTTCATTGGGAAATACTACCCACCTGCTAAAATTATATCACCAAGAAGTGGCATCATGAATTTTAAACAATATGATAATGAACATGTTGCTCAATCTTGGGAAAGAATGAAATATATGGTTAAAAATTGTCCCACTCATGGACTGACTACTTGGATGATTATCCAAACTTTCTATGCAGGTTTAAATTTTTTCCTCGAGGAATTTATTGGATTCGGCTGCTGGAGGTACATTCATGTCCACCAAATTAGGTGCAGCAACAAAGCTCCTAGATGAGATGATGGCAAATTACTCCCAATGGCACATTGAAAGAGCTCCAACTAGTAAGAAGGTAAATTCTGTTGAAGAGATCTCCTCTTTGAGTGATAAAGTTGATGCTATTATGTCTATGTTTTATGGTAATCAAGTTCTTGTTGATCCAAATAATGTTCCTCTAGCTTCTTTAATTGCTCAAGAAGAACAAGTTGATGTGAATTTCATTAGAAATAATTTCAACAGCAATGCTTATAGGAACAACTTTGGTAATAATAATTATAAGCCATATCCTCCAAGCGGTAGTAATTCTTTTGGTAATTCCTACAAAAACAATAAAAATGTGTCCTCTGATCTTGAAAGCATGCTTAAGGATTTTATTACATCACAAAAGGCTTTCAATAAAAGTGTTGATGAAAAACTGGGAAAAATGGATATCCTTACAGTAAAAGTTGATAATCTTGTTCATGATGTTGAATTACTTAAAATTAAAGTTTTGCCTATTGACATCAAGGAACATAAGTCTTTAAATGCTATACAAATTAAGATTGATAACAACATAAGGATGTTGGCCGAATTACATGCTAGGTGGGAAAGAGAAGAAAAAGAAGCTGAAATTGCTGAAACTAGTAAGATTGCTAATGTTTGCACTATTTTTACTGATGAAGATATTAAAATTTCGAATGCTCATGAGTCACTTACAGTACCTAAATATGCTAATGGTAAAAAAATTGGAGTAGGAAAGATTTCTATTACCCCTATTAAAAATCAAAAGCTCTCTAATAGTGCTAAAACTGTCTCTAAAGGAAATGCTGAAATTAATCCTGATGAAAATGATCCTTTTAGAGATGATGCTCCTGTTATTTTTTATGACAATGATCTTGATTTTGATAATTGTAACCTTACTGAAGTCATTAAGTTTTTACAAAAGCTTGCAAAAATCCTATTGGTAGTAAAATGAACATGGCTTTCACCCAACATATCACAAATGCTTTGATTAAAGTTAGAAGATGCTTGGGAGCCTACTATTAAGATGAAAGTTAATGATTTTGAGTGCAATGCTATGTGTGATCTTGGTGCTAGTCTTTCCATTATGCCTAAACAGTTGTATGATATTCTTGATTTGGAATCACTAGAAGATTGTCCTTTCAATGTTTATTATCTTGATTCTACCTTGAATAAACCTGTGGGAAAAATAGATTATGTTCTTATTATGGTTAATGGTAATTATGTCCCTGTAGATTTTATTGTCATGGATATTGAATGCAAACTTTCTTGTCCTATTGTGTTGGGAAGACCTTTTCTTAAAACAGTTGGTGCTATCATTGATATGAAAGAAGGAAATATTAAATTTCATTTTCCACCTAAGAAAGGGATGGAACACTTCCCTAGGAAGAGAATGAGGTAATCTTTTGTGTCTTGTGTTAAGTCAAGTGATTTGGATATTGCTAAAATTGATAATACTTGATCTTTTTGCCATTGTGCCTAGCTAAAAGGCGTTAAAGAAAAGCGCTTATGGGAGACAACCCATTGTTTTTACTTTCAGTTTGTTTTGCTTTATTTGAGTCAAGGTTGTTGTTACTTTGGTAACACCTCCTTTGTATCCTTTATTTTCGTTTTTGTGTGCCAAGAATAGCCTCTAATGAGAGGAAAGTAAAATTTTAAGTTTGCTCTCTAGAACAGATTTATGTTCGTCACCGTACGAAATTCTACAAAAACACAGAACGTCATCTGGAGCTGTTAATTTTTGACAGCAAGCATCTGGGTTTTGTATACCTTTCTTTAGTTTTGAGTTTTCTGATTCGAGGTGTCCTAGTAGCTCGAAAAAAATCATCTTTGCGTTCTGTTCTGTTTTTGACAGATTATGTCCAAGTTTTTGCATTGCACCTTTCACGGGCAAAGTGGAGTTCTTCTATCCACGGAACATCACTTAGATCTTTGTGACAGTACCTAATGTTTAGAAACAAGTTTATGCAATTTGTCAAGTGAGAACTGAAGGTGGATTATTTTGTTTGAGGACTAAACCCTCTAATAAGTTTGTGATAAGTTTAGTGTGAAGAAAGTTTTCAAGTGTTGAGAGAACGAGGTGATGAAAGAAGATCAAGAAGGTATTAAAGCTCAAGCTTGGGGAGGCTCCCCTGGACCTCCACCAAATATTCAAGAAGTATCAAGCGTCTAAGCTTGGGGATGCCCAAGGCATCCCCTTTTCATCGACAATTAATCAGGTCGATCCCATGAAACTATATTTTTATTCCTTTACATAATATGTGTTGTTCTTGCAGCGTCATTTATATTTTGCTTTCAGTTTTGTTTTGTTTTGTTTTGTTTGCTGGTACTTTTCAATAAATGGATCCTTGCATTCTTGTGTGGGAGAGAGACACGCTCCGCTTTTTCATATACACTCCTGTTCTTCACTTTATATGTGTAGAGTGTTTAGCTTTTTATTATCTTAGCTTCTAGCTCTTGTTTTTCATGTATCTCTTTCAGAGCTATTAGTTACTTGTAGTTAGGTTGTACTCTCTCGTGTTACATGCTTATTTGCTTAGAGAGTTGTTTCAAATAAATTGATTGGTGTTTGCTTGAAAGGGAACTATCATGTAGGAAGTGGTAAAGAAATTCAAATAGCATTGTCTTGAGTTATTGATGCTTGTCAATTGTTTTGAGATATAAATTAGATTAATGCTTAAACTTGTGGATCATTTGCTTAAGAATGGACTAGTGGAGAAATACCGTAAACCGCAGAATTATGATACTTGTTCTGATTGTTATTTCTCAAAGTCTAGATATTCTTTTTGCAAAGCATGTTTGGTTGACAAGGGAGACAATGTGGAGTCTAATGGTTATGCTTAATGAATATCTTGTGGTAATTCATGTATTCGGTTGTTAATATGTATTTGCTTGACACCTTGCTAAGCCTAAAAACTCTGTACTGAGAGGGAATGCTTCTCGTGCATCCAAAAACCTTGAGCCAAATATCCATGCCATTTGTGTCCACCATACCTACCTACATGTGATATTTCCAAGCCACTCCAAAAATTTTTCGTGTGCTACATTTAAATATTCAAAATGTTATTACTTCTATTTTGTGCCTCTACTACTAAGCTCATGAGGAAGTAGTGGGTGGTCTTTATTGCATTTGTTGGACAGACTTATTTCAGGACTTGTATGCTTCATCTACTTGTCCATTAATTTTGCAAAAATAGCTGGCAACGGGGTGCCCAGCCCCATAAAAGATAAATTACAACTTTTATCAAAAACTCTCCTCACATTTTGTTCCTGTGAATTCAGTCAAACATCTGCATGTGTAAATAAAAGGAGATAAAGAGGAATGATCTGCTTGCTGCAGAAATAACGTTCCTCATGGGAGCCGCTCTTAAAAGTATGTCTAGCAAATGTAGTAATGCATTGTTCACTATCATTCGTTGACCATAGCATGCACCTCTCAAAAATATATTTTTATGTCTCTATATGCTGTCAAAAACTAAAAAGCTCTAGCACAGGATTAATCTCTGCTTCCCTGTACCAAGGGTCTTTCTTTTACTTTTATGTTGAGTCAGTTTTCCTTTCCAATCTTTATCTCTCAAGCAAATGCATAGTATCAATTGAGGTACAAGTCTACTACATGCTATCTTTAAGTTTAACTGTGAAAACTTTATATTGACATTATCTTAAGATAAATAAGTTACAAGTTGAAGCTTCTTGCTGAAAACTTAAATCTTCCTTTGTGTTGGTTGAGCACCTTTGCCGAAATTTTATTGCTTTGTGAACTATCAAGCTTGACAAGTCTTATAATTTTCATGTCTCCAAAGTACTATCCATGAAAAATTCTTGCTTAGATGTTACACATGGTTAATCATTATTTGCTTTATGCCAACTATAGGCCATTGACTTGGATCACTTCATTCAGTTCATATGCTTTACATTACTTGATCATAATCGTGTTGGTAGCATGTCACTACCAAAAATTATTTTGTTATCATTTACCTACTCGAGGACGAGAAGGAATTAAACTTGGGGATGCTGATACGTCTCAAACGTATCTATAATTTTTGGTTGTTACATGCATATTATATATCATTGCCACATGCTTTTATAATGTTTTTATATCATTTTCACACATTTTCATGGAACTAACCTATTAACAAGATGCCCAGTGCCAGTTCCTGTTTTTGCTATCTTTTTGTTTAAGAAAAGCTAGTCGGGGAATTTTCTCAGAATAAGCTGCCAATTTACCTGATTTATTTTTACGAATAAACAAAGACAGAGCCAGGAGGGCGCCTGCAGGGGGCCCATAAGGGCCAGACGACCCCAAGGCGTGGCCCAGCCGTGGCCACGCCTGGGCCCCACCTGGTCACCTCGTGAAGCTTCTGACGCCGCCCTTTCGCCAATAAATTGTCTTCCTCCCAAAAACCCTCGGTACCCGATCATATTTTCCAGAAAAGTTCTGAGGCCGTCGCCGTCGCCAACCCTAGATCGGGAGGGTTCTGAAGCTCTTCCCGGCACCCTGCCGGAGGGGGAGATCGTCACCGGAAGCATCTACACCACCATGCCTGCCTCCGGAGTGATGCGTGAGTAGTCCACCACGGGACTACGGGTCCATGGCAGTAGCTAGATGGTTGTCTCTTCTCCTTTGTGCTCCATTGTTTAGATCTTGTGAGCTGCCTACATGATTAAGATCATCTTTATGTAATACTATGTGTTGTGTTTGCTGGGATCCGATGAATTATGGAGTCTTAACATATGGTTCAGTTTATCTATGATATGTTTTATTTATGATCTTGCATGCTCTCTGATGCTTGTGTATGCTTTGGCCGAAGTAATTACTTGTGTCAGTAGAGGGAGTATTTATACTAGATAGTGGGTTCATGCCTCTCTTGTTCAAGCTCGAGTTGACAGAAATTATTAGAACTTGAGATGTGTTGCTGCTACTAGGGATAAAACAACGGTGTTTATTGCTTTATGTTGTACTCATTGCTTACGTTACGCACCTTGCTTATTGCAATTATCTGTTGCTTGCAACTTAGTACTTTCGGGTGACATGCTGGATAGCGATCCCGGGGTGGATTATTAGTCATAGATGATGTTTGATAACGGTCTATGTATTTTGACGTAATACCCATATTAAATGAAACGGTGAACTTTGTGTCATGATAGTATTGTATTGCGCCCATGTTTGTCAATTGCCCCGCTGTAATTTGTTCACCCAACATGTTTATCTTTTGGAGAGACACCACTAGTGAACTGTGGACCCCGGTCCTATTTTCCTACATTGCTTACAACCGTTTTAATAGCTTTTACTAGTCATTTGCTCGCTGGTCATTTTTTCTCTCATATTGTTTTCCACCATACGTTTAATCTTTTGTGTTCAGCAAGCCGGAGGGATTGACAACCTCTCTGTTTCGTTGGGGCAAAGTAGTTTGTTGGTGTGTGCGCAGGTCCACGTCAACACGCAATAAAGTTTTCTGACACCATTGCCATTGTCACTTTCCGAAGCCACCAAGTCCTACTGGTTCGATAATCTTGGTTTTGTAATCAAGGGAAAACTTGCTGCTGAATTACATCAAATCTTACACTTGGGGTCTCCCAGCGAACGTGTTATTCCACGCCATCAGTGGGCAGCCCCATCTTCCTCACGAGGACGAACGACTGCTCTCCTCTATCTCTCCTCCTCAACTCCCACCAAAATCTCTCATGTCTAAAACTATTTTGGATGGAAATCACCCCGTCCATCCACAAGGCATTCTCATCCCTTCCACTTGATCTCATTGTTAGAGTCCACACATTGTGATGATTTTGAGCCTCAGGAAATCTTAGTTTAGACTTTTTTCCTAAAAGGGGAACGAAGCACACAACACTTATATTTCAAAGTTCGGAAAGATACAAATTAAACAAATCCGAAACCACATGCCACGCGATAATACCTCCACCATAATAACACTAGCCGTATGGTAAATGACAAAAACAAATAGAAAGTACACAACTTTTAGGCGACGCTTCAAAAAGGAAAAGTTGTCTGTGCGCCGATATTGATGAGTCCAACCTAAGTTCGAGCTGGGATTTTCATCCCGAAAGACGAGATTCGAGCCACCATCTTTAGTAGGTCATGACACAAGCGAGCGTCAACATTGCCAAAATGTTTACACCGAAATGTGCAAACTCGATATAGACGCTTCTACCATCATCACTTGTCCAGCCAACGACACATTGTTGACTCGATGCCACTGGAGAAGAAACTGGAAGCTGATAACGTCCCATAATGTCACAGCTCCAGGCCTTGCCACAACACATTCGATTGAGCACCAACATGCATGACTTGACACCGCGGAGGAAACGTCGTGCATAATAACTGCGATGATCAGGCATAACATGACGCCTCCATATGATATGCCACATCACTACCACCGGCCAGACATGACTTGACATCTCCTTCTAAATGATTGTTCGTAGCACCTGCTACGTCAAATCGAACCCGATCTCGAAATGGAGGGAGTGTTCCATACCGCCGCTGGCTTCAAATCCCACGGTCACAGAAGAGTGTACCATACCGCCACCGACCACGACACACAGAGATGGAAACCATCACCAAAACGAAAATCTAATCATCGCGTCATTCACATGACCACGTAGGCCACCGTCCCATCACCATACTCTTGCGCACCATCATACGACGTCTCAGCGAGCAGATTACTACGAGAAACGCCGCCGCTTCACCGAATGTGTAAATTTTAGATGAATATTCGATCCTAGCATTTTGGTGGATATATTAAATATGAAAAAGACCATATTAGGTGTATGCATAATTAAGTGTATGTATGTCATTCCATACCAACTTTTGAATTGGTAGTGCTGTTGAAAAAAAAATGTATACGTATGGCATCAACTCCGTAGGAAAAGGTGTTACCTAGTTGACGATTTAGCGCTCTTAGGCGCTAGGTGGCGGAGAAACACCTCACCTAGGACATAAGGGCAAGTCTATACATGGCAACAAAGAAATTGTTTTCTTCAGCAAGAAACCATGCCATATTGCAGTAGCGAGCAAGTCTATACATGGCAACAAGGAAATTCTTTTCTTCAGCAAGAAACCATGCCATATTGCAGTAGTGAGCCAAATGGTTCATATTCCAAAGAAAATTGTTGGCACTTTACTCATTTACATGCTAGAAAATAACGTGTATACACATATATTAACCCAAATACACTTATGATGGCCAAAACTATACGACCACCTAGGTTGTGTCTAGGGCGCTTAAGCGCCCCATATGAACTCGGCAAATGCCAACCGTCCGGTACGTTGACCAAAGGGGGACAGATCCTTTCCTTGGCTGTCCGTTGTTAGGTAGAAGATGAGACCTCTCCAGCTGCGGATTTATACGCGCTGGATAGCACCCCGTTTTAATTCGGTCCCGCTGGGACTCAAACCGGGTGGGCTAGGCACGCCCTCGCAGCCTCTGCTACTGAGCTAGCACTCAGTTCTCAGAGCATCTCCAACAGTCGCGCTAAATGAGCCGCGCGCGCGCGAAAAAACAGTAATTTTCCGCGTGCTGGCAAGTTCGCGTGCTCCAGTAGACGCGGGAAAAGCGCGCGCCGGAAAAACGTTCCCACGCGCTGGCCAAAGCGGTACGCGCCGCACTATATATGGCGCGGCGCGTCCAGCGTGCTGAACAGGCACGCGCCACGCAACTGCTCTTCTCTCTCCCGCGCGCATGTGGAAACTTCCCTACCGCTTCCGCGTCGCCGCCCGCCGAGCTTCCACGCCGCCGCCACCATACCTCTGCGCCGCCGAAGCATTTCCGGCTACCGCGGCGTCCGCGCGCGCCCCAACGGCACCTTCTCCGCCGAGATCCGTTCCGGCGATGATCGCGTCAACCTCGGGTCGTACCCGACGGCCATCGAGGCCGCCCGCGCCTACGGCGCGGCGTCGTGGAGGCTCGGCCGCCTGTGTGGCAGATGAACTTCTCCGACGCGCGCAACGTGCAGCAGGCAGCGGATCTGGCGCTGACGCCGCGCCTCGTCACCGACGAGGACCGCCGCCTCCACTGACGCCGAGCGACGCTCCGCCTCGTCGCGGAGAGGGACGAGTACGCCATGACAGAGTGGTACACGAGCCACCCGCGTCAAGCCGACACGGAGGAGGATTATTGGCAGACCCGGCGGCCGAGTGGGCGGAGAGACGGGCCGAGCGCCGACAAGACCGGGAGGAGGGGCGGGTGGCCAAGGCCGTGGCGGAGGCGGAACTGAGCTCCGCCGACACCTGGGTCAACGACGACCCCAAGTGGGCGGCGCTGGAGGACGACATCTCCGACACCTCCGAATTCTCCTCCTCCTCCGACTAGTCGGACTCGTCTTTGTTTTAGTTTAAATTAGTTGTATTTGTCGTTCGAGTTTGTGTTCGTGTCGAATCGTTCGCTAAATGTTCATGTCGAATCAATCTAATTTATATTTGCCGTCTATTTTTTATATATATTTTTTCATTTGAAACAATGCAAAAATACGTGTTTGCGGAGCGCTATTTTAGCACGCCTGGAAAACCTGATACTTCCCGTGCGAAATTTTAGCGCGTCTGAAAAAACAGAACAGTGTCCAGCGCGTTAAAACATTATTTTGACGCTGAAAAAAAAATTTAACGTGCATGTTGGAGATGTTCTCAACGTCTCGTCTACACCGAGCGCTTTTCTAACCTTGGTTTTCAATATTCGCATTCTTCTTCTTACATCAATTAAAGGAGTAAAATATGTAGATTGAAACTTACCAAAGAGTATTATGATATAAATCACTATGGGCGGCTTATTTTTTAGAACACAGTACAACACAGACGCTCACAAAAATACACATACACTTACCCTTATGAACACACGCACGCACACTCTACCCTTATGAGCACCTCTGAAGGACTGAGCCGGCAGATCTTGAGGTTGACGAAGTCAACACAGACACCTCGCTGTTGACAGACACGTCACCTATCACTGAAAGAATAACGCCGGATAAACCTGAAATAAATTCAGGTAAATGCAAACGTCAATGCCAAGTCTAGAACTTGAATCTGGATAGACTAGTTCCACCACAGGAAACCCAACCATTAGAGCCAAGTATGGGCGGCTTATGGATCGGAGAAGAAGGTAATTAATGTCGATGGAATATTGTGCATGCGAACTTTGTTCACCGAACGATTTTTGTTAGAACTCGGAAATTTCTCTGATTTATACGACTTCCAAGCATAAACAGATCGAAGCAGCACCCACGCATACGAATTAACCCAGTAGCATTCTCCCGTCGGTCATGACGCAAAGTACTTAAATAATTTTCACTAAGCATGCATTTAATTAATACAGTATTGGGAATCCATTGACGATGCAACGGAGACCTTTACATGACTGTACTGTACTTATGATAAAGTAGCACTATGTTCTACGCACGACAACTCCTGATCTCTACTTACGACAGCTCCTGAACTATGATGAGATCTCACCCCTGGTGTCCCTCCGTTCCAAATTAATTGATTTGGTCTTGTCTAAATATGGATGTATCTATACTTGTTTGGTGTCTAGATACATCTATGTGTAACTAAATGTGTGTCAATTAAATCCGAATGGAGGGAGTACTAAATATCTTAATTAAACTAAACTGACAAGTGGCTATATATATGTAACTAAAATCGATCTAATCTTCACGAGCCCATCGACCGATCATGTATCCTCTTGCTTCTATGGAGACACCTCTGAGAAAGTCAAATCAGAAGGGAAAGTATGTACATTAGTCAAGCGCATAGAAAACAGAACTCAAGCTGTTGTTCAATCTGAAGTACTCCCTCTGTTTTACAATGTAAGATGTTTTAGGTGGTACACATGCATGTCTAGATTCATACTAAAAAAATGGACACATACACTTAAACGTGTCTAGATACATGTGTGTGCATGTGCATGTGAAAAAAGACTAAAACATCTTATATTGTGGAATGGAGGGAGTACATGTTAAATTTAGAAGATGTATTAGAAAGCATTTACCTGTAGGTGTTGACACGGGAGAAGCAGCAGGCGCGGGTGCCACGGGAGAAGCAGCAGGCGTTGGAGTGGTAGGAGGCACCAGCGGCGGCAGGGGTTGAGCTGTCAAATTCCACCACAAAGTTCATATTGGCAGCATATAAGAAGTACAGTAGAAACGAAACTATGCAAGATCATATAGCTATTACTTACTGTTGCACGTGAGAAGTGTCCGTATTGGCAGCATGGTGCCGCACCTGAGCGGCAGGATGAGCATCCGGATCGGATCGATGTGGTTGGGGAAGAGCTCGCTCATGTCGCCGTTCATGCCGTGGCAGAGACAGATGGGCGCGTTGGTGATGACCGACTTGAGGCCATCGCAGCACATGCTCGGGGGCGTGACGACCACGGTGATGTTGGTGAGGTAGTCCATGCACGGTATCATCTGCGTCAATGGCGTTAGGCACTCGGCGGGCGGTGGCGGCGATGCTGGTAGACCTGGCACGCCAGGGGCGGCAGGGGAGCCAGAGCTGGGCGTGCCAGGGAGCGGGCCGAACAAGGGTGGAAGGCCAGGGATCTGAGGCAACGGGAAGGGAAAGCCGAACAATGGTGGAAGGCCAGGAATATGGGGCAATGGGAAGGGAAGGCCAGGGATGCCTCCAGCCGATCCGGATGCAGCCTTGGACGCGTCCTCTGCTTCTTCTTGGTTTGTGGCTGTGGTCGCGAACCCTTGCACCCTCGCTTTGGACAGCTGCAAGGTCGCAGCCAGGGCGGCGAAGGCCAAGAACAGGGCGATGAACTTGGAGATCGCCATCGCTTGCGTGGGGGCTGGAGGTTTAGGATGATGTTTTGTGTGGAGGACCAGACGTTCTCTGGTGCTTGCTTTATAGTGCTCCAGGTGCTTGCTAGAGATGGCAAAATTTAAAATGAGTTCGATACTCTGAGTCTCTTATCCGTACGAATCAAAGGCGCGTGACTTTGAATCTCTTACCCGTACGTGGAGATTCAAAGAGCGCCAGTAGGCAGCATATATATATGCATGGTAGAGCCCGGAGTTGATACTTCGGTTTGGATTGTAAATTTGCAATAGCCAGAGCAATGGTAAAGAGATGTGAACCCCCAAAAGAATGCACCGTTCCTTGTGATTTGTGATAGTAGTCCTGCGTGTTTCAAACTCTTAAGCCCGACCGGTCGAGATTTTGTGGAGTATTAAGTTTAAAAAGGCACTGATGTGGGGACGCGAGGTTTGTTTTAACTTTTATAAATTGATCATGGACTCTGGGTTTAGACTTGTACAAGGCAAACTGGTTTCTCTCTAGTGCTGTTCCAAGAACATCTTCAAGAATATGGACGTAATTTCAAGCATTATATCATGTCTTAATGCGTGAGATCTAATCATGTTTCAATGCATCATTAGATTTTAAAGATCAAAGGAGGCCATCGTGGTAGGTTCAGAACTCTTTGTATTTTATACTATAGTTTTTTTATTTATATATGAAATATGAAGTTCTTACTCTTTTTGTTCTTTGTAAAAATAGAACACTTATTTAATAGAAATTCTCTATATCAAATTACTGTGGGATGTAAAATACACATAAAGGAAAAAAAAAGATCTTACATTGTGATCCTGAACGTTGATGAATTAAGAAAAACGGAAAGAGAGGGATTCGAACCCTCGGTAAACAAAAGTCTACATAGCAGTTCCAATGCTACGCCTTCAACCGCTCGGCCATCTCTCCGATCCGCAATACTATCGGAGTAAAAAAGGGGATCTAAGGAAGAATGTAGGCTAAACTTTTTTATTTTTTTATTAGTAACAAGTAAATATTTTGTTTGGAGGTAAGAAACTTGCGATATTGAGGGATAAACACCAACTAATCAAGAGACATGAGACAATCAGAAAGCAATTGATCGTGATCTTTTTTTAAGCCCACTTGGATATTGAGCATTTACCCCAAGCGAATCTCATTCAATCGTTTACTCATGGAATGAGTCCGTTGGAAAATGCAATCCATCTTTTGTGGATTCAAAAGCTCAAGAAAAGCATCACCCTATGCTGGTCAAAGAACATCAGTAGATGCTATTCGTACAGTGGGTTTGCAACGAGCAAGTTATGGTAAAGGGCGCTGGGAGTGGAAGAGACGCCGCATTCCGTCCCGGGTCATAGTGAGGCGAAGGTGCGTCCACAGAAGAGGAAATCGCAATGCATCAAAACCACTCATTCCTGGTAAGGCAAGAGAAGCCATTGAAAAGCTACTAAACATAGTAAAAAAAAATTGGCATTGGAATAGAGATTCCCCCCAATTCTTCGAGATAAACAAGACGCGTTCTATCAGAAGTCGTTCCTGCCAAGAAAAAAAGTGTAGCACCAATAAATCCATGGGATAATATTTGTAAAATAGATCCATTGAGTCCAATGTTGGTTATGATTCAGAGATTAAAAAAAACGTTGCCAACGGGGAGAATGATCCCTCCCTTGGTCATACATTGGTAGGTAGATGAGACACCCGGTTTATTCGAGTATGCCTCAGCTGGGACTCGATTTTTTAAGTTTAGAGATCTGGTACTCTTGAGTTCTAACAGCCCAAGTTTAAGTGTCTTGTAATTAGCTTTGAAACCCCGGGCAGTACAAACGGGTCTAAAATTCTGTATTATTTCCCAATCTACGGATGATGGCTGCATACTGAAAGTGAGCGACCATCATCACCAACTCTTATGTATCACTCCCTTTAAGTAGAAACAAGAACATATGCCACAACAAGAGTATTCATCATCAAATCAGTACTTACTAATATGATGTCGTATATGTTATCTTTCTTACAAATTTCTGAAGTGATACTTGATAGATTGGACTATTTCCGCTCAAGATTTTTTTAATAACGCGACACTGCAAAAAGAAATATAAACTCACTATGTGCAACGTACTGTGTCATCCAAAAGACCATAGGAATTTAGGGATCCATGATCTTTAAAAATAGCTCTCATGAGTAAATGGTTGTTCAAATATCTTAGGATATATATGACAAAACTCTTGAGAAGTTATATGTAGGCTCAAAGGCTATCTCTCAACTATATTGAAAACCGGGGGACTCACAATTTTGCGCTGGTCTGATGGCGAAGAAAATATTACTTCCGCTTTGGATCTATCTAAATCAAGGGTGGTCAGAGATTTGTTTTTGGAAGGATTCACGGCTTGAAAATTGTCGCTCTTCATGACCAGTAGCATGCTTGTAGAACATTACATATCACAAAACTGACACCATCACTAGATGCACTTGGCGCCGTCTGTCATTATGTCTGGCCAATTTGTCGCATGTTTTACTCATTTTCTGACATGTGGGCCAACTGCACATATGAGCTACACATTCTAACCATTATCCTTGCAAGTAAGCCCACCGTGTCAGCATTACCAAGTCCGAGGATTTGAGGCCATTTTTTGTGTTAATTTTCCCTATTTTTGTCACTCCCCACCTCTGTTCCCTTTGGCGCCACCATCCTTGCCATCGCTCCGGCCTCCGCCGCCTCCATTGTCGTAATGGAAGCCATAGCTTAGCCTCACTGCTTCCATGCCCTCCCTCCAAAAAGGTGTCCCTGCCCTGCCACCACCTTCAAACCATTATCGTGCTCTGCTCTGCCGGTTGGAAGCGCAGAGCGTGAGCCACGGTCGTCCCTAGCACGCCTTCCATGGTTGATGTGAAGCTAATTATAGAACTCATTTGTTGGAAATAAAACACTAGAGTATAATCCGTAATTAAAGCGAGCGATTGTCATAATTGCAGTATTTCATCTTTAAGGGCATCTTTAGCCGTTGGAGCCCCACAAACGCATCACGGGCGTTAAAATGAGTCGCCTGGGATGCGTCGGCGCTATTTTTCGTCCTGGTAACGGCAGGCTCCCAGCCGTGAACCTAAGAGACGCAGAGATTAAAAAAACAAATATCGACGAAATTTAAGCGATTTTGCACGAAATTTAAACGAAGTTTATATATATATATATATATATATATATATATATATATATATATATGTATATATATATGTATATATATATATATATATATATGTATATATATATATATATATAGGTCTCAGCTATTCTACAACCACTTGTAGAATAACTATTCTACAACCCTTTCTGAACTTCGCTCGTCACAGAAGTGAACTTCGCCCGTCACAGAAGTGAACTTCGCAGAAAATTTCATAAATGAACTTCTCGGCTGACCATAATTTTTTTCTAAACTTCGCTCGTCACCTGTATCCTATCTGAACTTCGCTCGGCGGTAATTGAACTTCGGCTTATTTTCTAATGAACTTCGCTTATTTTTCATATATGGACTTCACATTGTCACGGTAGTGGAACGTAACTTCGAGTCATTTAATAAGTGAACTTCGTAACTTCGGGTCATTTAATAAGTGAACCTCAGGTAATCGGTCAACCCACCCACTTCGTCACATAGGTGAACTTCAAAAAAAATCGCAAATAAAAATCTTGGCCGACCATCACTTTTTTCAGAACTTCGCTCGTCACATAGTGTGAACTTCACAAAAAATTATTTTCTGAACTTGACGAAGCGAACTTTACTAAAAAAAGGAGAACTCCACAACCTGAAAAATGAACTTCGAACACTCTGTCTCTCTAGACTACACGATCACACAATAGCGAACTTCATTTATAGGGCAACATATCACAAAGAGTGAACTACCATGGCAGCAGCAAGTCGACTCCTATACAAAATCCGTAAGAAAAATCCCTCTGCACGTTGTTGCCACTCTAGACCTTGACACGGTACTGAACTCCCACATGAGGTCGCTGGCGGTCACGCTCCCAGTGGAGTTTAGATCCGCCTGCACTGAAGTTCAGAAAGAGGGGCGACGCAGTTTGATGCGGCGCCGTCAGGAAGCTTGGCCCAGCATCTGTGAAGCTCGTGGGGAACCTGGTGCGAGGCACGGCCTCCATCTCTGGCGAGCAGGTCCAGGAGCTCCGCCACGGGTGTAGCAGGGCGGAGAGAGGGAGTTCGAGCAGGGGGTGGGAAGGAGCGGCGCGTGGGTCGAGGAGCGCTGGAGCTACGAGCATGTGGCGGCGGCGGCCAGAGATGAGCAGGTCGGCAGGACGCATGAGTGAGCTCGCGAGGGACGCACTAGGGACCACCCGTACCAGCCCAATTTGAGGCAGGGAGTGGAACGGCGCTGCTGGCTGAGAGCACGGGGGGCTCGACCAGGGCAATGGCGGGGCGGGGCGGGCGCTCGGCCAGGGCAACGGCGACGATGGGCCTCGGCCATGGAGAAGGTGGGGCGCCGCTAGGATCCGCCGATCCAGGAATGGTGGGGTACCCCGGGGATCCGCCGATGCAGGGGAGGAGCGGCCTGCCTCCGGCGGAGGCGTGAGCTCGGGCTCGGTTTGCCGGGGTACCGGCGGAGCGCACAGGTGACGGGGAGGAAGGAGCGGGGGCGGGGGCGGTGCTCGATGGTGGACACGAGCGAATCGTGTGGGGAGGGGAGTGCGGGTCGTGGGGTAGGTGGTTCGATCGGTTTTAGTGGGAGTAGTTTTTGTTTTTGTGTGGGTTTCGGGTCAGTCGGTTTTTCGGTTTAGAAGGTCTTTAGCTAGGAGGGGTTGTAGAATAACTATTCTACAATATCTTAAGAGGAGTTATAGAATAGTCCCACCCTATATATATATATATATATATATATATATATATATATATATATATATATATATATATATATATAGGGTAAATTAACAGGTGCTCCCTGGTGCCCGGGCACCATGATAGAATACAGTACATTTTGGGTATGTAGACGACACGTATATCTTGGGTATGCACATGTTGGGTATATAGGAGGTGCACATATACATTTCGAGGTATCTACATGTTTTATATATATATATATATATATATATATATATATATATATATGAGGATGACCGAGTTTTTGTTTTATTTCGCGCGTCTTTTTGTCTAGTGGCTGGCAGGGCGAGCCCGCACTCTTTCGCGCGTTTTTCCTCTCCGCTAGCGCGCCCAATCGCCCGCCAGCAGCCTAGGTTCGGCCTGAGAATGCCGGATGAAGTTTTGGCCCAATCCAGCGGAAATCGAGGTCCTGGGAGAAATGCGCCGGCGCAAAAATATGGACGTAGATGCTCTAAAAAGAACCGGAATACACGAGAAATGAGGAGGAAGTGCCAGTCTAACAAGGACTGCATAGATGAAGCTGCCAACTCCTCTTTGTACATACACCCACTATACCGATTGCTGTCTCTTTCTTTAAAAAAATTAAAGAATATTTCTGTAAACGCCATGGTACATTACACAATCAAACATCTCATTACAATCAACTCTAGCATCACCTGAATCATTCTACATCCACACCCTGTACGTTCAGTATACAGCGAAAACTCCAGAAGAAATAAGAACCCGGAAATTCGGAAAAGAGACTGCCCACCCGCTATGGCGCCGATGTGCAATCTGGACCGTCGGTTCCAGCCATCCGACGGCCAGGATTGAGCGTTGAATATGGTCAACGCTCAATCCTGGCCGTCGGATGGTTGGAACCGACGGTCCAGGATTGCGCATCGGCGCCATAGCGCCTTGGCAAAATCCATGTAGGTCACACACGCATACACCGAAATCGCCAGAATAACAGAAACTCACAACAAAGATGTACTCCCTTAAAGTCTGTGACTTTCAGTACAAGGTTGCAAGACAGTATGCACAGAACCTCAGTGTTGCTGCAAGAACCATACCATATGAACATGTTTCTTCCTAGGTCGCTTCGACTGAAAGTATCTCAAGCTCTGCCCACCAAAGCGGAGATAATCTCGGTGTTGCTGCCTCCGGTGAAATTCCTATCACTTCCCGCAGTTTAGTGGCGACCTCTCTCATACTTGGTCTCTTTTTCGGATCGCTTTGGATGCAATCCTGGATCAACTCACAAATCATTTCTAGATCGTTTTCTTTGTGAGTCTTCAAGGTAGGATCAAGCAAACAAGAAATACTCCGGTCATCCTTAATGCACTCCATAGCCTGTGATGAAACAAAAGTGACATATATATCGTTACTGCAAGATGCCAATTTTGTGGATTTTGCAATTAAGTACTCAGTGTCTTCATCGTCATTACCATGTTCATGAGAGAACCCTCGTGTTCACAATATGGAGGCTTTCCTGAGATGATTTCCAACATGAGTAGACCAAAACTGCATACATTCCCAGCTGGGTCAGCAGGTATTGGCTCACTGTGCTCAATGATGTCGTCACTCTTGGGCATCTTTTCTTTGGAAACTACTTCTTGCCAAACACTCGTGTCTGCTATCTGTGAAAAGGGTCGGTTTTAGGAACATAGCGTAATATGATCCCTCATGCCTGATCTTATCTCAACTTGGTCAAATAAACTCTAATACAAAAGATAAAAAAACTCAAATGAAATGGACAATACTTCATGCTGTTTAGTTGTGGGGTTGATAAAGCACATTTGATATATGTTATTTTGTCATTTTTAGATGAACTACACATAAGGCATAATGTCCAGAAAAACAAGATCAGAATGATGAAGTAACAGTCATGGGATACACTTCCTTCTTTCCATACTACCAACGTTTGGCCAGAAAGAAAATTACGGAATTTCCTTTGAAGATCTCAAGGTATTCAAACAAATAAAACCTGTGAAATGTGTAACCATATTTGTACCTTTGCAGCTCCATCCTCGGATAATAATATGGCACTTGACTGTAGGTCGGGGTGTGTTATAGAAGGGTTGAGCTCATGCATGTGCTGGATGCAGTATGCGACTCCCATAATTACTCTCATCCTACCATTCCAATCAATATGATCAAACCCCTCAACTGCAGAAACCAAAGCAATACATTTTTATTTGACCAAAGAGACCAAACAGTAAGCATTCTGACAGTGGTAGCATTAAATTATCTTACCATGGAGATGCTCATAGAGTGTTCCATTGGCTGCGTATTCTAACACCATCATCCTCATGCAAGGCTCGTCCTCTTCGCAGTATCCAAGCAGGTTGATGAAGTTCTTATGATTAACGCGTGAAAGCGAGTCTATCTATGTGTTCAAGAAAATAAGTTAGAAGAAACATCTCTGTTTCAGGTACACACTACAAACTGTAGCGACAGAGTGGATTTTTTGTTTTAATAAGTAACATTGGATTACCTTTTTCCTGAATCTCCCTTCAGAATGCTTTGACCAATCTTTACTGGACGCGAGCACAGTTGATACAACTGCTATCTCAACTCCACTTGATAAGGTTCCCTTGTAGACAGTGTAGTGTGGATAGCTTGCCACAATGTTACTGAAGTCCTCACAAGCACCTTCCAGCTCTGAGCGTTGTAGCTTGGGTACTCCTGCAGTACACCAGGAGAGCAAAACTTACCACAAATGCTAAGAGGTAAATCAATCAGGTTGACAAAAATCCTATTTGTTGGAAGTTACGTTATTCAGAAAGATTAAATAGCAAATAGAAATATTGGGTTTACCTGTCACAAATGCTTTCTGCAGCTGGCCGCTGAGTCCAGTCTTCCATGGACCTATTGTTGCCACCGACTTGCTGCGGCATAGCAAAAGTATGCATGCAATCACAACAAGCAACAGAGCAATTGATGGAATCACAATTGCATATAACCACCACTTTATAGGTCTTCTTTTTGACCCTGCTTCTGATGGAGTAGAAGACATGGGTGGACTAATTTGAGGATTTACAGCAGGTGCAGGTGCTTCGATGGGGCTAAATGCTGAAAATGAGCCACTTCCAGTAGAAGGAACAGGAACAACAGCTGGAATAGGAGCATTTGGAGAAGAAGGAGCAGCAAGATTGCTGTCCTGAAGTAATCTGCGCCTGCTAAGCTGTGCAGCTGGGTTTCTTGCGGCAATTTGCTTAGGAAGACGAGCTGGGAAAAGTAAGAAGGAATGTTATGATACTACTCCAGATTTATATAGGAAAAGAAATGAAATTGGATAGCAGCAGGTTAGATTACCGGAGAGATTTCTGATGTCCTTTTTGTTCTCTTCTGTTGAAGAACCAGACTCTAACCTACAAAGGTTCACACAAAAAACTCCTATTATCAGCTAATAAATCCTTTGTTAAATAAGTTATAAAAGAAGATCCGATGATAACTGAAGGAGAATTAATGAAAATCCGGAGTTTCCTTACCCATTATCAGCTCTTTGATTTACATTACCCCTCCCGAGATGATCATAAATGTCGAAATCAATTTCCTGGTCAAAGTTCTCATGGAGATTTTGGATTACAGGCCATTGAAATCTGTTGCGGGAAAGCAATCTGTCGAAAAAGAGATACTGTATTATGACATTTCTCTTTGGTCAAAATTTTCACAACGTTAAGCAGTCAGACGACCTACAAATGCTTAAGTGATGGCATTTCTGTTATCTCCTGTGGAACTTCCCCAATCAAGTTGTTATTCCCCAAGTCCAGTACCTCCAACGTAGCGAGACCACCAATTTCCTTAGGTATTACTCCACCAAACAAGTTGTTGGATAATATACTGCAAGTACACACAACAATGAACCAAAACATTAAAATGGATGTAGCAAATGTTCTAACTGCATGCAGAAGTGAAATTACAGTATCACAAGTTGCCAAAAGCAGTTAGTTAAGCACAAGTGCTTGATTGGCAGATGGATCAACCGTTTATTATACTGAGTAAAAATGACGCAAACGAATCAGACGTGATTTTCATGATTCTGTCTCAGCTTTGTTTCTCGGAGATAAGCTGATATGCACACATATTTATTGATACAAATGATGGAACTCAACAATCGTTAATTGGTTAAATATGTACACTTCAAATGTCCTAACCTAACTGATGGTCGGTTCACGTTTTCCCTAAATTTAATATTCTGGCATGAAATTTATTAAGGCAAATAGAAGCACCAAACACTGAATAATTGACTACTTATGCAGAGTACTTTCTATTTACCATATTGCAAAGAGATAACTTATCAAAATGCCAATATAATGTTGTCCATGCGATGCATCTTCTATTCTTGTGATTTGCGAAAGCATAGTTTCTTTGGAACCGAAGCCCGCCGCCGGTGCTGGCGGTGGCGGCGGCGCCCGGCCGCCAAAGGCGGTGTGGGCGTGTGTGTGCGCACCCTGGCGGAGCTCCTTCACGCGGAGCAGCGACGCCGCGTGGGTCGCGCGGGTGTCCGGCGAGGCGGCGGGGCGGAGGTGAGCCGGAGCGGTTCGTCGGCGGAGTGGCGGAGCGGCGACGCGGTGCCAGGACCAGGAGGCCGCGCGGTGGCGGCGCGCTGGCTGGCGGCGGCGCTCGGGCCCGATTTGGGCCTGACCTGGGCCAGGCGGGCCGCGGCCGTGGTGCGTCTGGCGAGCGACGGCATCGTCGTCTGCTCGGCCTGCGGCACCCCGTCCACCCCAACCAAGCTCTCTCCCTCCCCCCACCCTTCCCGTCCGCTGCTGTTGGACAGGATGCTGGGCCGGCGAGCATGCGAGCAGCGGCCTTTTGGGCATCTGCTGCTCTGCCGTGCCCCGGCGGATCCCGGCACGGTAGCTGCGGGCTGGCGCGGTTGTGGCCATAATCTGCGGTGGCGCGGTGCAAGTGGCTTAATGTCGCCTGCTCGACGCGCCCCCGGTGGTGGCTTGCTGGTGCTGCGCTGGCCGGTGCCCCCCTCCTGCGACAACAATGGCTAGGCTTCGCTCCCCATGGGATGGTCTTCTCCAGCGACTTGCTTCACCACCTCCAGCCTGTCCCTGCATCCACAGGTCTTTCGAGGTTTTGCTCATGGGTCGGGGCGAAATCCCCGCGTGGCGGCCGCCTGCGCTGTCAACAGCGACGCCCGAGGGTGCCGTTACCTCCTTGGAGGCGTTGGCATGACCCGGACCAGACTTCCTCCTCGAGCACCAGGGGAAACCCTAGGTCCGGCCTCCCGGACCGGGCAGCGTCGGCGTCTCAGCGCCGTTCCCTTCTTGGAGGCGCTGCTCTGGCTGCAAATGGAGTACCTGATGTGGCAGTTGGATGTTGGCGATGCATCGCCATGGCGAAGACCCCAACACTGGGTGTGGACTTCCAAGGCGTGTATGCCAGCGCCGGCGCTTCCCCGACGAATGCGGCACCAGTTCCTGCCAGGCCCTGCCTTTTACCCGCCGACTCCCTCTAGGCGCATGGGTCAGGCGTGTTGGCATCGGCAGTCCTGGGGCTGTAATCGTCACTGGAGACGTCTGGCAACGGCAGTGACGCTGCCTTGTTGCTCCGGGCCTCGACGCCTCGCCATTCTTGGCTGGAGGCTAGGCTGGGCGAGGCCTAATGTTGTTGCGGTCTGTAGTTGAGGGCACCTCCTTACCTAGTTATAGTCGCTTGGTGAGGACGGTCGTGAGTGTGTGTGTGTCCCTCCTTCTGGAGGTTGTACCCTCGATGTCTTCTGCCTTTTCAATAAAATGAAGTGCAAAATCTTTTGCGTTTTCTCGGAATTTTTTTTTTTGCGAAAGCATAGATATGGAACTGCATACTTACAGAACTTGCAGATGACTAAGACATCCTAGTTCTGAACCCAGGGTACCTCTTAATGAGAGATCTTTTAGGTTCCTGCAATAATGCAGTTCATAGTAAGTAGAATTCTTAAGATCATAAATCGAGGTAGCATCCCCTGAAAATACTGAGAGAGGACAACGGTATGTCTGTATTTGGTAAAGTTATGGTACCCAGAGGCATTAAACATGAGCTTGGATGCAAAGTATAGACATCTTGAATAACAAAAGGCAAGAATCACCGATAGACCTTCGATCTCAAGATAGCAAGGTAAGTAGTGATGATGAAGTAAATGCTTGAAAACTGACTAAGTAGAAAACACACATCTTTCCGGTTGAATTTACAAGTGTTAAGCCTTTTTCTGGGTATCATAAAGAAGGCATCCATAATAAATTACGATAGGCAACAAAGTATCCATGATAAATTAAGTTAGGCAACAAAAGGAAATTCATCAAAATTTAGTTCACATGATAAATACCAGTATCTCTTTTTTGCTTCACTCCAGAAAGTACTAAATTTTGTTCATTACTAGAATTTGTTTTTTATGATTGAGCATCTATCCTTATGTCTACTTTCTCTGAGTAACAGAAAGCGAAGAAATGCTTGTGTTGCAGTAACTCAATAGACTAATTCATGCATTTAGTACGCGAGAAAGTCAAACGGCGATAAGTGTGAAGGAGAAAACTAGGAATAGAAGGGACAGTTGCCGATGCACCATCTATTTAACAATATAAATCAATACGAATACTACTCTAAGATACAGTCAAATGGAAGACCCATTAGACAGAAGAGCTAAATGCTCGATAATGATCGTCGGCGACTTGATGAACTCGATTTCCATCTTCCAAATAAAACCATGAGCTGCCACACATTCAGGAGAAGGAAAAAAAGAAGAAGATGAAACTCACAGCATCACCACCCTGCCATCGGTGCAGTGGACGCCGTTCCAACTGCAAGAATCGCCGTCCCGTGCGCTCCAACCTGCCATAGCGCCATGCGGATCGTCCTCCACCCTCGACTTGAACTTGAGCAGCACTGAGCCTGCACCAGCAACACCAGAATCTCCAATCAATCAACCACCCCACAAGGTGAACAACCAAAAGAAAAAAAAAACACCGCCGCTGCGTACCTTCAAGGTTGACCGCCGAGCAGGCAGTGGCGACGCAATGGAGAGCCAACAGGACGAGCGCGCAGTAGCCCCACGCATCCATCTCTCGCATATCCAGAGGCGCGCGGCGGCTCACATGATCCTCTTGGCGAGCCTCTTGAGCAGCCTGGAATGCATGGTCAGGCGCGAGGGACACCCATGGTGTGGCGCCTACCTTTGTTGGCACGGCAGCAGCCTCACACGAGATGCTCCCGCTCCTGCGCGCACGAAAGACAGAAAAAACAGCTCAGAACAACGTGGGAGGAGGCAGGAGCAGAAGAAACTTGCGTCGCCAAAAAGCAAAGGAGCAGCTTTTTGCCTGGGGATTCGCCTCTGCCGATTTCGCTTACGCCGCACGCGATTCGGAGCAAGGAACCGAAGAGATAGGGGGAGAGCTTACACGCCTCGGAGCTGGGGAAGAAGGGAAGGTGGGAGGACGAACGAGGGAGAGGGAAACAGCGGTCGTCCGTTCTCAGAGGAACAAGTAGGTAGTTGGAGAAATCAACAATGACAGTGGAGCGAGAGAGAAAAATACACTATAATATTCACAGATAACGGAAGAAAAATTCAGGGAGCTCCAATCTGGCCATGTCTAAGATTGCGTTTGTCTCGCGAGGAAAATGGAGAAGTGACAGGGATGGAAGAATTCTACAGCCATGTGTTAGACCATTCCACGATTGGATACCAGGTTGGAATTAAAGAATCGGATAGGGAAGGTCGCTGTCGAGGGTCAGGACAACAGCACCGCAGCCCACGCGAGCCTCGTCGTCGCCGGCGACGGATTCGACCCCTTCGCATTATAAAATACAACACATTACCAAAAACTACTTTCGTGCTCATCATCACGGATGTCATTAAGATATGTCCCCCATTGACATTTTATAATCACTCCCATAACCAATTGCAATCAGTCATCCTCAAGGACGCCAAATGCGACTGCAACAGAAAATGTCTACCTCTCCTTATCGCAAAGAGAATAAAAACTCGTGCTTATCGTTAAACCAGGTCGAGAATTTCGAAGGTTAACAGAACGACGTGCTTAAAAAAGATTAGAGGAAGCCATTTGGGAGGAAATGCGGTGGAACGATCCATACCCTTTTGCCGGCGTTCGCGGGTCCGAGGCTACCCTCCCCTGCCGGGGAGATAGATCCCGCTCGCGGATCGTACGGGGGCGGTGACGGTGGCCGGCGGCGGGCGAGCCTGCCCGGGGAAGAGAGAGTGGACGGAGGAGGAGACGTGCGGTGGGCCCGCGCCGGGACAGGTGGGACGCGCAAACGAAGGAGGGGGAAAAGTTTGGTTGCAATGATTTTTTCCCGATTTTGTTGATGCCAGGGCCGAATAGCTGTCCGCCTTACCCGTATCTTTGTTTTTTCTCTTTTTTTCTATTTCTTTACCAGAAGATTTATAAATCCTTGTGAGCTGTTGGGAAGGTTTATCCTCTCCACGTTGTGCCGCGTTGCCTCTTGTCGTGCGCGCCATCCTCCAGCCTGCCGCCGCTGCGATCTTCCGCCCGGATTTGATATCGTCAAACGGCGCAAGTGTTGAATTATTTCCCAGAGGATTATAGTCTCTACGAAATTTTTCTAATGTACAAGCTCTTTAAATCATTGGATTGGGGTGCTCATATTTCTACAATACTATTTTGTTATATCTATGCTTCATAAAGAAAAGCGTGAATTGCACGTTTTACCCTCAGTTGTGCATTTTGAAATACAACATATATAAAATTTTGAATATGGTTTAACCACATTTTTGCATTTTGCATGCTTTGTTAGGATATACTGGCGTCTTAGATCTATGTGGTGTGTCAAAATATATACTTATGTCAAGACCAGAGGGCGTCATCGATGATGATAATGTTCAGCCTTCTCTTCACGGCATGTTCAATTCACCGTCGTTGTCCTGATATTTTTGAATCTCGGTCATCACCTCATACCTTTCCCGACGGAAATGAACTAGGAAAAGAGAATCTAAAGTTTCTGAAATGTGCAATTTAGACGACTTTCCACTAAATGGGTAACTAGTGACACACAATACATAATTAAAGGGTAAAAGTGGAATTCACTCTAAAGACAAACTAAGGTAAGCAAAAAAACAAGTACGGGTTAGGGTTTAGTGCACTTGCTCTCTATCTTTCAAAACTCTGGCTCATTTCCTTCATTCCTCAAAATTCATTTATTTGTTTCATTTTCACCGTTCAAAAACATCACATGCTTTGAAATCCTATAGAAATCCATGGTATGTGGCATCTTATTTCTCTCTTTTATAATTAGTACTAACTTTGTTTCACAATTTATACGATGTTTTAGCTTTTTTTGTGAAACACATTTATCTAGACATGTTTTATTGTGTAGTTTCACTCGCTTTGATCTGTATATAGTCCATAATGAAATATCTAAAATATCTTATAATTGTGAATGGAGCGAGTATTATCTAGAGAGTTCCTCTTCGATTTGTAGGATTTAAAATTACGCGAACATGGAAAACATAAAATCAATGTCATATCCACCTGGATATGCACTATAGTTTGTTTGATTGCACTATAGTAAAATTAAAGGAATCTCTCAAAGAGTTTAGAGTCAATGGAATATTTTGTATGAAATATAGTGTAAAGGAATTCTTAGGAAAAATCCTATAGAAATCAATTATATAAATTAATTAAACTTTGCATCCAAATTTCTTTCGATAAGCCTTTAAATAAAGGTCCGTGCTAGGCGTCAATCGGGTGAAAACTAGGGATCCCCCCCCCCCCCCCCCCCCCCCCAACACACACACACAGAGAGATACGATCTTACTTAAATCACGTTGCCTAATGTTTGCAGCATAATCATCTGTGCATAACATATTTTTCTTATTTTTCGTATGTTTGCAACATCGTCACAACATTTCCCTTGCAATATGTCAAAAGAGTGATACCATTTCAAATTTCAAAAACAAACATACAACAATTGGTTTTTGTTATTCGATGTTCCCCATTGGTCGTAGCAAATCCAGAAAGTATTATCGCATGCACACATCATACAAAGCTACAAACAAACTTTTGCAGCAAAAGAAAAAGATAGCATGAATGCAACATTTGCAATACACACCATAGTTAAATACGCATGAGTTTACGGCATATAGGAAACTCATGCAACATGAAAAATCCTTTTAGCGCCTATCCTCACATCCCTTGGCACCATCGGTAAGCCGGTAACCAATTTCTCTCACTTTCTGGCCTTCTTTAGTAGTATCGGGGCTAGTAAATTTCACTCACCTCTATCATATTTCTAGCGTATGCGGATGCTATGTGGGGGTATTTTTTTGACAAATCTTACAATTCTTGAAAACTGCAACACAAAATAAACTCTCCCAAAATATTTAATCAGAACTGACCCTTTTTGCTATGTGTGGCTACCTTCGCCGACATGTTTGACGATACAAATAAGTCAGAATCAACTAAAAATATGAAAAATGATCAAAATCAGCTGAAATTTTGTCAAAAGGTTAGATCTGTGGTTGAGGGCATGTTTGGTTCATAGTCACACATTGCCAAACCGCCACAAGTGTGGCAGCTGCTTGGGGCTATTGTTTGTTTCACTGCCACAACTGTGGCATGTCACATTTTTTAGCGGTATTTCCGACCTGTCGTAGACATATAATTTTACCAAAACTCGCCACATTTGCGACGACCACGCCTTCCTTTTTTGGCTTGCCACAACTTAATAAAAAAATGCAGCAAAATCTGACTAGGAACAAACATGCCCTAAGGGCATCTCCAGTCGTTGTGCCCCCCCCAGGCCAAAAAACGGCGCTATTTTGGCCCGCCTGGGGGGCAACGACGCTATTTCACGCGCTGGGGGGCGCCGATTCCCAGTCGTCAAACCCAGGCCGCCCCCCAGCCGGCGAGTTTGGGCCATATTTCGCGCCTAAAACAAAAGCCAACACAATTAAAATAGTTGGACATACAAATTCACACATAAGAATAGTTCAACATACAAATCCACACACAAATAGTTCAACAATGCAAGCAAATAGAACAAATCAAACAAGGCATTGGCATTGTCGGCATTGTCATTGCCTTTGCGCTCCCACAAGTGCTGCACCAGATCATCCTGCAGTTGTGTATGTGCAGCAGGGTCTCGAATTTCCTGGCGCATAGCGAGGAAGGCTGCCCATGTTGCCGGCACCTGGTGATCTACATCTGCAAGAGGACCCTGTCGGTAGTATGGCTCAGTAGTCTCAGGCACCGTATGATCCCGCTCACTCTCAATGATCATGTTGTGCAAGATCACACAACAGTTCATCACCTCCCACATGTTGGCCTTCGATCAAGTCATGGCTGGGTACCGGACAACAGCGAATCGAGACTGCAGCGCACCAAATGCCCGCTCAACATCCTTCCTGCAAGCCTCCTAGCACTTGGAAAACCAAGCTTTCGTACTTCCTGGCACAGGGTTGGAGATGCTCTTCTCAAATGTTGACCACTTCAGGTAGATGCCATCTGCAAGGTAGTAGCCCTTTGTGTACTGGTGCCCATTGATCTCGTAGTTCACTGGAGGGGCATGACCTTCAACAAGCTTGGCGAAGACATTCGAGCACTGCAACACATTGATGTCGTTGTGAGTTCCTGGCATACCAAAGAAGGAATGCCAAATCCATAGATCATGTGTAGCCACGGCCTCAAGAATCACACTGCACTCTCCTTTGTGGCCTTTGTACATCCCCTGCCATTCAAATGGACAGTTCTTCCATGCCCAATGCATGCAGTCGATGCTTCCAAGCATCCCAGGAAAGCCTCTTGCTTCATTGAAAGCTAGGATTCGAGCAGTGTCTTCCGCATTGGGTGATCGCAAGTATTTTGGCCCAAACACTGCCACCACTACCCGGCAGAACTTGTTCAAGCAAACAATGGCAGTGGACTCGGACATGCGCAGATAATCATCCCGCGAATCAGCAGGAGCACCATATGCAAGCAACCTCATGGCCATCGTGCACTTCTGAATTGAGGTAAAGCCTACCGTACCGGTGCAATCCTTCTTCAATTTGAAATAGGTGTCGAACTCCCGGATTGCATGCATGATGTCGAGGAAGAGCTTGCGGTTCATCCGGAAACGGTGCCCAAACACGGCCTCGTCCTGCATGGGATGATCGGCGAATTAGTCGGAGTAGAGGATGCAGTACCCTTCGTAGCGCTGCCTTGGCTTGCTCTTGCGGCGGCTGGGCGCTGAGCCACCACGTCGCGGCCGCGCGTCGTTCGCGATCAGGCCGGCGAGGCACGCGAGGATCAACAAGTGTTCTTCGTCGTCGACGTCGGCATGTGCTTCCTCGTCGAGCAGTTCGGCGAGCAGCTCCTCGTCGTCGGAGTCCATGGCTGGGCGGACAAACCGCCGAACACCTAGCAGGCGAGGTGGGCGCGAGCCTTCCCGAGAGCCTTCCTTCCGGCTAGATCACGGCGGAGGGGGAGGGGGAGGGGCGGCGCCGGCGGCGTGGATTGGGGCGAGATGGAGGGGTTCCTAGCTGCTTGCGTCCGACGGAGGGAGGAGGGGTGGTGCCGGCGGCGAGATGGCGGCGACGGGGCGGGATAGAGGAAAGGGCGAGGCGGGGGGTGGGAAATGCGCTGTCTCCCCGACAGTGCTGGCCCACGCGTGTTTTCCCTTCCGCCGACCCCCCCCCCCAGGCGCAACCCGACGCGCTGGGTTTGGTCTGGGTGCGCCGGCGCAAAAACGGCGCTAAACGGCGCTATTTAGGCTCCTGGGGGCCGACTGAGAGAAAACGGCACTATTTAAACCAAAACGGCGCTATTTCTCAGGCTGGGGACGACCGGAGATGCCCTCAAGCCTGTGGGTGTGGCGACCAGCCCCGATAGCATAGGACTAGTCGTAGACTAGTATGGCACGACACCAACATCCACAGTTGAGTCAGTCTTGTCCTGTGCGGCTGGTAATTGGCGGCACCAACCCGGCGAACGCGACAAACATATCCGCGTGTTGTTGTCTCCAACCCAACTTTAGAAACAGAGGAGAGCCCTTTCGACAGGACCACAAAATTCTCCATATGGAGCCTTTGGGGCAGAAGACGATCTTGGACAGTTGCACCCGTCCTGACGTCCAAACAAGCACGCGTCGTTTTAGACACTGCAAATACAGTGCACTCAAGTGCAACTAGACTCACTCGCAGATTCCGGCGTGAATTGCCCAGAAATTTCCAAGCATGTAGCTATCATGTATCCATGTATTCTAGTTCTTGTGATACCAGCTGACACTGTCGCTGTTATACTAGTACATGGGACAAGCCCCATCCATCACTAATACGTCCTAAGGGTAAATGATAACCAACCAGACAGTGTTGAAAGCAACTTCTGCCAATATCCAACCGCAACAAGAAGTCAAGAACCAACCAAGTGCTAGTGTGCAATTCGGGGCCTATTAATACTATCAAAGTTAGCCTACAGCTTCCACAAACATTTCACTCGGAAAGAGCGTAACCAAACCAGTGGTTCCCGCTGATAACCAAACTTTGGATGACAACATGCTAACCATTAACGAAGCAGTCAAGAATTACATAAAGGTGTATGTCCATCAGAAGGCGTCGTTCCACCAGAAAGGAACTGTGTGCAACTACTGAGAATATTTTGGTACAAAGAACCGCAGGAGCTACCTGAGGTTGCGAGGCTGTCGTTGAGCTCATGGACTAGCTTGACGATACTCTCCTCCTTCAGGCGATCCGAGTTTCGGTTTAGCAAGTTGAACCAGGACATAGAGGAGACGGTGCGTATCTTGCTCTCCTGGAAGCTGCTGACGCAGGAGAGCGCTGTCGTTGTGTCGCCCTGTCTCAGTTTTTGGCAAAATCTTTCCATTATCATTGGGGCGGGTGGAACCCGGCCATGATGACACAGGTAGTTCCATACATCTTCCAGAAGTTGTTCCTGGATAATGATTGGCAAGAGACATCTAGGGTGAGTATAGACACACTGGATGAATTAACGAAGCGGCTCAACGGGAAAAGGATGTTCTTATAATCTTGCATGTGGTCATGTTTAATGTAATTTCAAGTCTAAGTAAAGTGTGTATGGGTACCAGCAGGAACATGGACAGAGAGATGTAAAACAGATCTAATTAGAATCCAATTGGGGCTATTTTATCATGTTACTCTTTTACTTGAAAGTTTCTTTTGAAGACTATGGACATGGTATATTGAGAAGCTTATTGTCACGGCGGCCTAAAGTCTTCATGTATTTACACCCCACAAAAAGATTTATCAACATCCCAAACTGAATGTGGCAAGAACTTTTATATGGCCCTTGTGTATCAATTTAACAATCATCATGGCTGACCAACATGACAACATGCCATATGGTTACATTCTCCTATTACCATGTCAGACATGACCTACATTATTGCCATAAGGCCAACTAGAATACTTCAGCTTTAGACCTGAGTAATTATGCTAAATTCTAGATTTATAAGCTATACTTTGTAAGAACATACATAGATAATCAGAACCTTGAGCATATGAGTTAAGTACCTTCCCGTTTCTATAGGCATCAAGTACCATACGGAGGTGCCTTCGTTCTTCAAAATGGTAGCCATTAGATAGCATTTTGCGAAATGTATACTCGAAGTCATTCCACTTTTTTGCTTCAGCACAAGCGTCCATGAAAGTATTGAAAGTAAACTTGTCTGCAATTGCTTGTTGACCCAAATCCGCTTTGCTCCGAATCCTGCCACTTAGAATATTCTCCAGTAGACTTTTCGCGTCTTCAAACATTCCCTGATCTATGTATGACTTCAGCATGATGTTGCAAGTCACAGTATTAGGTGAACAGTAGTTGCACATTTCATTGAATATGTATTTAGCATTTTCCATGCTTCCACTGTCTATGCAAGTTTGAATGAGTGAATGAGTCCTGTGTAGGTAACAACCAGCGGTTTCTTCGCAACCTTGCATATCTTCTCAACCTGAAGTACAGTTGTTATCAGATAAAAGTTGAAAAGAAAACAAACAATCTGAGGGCACTACAGTAATAGTGGATAAACAGATTACGGTGTTATAAATATAGATACAGAGGCTTAAGTGTAGTTGAGCGTTAACCCAAAAACTGTTCCCTGTAAACTCTTCTGAGACTCACAACGCAGGATTAGCAAAACCAATCGGAAAATGTTCATTATTTCACGATCCAAAGGATTTTCATAGGAAATTTGGATGGTTTTTCCATTCTGTGTTTTTTCGTTGTATGGTTTAATTCTATAGAAACTTTTCCCAGGGACTCCTTTGCGCTAAGTTTCATGGGAAATTTTCCATCCTCTCCAACTTCTTGGAAAAACCTTTGTTTTTCCCATGGTTCAATGAAACAAACTTTGATAAACACAACCCTGTAGGAACTAAATGGGCATGACATTGCAATTTTTTGAATAAAAAAAGGCCCTGAGTGTTATCATTTCCTAAGTAGCTGGTTCAAACTTTCCTAAAAATCAAAAGATCTGCAATGAAAATTAGATGGTCAGAGCCTAACTCCATACTTTCTGACTGCTTGTTTCACATTTTCCAAATATACACACTACACAGTACCTACTCGACCAAAATGTGATTTTATGCAATCTGGTTTTTTCTTGCTTGAGGACAAAATGTCTGAAACCCCATATGTTCTGGAAATGAATAATCAAGGATAACATTAACTGTGCCCATGAGGCCATTATAGCAACTAGTGAATTGTATAAATATTATTCATTAATTCTAAGACCTAGTGGGCAGTTGAAATACTTAGTCTACGGCGTGGCCAGTGTAGACTTATGTTCTGTGATCTATTTTCAACAGTTGGGAGTAAATCAAGATGAAAATAACTAACAAAAGGAATTTCACTGTCAACATAGGCTACGGCAAGTGTGTTACATATTAACTGCACTTTTGTAGGCCAAACCTGGAGAAGTGCTTCTTTGCACCGCCCTCCACTGCAAAGGCACCGAGCAAGATCATAATAGAGACTAGCGGAACCAACAATTCCACGATTTTCCATGTCCTTCACAGCCATGACTGCTTCATCAATCTTTCCTTCTCTCCAAAGTGCATTTACGAGAACTGCAACCAGCATGAGCTTTGAGACCTGAACTTGCTTTAACAAGTACTGTATTCAAGTTCTAGTTATTACCTTTATAGTTCAACGCACCAGGTATTGATTTTTGCTTCACCCTATCGAAGAACTCATACACCAAGTTATACTTGCCACAAACGAGCATTACCTGCAGTAGCACGAAATTAAACTAGGCTCAAAATGGATTATTCTGCATACAAAATTGTGCCCAAGATATATAAAATGATATTGTGACAAAACAAGTTTGAGTAGCAATTTTACAAGTGAAAACATATGCACAAACCATTCTGTACAATCAGCAGCTCATAGGAAACCAGGCAAGAAAAATTCAAAAGAAAATAGATCTTATTAGCAACTTTCATGTATAGTTCTATCCAAAGAAAATATAATGAAAAATGTTTTAAGTTATCTTACGGAAACTCTATAGAAGTTTGTAGAAGTGCTCCTTTTGGGCAGTATAGTTGGGTGGAGAGAATAGAGTATGTTTCATTTTGTATTTGCACTTGTATCATAATCAGCATACCTCCATTACAAGACCATATGTTGTATTTGTTGGGCGAATATTCTTCTCTTTCAACTGTTGCAGCACCCAGAATGTCCCTTCCCATTGCTTTTGTTGCACACAAGCATTCAATACCTACATAGCAGTAGAAGCAGTCATGTTCTACTGAATACCAAATACCCAATAAACTTCAACATGCCTGGTTCATGGTGCTCTGATTCCACTCACATGTCACATTTTCTACAAATAAACTCACCGCATTGTATACAATGAGGTCTGGTTCCAACCGAGGATCCCAATTCTGAACGGCACCCACCAAAACTTCTTCTTAGGAGGAGAACGCATGCAATCAATCACATCAAATAGTTCTTTCACGAGACCAGCTTGCCCCAGAGTCACGGCAATACAATGATAAGCCGCAATGTCAGGATAAGAGGACAGTTGGTCCTGCAAATGAAGTACATGAACAACATCTAAATAAGATTCCCATAAGATGAAGATTAGTATTTCTGTAGAAAACAAGATGAAGATACGTAGAAGTTATACCAGCATGGTGTAAAATACATTAAGTGCCTCGAAAGGTCTCTTTGCCTTCCCAAGAACATCAAGGGCTGTTGTATAAATATACCTACATCAGAAGGTACTTCTTATAAAATCATATGCACTACATAAACTAAACACTGTACATATTTAATGAGACCATATGGATGGACCAAGAAAAACTAATCAAAGAATACTCTATGGATGCACAAAAAGATCAACCAACTTATTCATATGGTTAAACTCGTTACGCATTATACCTGTGCTCCATACATCAAAGCAGTGAAAATGCATGGTACGGAAACAAAAAATGCAGATTTAAGCTCGATAAGGACAGGAAATATATAAGTGGGCTACTAGTTTACCTGCTCTTGTAGGATTTGAATCTTTCACGTGACTGAAGCCACTCAACAACTTGCAAAACACGTTTCCAGTTTCCATAACGACCTAATATTTGAACAACCCTTAGTATAGAGTGATCAGTGAACTTGATTTCTGCATCATGAATCATCTTGGAGAATTTCCACTCTGGAGTATTTACATCTGTAGCATTGAGCCTTGAAAAATAAAGAATTATAAGGACTTAACAAAGACAATAACGACTCCACACAATTAATCTTAATAAATTCTGTGGAAAGCAAGAGATCCATTAGTATTTTCTTAGTCAGCTTAGCTTACAAGCTCCATGGATGGATTACAGTCTGTAATAAAAAAGAATTCTCCAAAAGCAAACTGTACAATAGTTTGCATGGAGACATCACAAACTCACAATGTAAATAACAGCTTGGTAAGAATTTTTAAGTGGGACAGCCTGATAATTTTTAAGTGGTACATATTACTACTTTAAAACATCTAAGTAACAAATAAATGAAGTATGTTTGAGCGTGATGTTTCTAGAAGCTCAGTATTTTCTTTAGAATGATCATCATATAGTATTTGATATAAGGATTAAGTAAAATATACACTAAGTACCGTCACATCACCAGATATTTAATGTGCATTTTAAACAATATTTGAATTAAACAGGGTAATAGCAAAGGAGTTGATCATGTTAATGAGTACATATAACCTACTATCATGGGGATGCGGACGAACGGCGCTCGGCGCGCTTGCTCCCGGGTGAATTGAGTGGCTGTGGTTAAATGCTACATTTTATATTCAGGTGCAATAAATGCTCTGCATGCATGCATTTTCGTTTGTCTAGTAGATTTATGATTAACTAAGTAAATGATGATTCTGAAGCCTAATTTGTAAACTGATTATCATGTTGTGCGGTGCAAAAAATGGCCTAGCACATTTCACAGTTTGAAGATTATGGTTTTTTCATGTCTGCCCTGCAAAAATGGGCCAGCAAATCATCTGTTTCTAATAGATTTGGCTTAATTAATTACTGAGGGACATAATAAGTAGTATTATGGATGCATTGAAGAGGGTGACATGCACCATTTTACAGAGAGCAAGTGTGCCCGGGCTCACTTTAGACTACCCATAGTAGGAGTAACATAGCTAGTAACATAAGTGCCACATAAGCACAAATGATGATGTGACATGAAATTAAAGAAGAGAGAGATGATGGTGGTATCATAGGTAGATATCGTAACATAACGGATTCGAGGCAAGATGAGTCTATAGGCTAATAAATGCATGAATATATGATACCACACATATGTTACTACCCACTATGGAAGTAGTAACATAGACTAGTATTATATGCATGATACTAGTGTATGATACTCCCCACTATGAGTAGTCTTAGAGTTTTCGACTATCATGGGCCATATATTCTAGATTAGAAGAGGGTATTGTACATGCCAAAAATAAGAGGCTACTATGTTCAACTTATATAGCAGAAAACAATGATAGCTGAAGCATTAAAATAGGAAATTACATGAAGAATCCTCTCTTTTTTTATAATTGTTGGGCGAAGAATAACATTCAATAGAGCAGAGAAACTATGATAGCTCATTCACTAGAATATAACAAATTACCTGCTAGCTAATTTCTGAATTCTCTCTTCTATTTCAGTTTGGAGAGCCCGTGGTCTGTTCCTGACATCAGTGAATGCCTCAAAAGTCTTGAAAGCAGCCCTATCATCCAAGACATCTTTTGAATCCCTCCTAACAAACTTCCCTAGCTGCACATTTTCACCCCTCTGCATTCGAGTTGTTTGAGGTTTTCCACGCTCAAAACTATCACTTCGATGACCATAATTCTCAGACACTGCATGTGTATGACCGTATCTTTTGCTTACAGCAGGCTTGTTACTGTCCATGTCATCATCTCTAAACCTATCCCCTACAAGATTTCTTCCTGGACTTTCTACTCTATGCTGGTATCTTTGAAATTTACTGTCGGCATTGTCCTCGCTGTTGGAAATTGGTCTCTCTCTAGAATACTCCTTGGATTAGTGAAGAAATCTCTTCCCTTATTTAAAGACTTGGTGTTCTTCAATATAATGCCACCATCCTGAGTGATAGAAGTTCGACTTACAACAGAAGTTGCCCGTCCTTGTAAATCCTTCCGTGCATTTGACTGGTCATGCATGTTCCCTGTTGATTCATGAACAAGCATACTACCTATATTATCTTTAGTCTTGACATGTGATGCAAACTGCTTGCGGTCATTGTTATCAGTATTGTCCCCAATTTGCCCCGTTCCCCTCGAATTATTCTTCTCTGTACATATTCTTCAGCCTTTCCCTGATCTTTTGCAAACTGCTTGCGGTCATTGTTATCAGTACTGTCCCCAATTTTGCCCCGTTCCCCTCGAACTATTCTTCTCTGTACATATTCTTCGACCTTTCCCTGACCATTACTGCTATTTTCAGCATCACCGGCCATTCTTTTCCCCACCAATCCAGTAAACTCGACTGCGCTATCATTCCTCGCCAGTCTCTCTCCCCTGCCTTGGCCACCCCCTCTGTCCCTCAGAGGATCCCCTCTTTTCCTATCAAATGATTTATTCCTAGGATCACCGGACTCCCTATCCACTCGTCGGCCGACTGATGCATCACCATCACCGGGGAACCTCCTCCTCGAGCCCCGGCCATCCGAATCACCTCCCTGAAAACTCTTGCTCCTGTCCAACTTCACCGACTCCATCATCTTCACATAATCAGTGAATGTGGGGCTAAAAGTGAGCTCCTTCTCGATGTGCCGCAACTCCGATGAACCGGCGCCAGCCTCGCCGCTAGCCAGCGCACCCGAAGCCCGGAAACCGGGGTCAAGAATCCTGCCCCTTTTCACCAAACCCCAACTCACGGAGATGTCCCTTCTCTGGACCAAGAACCCGTGACCGGGGAACGAATTAGGCTGCAACGAAGGGAGCAGAACCCCGCACCCGCCCAGATTGAGCAGCCCCAGACTCCGTTCGGCGGAACCGCCGCCATCGCACCTGGTCGGCCGGTGGGTTTGCAGCCCCTACTTCATTCTTCTGGACTCCGTAGGCACTCCCCGCCGAGAAACTTGGTAACTCAGGCAGGAAGTGGCAGAATTAAGAGAAAAAACAAGAATTTTTTATCCTAGCTAGGGGACGCACCTCGCCGCTGAATCGCTGATAGGAGACAGGGCGAGAATCCTTTGTGGAAGCAGAGGGATGGATTCAGAGAAGGCAGAGCGCGAGCACCTGTGTTATCTCCTCTTCGGGAGGTGGGGGAGAGTGAGGAGGAGATGGTACTCGGCCGTATGCTTGGACTGTGGAGAATGACGACGATATTTTACCGATTGGGCTGGGGAAAACGGGCCCCGAGACTGACGATTCGAGGGAAACCGCTCATGGAAATCAGAATGGCCCGTGGGCTATGGCCCGTCATTCATTCTCTCCCAGCATCTTCTTCCCTGTGTTCGTGTGTCAAAAAACAAAACGTATTAGTCATCCCTACTGCCCGCATGCAGCAACGTGACATCCTTCACCGTTCTCTCCCGAGTGGTAAGCGGGATCCAGCCAATATCCCGCGTGTAGTTTAGGATGACTCAACGGGGCGACCCAAACGGACGCGCGTTTGGTCTGCGTTTAGTCTGTTTGGATCGGTAAACGGACGCGCGTCCGGCCCAGGTCCGTCCCTTTCTGTCCACTGCGTCCAACGGGTCGACGCATTGAGTCCGCCACGGTCAGAGTTTTGAGGGTTTTGGAGTATTTTGATCAAATTAACAAATTTGATCACATTTAATCATCTAAATAATCAAATAAAACATAGATTGACATAGTAAATGCATCATAGCATATTGTACCAAAAGAATATTGCCATACCGGCATACAACACCAAAATCACACCAAATTCCGGCCCTCATTTACCATGTTTTTTGGCCATCTAGGCCAAGTTTTTTCGGCATGCAACATTTCTAAAACGACCGAGAAGTGATCACTCTCGGTCCATGTAGTAGTACCTTTACTTCTTGAGGTAGTAGGCCTTCTTCGTAGAAGTGAAGACCGAGAGATCCATGTCCATGATCCTGGCCTCCTCTTGGCGTAGGGTGAGATCAAGGTCTTTGCCCTTCGTTCGGCCTCATTTGCTCTTGCCTCGGCCTCCTTGTCTCTTGCCTCGACCTCCCTTGCTCGTGTCAGCGCATTTGCCTCCTTGATGACGTGAAAACACATGTTAGTTGGGAGACCCCAAGAGGAAGGTATGATGTAGTGCAGCAGCAATTTTCCCTTCTAATTCTACCAAGGTTATCGAACCCGTAGGAATCAAGAGAGCTTCAGAAGGTGTCAGTGGCGCCGTTTACGATCACTGACATGGACCTGCACACAACATAATAAAACTATTTTTACCCCAACGAAACAAACTACATTGCCCCAACGAAACAGGAAGATTGTCAGTCTCCCCGGCTTGCTGAAAACAAAGAATTATGGTGTGGAAAACAGTATTAATTGCAGAAAGTAAAAGAGAACAGATGATTGCAGTTGGTGGTTTTATCAATGTAAAATAATGGACCGGGGTCCAGAATTCACTAGTGGTGTCTCTCCATAAAAGTAATTAACATGCTGGGTAAACAAATTACAGCTGGGCAATTGACAAATAGTGAGCGCATGACAATGTAATATATGACAAGATGATTACTATGAGATTTATTTGGGCATTATATCAAATACATAGACCGCTATCCAGTTGCATCTATGACTAATAATCCACCGCCAGGTTAACATCCGTGTCCCCCGTTGGTATTAAGTTGCAAGTAACAGATAATTGCATTAAGCAATGTGTGTAATGTAAACAATGCAAATGACACGTAGACATAGCATCATTGTTTTATCCCTAGTGGCAACAGCACATCCACAACCTTAGTCGTTTCAGTCATTCGAGCCCAGATTACTGGAGGCATGAACACCCCCATCTTGGAGTTTACAAGTATCTACTTGGCCAGAGCATCTACTAGTAACGGAGAGCATGCAAGATCATAAATAACATATAGATAATTAATAAACAACTTGAGCATAGTATCAATATTCATCGGATCCCAACAAACACAACATGTAGCATTACAATAAGATGATCTTGATCATGATAGGTAGCTCACAAGATCTAAGCATGATAGCACAAAGTGGAGAGACAACTGATACGTCTCAAACGTATCTATAATTTTTTATGTTCCATGTTGTTATTATACCAATTGCTACATGTTTTATTTACACTTCATAGCATTTTTATGCATTTTCTGGGACTAACCTATTAACAAGATGTTGAAGTGCCAGTTCCTGTTTTCTGCTGTTTTTCTCTTTTAGAAAAGCTAGTCGCAAAATATTCTCGGAATTGGACGAAAATCAACGTGTGCAAATATCTCATCGGAAGAATCCAGAAGCCAGAAGGGGAGACGGAGTGGATCCACGAGGGGCCCACGCCAACCCTGGCGCGGTCAGAGGTGGGCCCACGGCCAGCCCTGGCGTGGCTGCCTCGGGTGCCTCCGACGCCGCCCTTTCTCCTATATATTCCCGATGTCCCGAAAACCTAAAAACACCGATCATATTCCACAAAAAGTTCCATCGCCACCGCCGTTGTCAACCTAAACATGATAGCATAAAGTGGAGAGACAACCATCTAGCTACTGCCATGGACCCGTAGTCCAAGGATGATGTGGCGCCCCGACCCGACTGCATACAGTGATACTGTGTCTCCGGTTATCCGATACCACCAGACACGCTATCAAAGTATAATAGAGAGATCAAGACTTGTGGAACAACTGGCATATCACAGACTCTGACACAAATCATATAGTTCAACTCTTATAATAGAGAAAGATAGCAAATGACAACCAGAGGTCACAGACCCAACATTACAACATGCGGAAGCAAAGTGTGTTGTTCTAAACAACAAGAACCAAATTATGGCCTAAGAGGCCTGCAAATAAACATCCAGCGCCAGCTGTTCCGGGATGTCCCAAGCTGCCACCTGGGAACCCCAGACTACTCGTCGACGTCCACAAAGAACCCACCTTCGAGATCGGTGACGTCCGCTCCTGAAAATAAGCAAACGACGTTGAGTTCGACGACTCGCAAGATTAGGAGCTAATATATGCTCGATGATTGGCTTTCAAGGTTTTATGACTGTTTTTTCATAAAGCTGATTTATTTATGAAAACATAACTCAAAGGCATCGACTATTCAAGTATTTTGAAAAGGGGTAAGAAGTAACTCTTTTCTTTCATCACCTTTCTCAAAGATCAACCCTCATCAACCGTTGTACCTGCTCATCAAAGGCACCTCCCCGAATCACCCTCGAGGAAGCTCACCTTGCAATCTTGAATGGTACCTCTAGTACCCAGTTTTTAATCATTTCGTTAAAGTTATTCTATGATCTCTGAATTCCGTCACCAAGTCGTCCATAACCGCGGACACGGCTTTTCGAAAAGATTTATCCCTGCAGGGGTGTACAATGTGAAAGACGCCAGGTTCCCGAGGGACCTCCCACTTCTTATCCATGCGTACCGTCCGGCCCATTGCCTAGCTCTTAGCTCTCTTCCGGGGAAAGCGCTGGGTGGGAGCGGCTACGACCTTTACCTTGCTTAAGACTAACCCAGGATCATCAGTGGCGGTAGGACAAGAGGTACCTTTCGCACCCTGTCCCGCGGGCACTTATTTTCCTGACACCACCATCCTCATCCCAGTCTTGGCCACCATCTTCAACGCACGCGCAAATGGAAAGCCAAACTAGAGGACCCTCGGCTAGTCCGCCACAAGTTAGTCGGTCGATGAGGTTCCATATGCCCACGCATGGTTGCACGCTCAACTTGGCTCGTAGGCGAGAACTCGCACTTAGGCGGCGAGAACGACAACCCACCACATCCCATGTGGCCTCTCATCCCCACCTTTAAGCATTTTATTATCCGTCACCACAATTTCCACCATCATTCTCATATCATCACCTGTTTCCCACATGGATCATCCATCATATAGCTAGCAATTCACTAAAGCATGGCTAAGCATCAATATAGCATAGTAAGTATCTCAGGCCAACAATACAAACCTATAGAAATAGGAGGGAAGACAGGTATTGGCATCGAAACATAATGCAACTATAGGATACTCTAATCCATTAAAATTGACATTTGGAACCCGCATGCAATATTATAGTGGAGAAAATATTTGCGGAAACATAGGATAAGATATGCTCAGAGGGGGGATTACGCTTGCCTTGCTCAATGTGTTGGTAGTACGGATCGTCGGGGTATTGCGGTGTAACCCGGCTGCTTGATCTATCGAGGCATAGCAACGGAAGAACAATCAATCACCAAACAACTTTAGCAAATGCAATGCACAAACACATGATGACATGTCAATTTAAATCCCCGAGAAGAGGCTGATTCAACTATTCAATTTAAACGAGTTTGGGTGCTTAGTGGGGACACACCGCGAATACACCGTGGAGTTAAGTAAGGAATCATCTTTACTTGTTGATTAACGTAGTGAGACCCTAGGATTTAACTTGTAGATGATATGACATGATCATGTGAAGAATGCAGGGTGTAGAGGGTTAAACAATCTTGTAATCAAGTTAGAAGGAACTGGAAATAATTTTACTAGTGTTAAAAACATGTTTCAGGGAGCATCCGGATTAAAATCCGGAAATTTCTGGGTTTTATACCGGGTCATTCCGGGTTTTATACCGGGTCTGGCAGCGGGTTTAATTCCGGGTCATTTCCGGGTACGAACCGGGCGAAAAATGGTCGAGTCCAGTACCGTTTTGCTTAACCCGGTATAGATTCCGGACAATTCCGGGTCTGGGTACCGGTGAATCCGGGTTCAGTTCCGGATAATTCCGGTCTGACACCGGATTTGTCAACGCGACGAGAACGAACTAGAGCTACGGTGATTCGACGAAATAGAGGGAAAGGGAGGAAAAGCAGCGGTGCATTAGGATGGTTGGCTCACCCTGAACTCGTAGGGATGCTTGGGGAGGTCGGAGATGAACGGAGATGGCCGGAATCGTCCGGGAGAGCTCCGGCGGTGGTTTGCGGAGAACTTGACGGTGAGCTCGATTGCCGGCTTCTCAACTTGATTCCTTCGGTGGAGTGGTAGAGGACGTCGAGGCGGAGCTATTGGTGGTCTTGGTTTTGCTCGGGGGCTCCTCAATCAACGGCGGCGAGCTCGGCCATGGGAGCTAGCTTTGGGCCACGGAGGGCAAGAGGATGGAGAGGGAAACGGCAGAGAGAGAGTGAGTGAGTGGTGTGGCAGGTTTGTGGTCTTCTCCTCCACTTTAGTTTTCCCTTTTTACACAAAACCCCCTGCACTTTTGTTTCCAACACGGATAGGTCCTTTCCCCCTTTTAAAAGAAAAAAGTAGCTCCTTTCTAGATTTAATTAAGGCACTAACTTATTTTAGAGAAATATGACAAAATGTGGGGAGGCTCCCCTTAGCTTGTAGAAGCTCCACAAATTTTGGTGTGACAAAATAAAAGGTTTTGAACCACTTTTGTTCATATAGGTTTGGATTAGGGCATTTTGCTAAATTCAAATGTTGCTCCTTTGGTAAATTAGAGCAAGTGCAAAATATTACCTGGGAGTTTGTTGAAACAAGTTTGCATTGTGGTTTTCAGATGGTGCTAAACCATTTAGTGTGTTGCCCAGCAATTTAATATGGATGCCATGATGCAATTAAACACAAAAGCGAAAATTTTACTCGGGTTTTTAGGTTCTCAACTTTGGGCTGTTACAGATGAACTACTCACGCATCACTCCGGAGGCAGGCATGGTGATGTAGAGCCCTCCGGTGATGATTCCCCTCTCCGGCAGGGTGCCGGGAAGAGCTTCTGAACCCTCCCGAGCTAGGGTTGACGGCGGCGGCGTCTCTGGAACTTTTCGTGGATAATGGCTCGGGTATTTAGGGTTTTCGCGTCGGGAAGAATAAATAGGCGAAAGGGCGGCGGCTGCGGAGCCACGAGGGCCCCACACCACCCCACGGCGCGGCAGGGGGGCCCGCCGGCCCCATGGTGTGGCTGCCACGTGGCTCCCCTCCGTCTCCTCTGGACTCCGTCTTCGTGTTGGAAAAATAGGAGGTTCTGTCCAAGTTTCGTCCAATTCCGAGAATATTTCCAGACTAGCTTTTCTGGAATACAAAAACAGCAGAAAACAGGAACTGGCACTGTGGCATCTTGTTAATAGGTTAGTCCCAGAAAATGCATAAAAATGCTATGAAGTGTATATAAAACATGTAACAATTGGTATAATATCAACATGGAACATCAGAAATTATAGATACGTTTGAGACGTATCAAGCATCCCCAAGCTTAGTTCTACTCGTCCTCGAGTAGGTAAAACGATAAAAAAAAATAATTTCTGAGGTGACATGCTACAATCATAATCTTGATCAAATAGTATTGTAAAGCACATGTTATGAATGAAGTGATCCAGGTCAATGGTCTATAGTTTGCTAGCAAGTAGATAATGAGCAAACAACTGAATCATATAAGCAAAAACTTTTCATGAATAGTACTTTCGAGACAAGCATCAAGAGTTTTGCATAAGAGTTAACTCATAAAGCAATAGATTCTAAGTAAAAGGTATTTAACCAACACAAAGGAAGATTTAAGTTTCAGCAATTGCTTTCAACTTTCAACATATATATCTCATGGATATTTGTCAACACAAAGCATATAATAAGTGCAATATACGAGCATATAAAAATTGTTGCACCAAAGTTGACACTAGTGTTTGCTTCTAAGATAGAAAGAAGTAGGAAAACTGACTCAACATAAAAGTAAAAGAAAGGCCCTTCGCAGAGGGAAGCAGGGATTAAATCATGTGCTAGAGCTTTTTAAGTTTTTGAAATCATATAGAGAGTAAAAATAAGTTTTGAGAGGTGTTTGTTAATTGTCAACGAATCAGAAAATGGAAAGTACAATATGACCCCTGCCAACCAGACTTTTAAGAGCGGCTCCCATGAAGGACGTTATTTCTACCAGCAAGGCAGATCATCCCTCTTTCTCTTTTGTTTACACATGCAGATATTTCACTGTTTGTCATTGCTTGACTGATAAATCAGGGCAAAAATGTGAAGAGAATTAAGCGGTTAAAGTTGTAATTAATTGGGACTGGGCACCCCATTTGCCAGCTCTTTTTGCAAAATTAATGGATAAGCGGATGTATATGCCGCTAGTCCGGTGGTAAAGTCTGTTTGACAGTTGACATAAAGACATCCACCCCGTCCTCATGAGCTTGGTAAACATTGACACAAAATAGGAGTAATAAAGTTTGAATAGTTTAAAGGTAGCACATGAAAAATTTACTTGGAATGGCAAGGAAATACCACATATAGGTAGTTATGGTGGACACAGATGGCATGGATTTGGCTCAAGGTTTTGGATGCACGAGAAGCATTCCCTCTCAGTACAGAGTTTAGGCTAGCAAGGTTATTTGAAGCAAACACAGGATATCAACCGACACAGCAAGCTTATATGAAAACATATTGCAAGCATTATAAGACTCTACACTGTCTTCCTTGTTAACCAAACCCTTTTACTAGAAAATATCTAGACCTTAGAGATACCAATCATGCAAACCAAATTTCAACGAGCTTTACGGTAGTTCTTCATTAATAGGTTTTAACTACATGATACAAAAGCTTAAACATGAACTACTTGATAACTCAAAACAATTGACAAGTATCAAATTATCCAATACATGATCTACAAGAATATGTAAGCTTTTTCCATTATACCATCTACCACATGCAACATTTTCTGTTCCAACCAAACACCAATCAATTTATTTCAACATAAACTCTCCAAACAATTATAAGTGAAGCAAGAGAGTACTTTCTTTAAAAGAACTAACAGCTCTGAATAAGAGATGCATGCAAAACAGGAGCTAAAAGCATAGCAATAGCTAGATAAGAATACTCAACAAGTATAAGTGAAGAATAGGAGTATTCATATGAAAAAGCGGAGCGTGTCTCTCTCCCAATCAAGAATGCTGGGGTCCAATCAAGTTGACCATAAGAAAAATAAAATACTGAAAATAAAAGCACACAGACGCTCCAAGTAAAGCACATATGATGTGAAAGAATTAAAATATAGTTTCACTAGAGATGACCTGATAAGTTGCTGATGAAGAAGGGGATGCCTTGGGCATCCCCAAGCTTAGACGCTTGAGTCTTCTTGAAATATGCTGGGGTGATCCATGGGAGCATCCCCAAGCTTAAGCTCTTCACTCTTCTTGATCACATTATATCATCCTTCTCTCTTGACCCTTGAAAACTTCCGCCACACCAAACTCAAAGTAATTCTCATTAGAGGGTTAGTGCACAATCAAAAACTCACATGTTCTATAAGGACACAAACATGACCGTTACTTTTAACATTAGCTACTGCCACTGATGTTATGTGAAGCTCTTCACCCTAAAAAAGAATTCCACTCAACACTAGTAAAAGAGAGAATGCGAAAAATAAAAGACAGAATCTGTCTAAACAGAACAGTCCGCAAAGACGAATTTTTTCGAGGCACTTACGTTGCTCAGATCGAAAAACTTTAAACTAACGAAAGATGCGTACATATCTGAGGATCACGCACAAAAATTTCAGATTTAAATAATTTTTCTGTGATTTTACAGAATTAAAACGGTGAACAGCAGAAATCTGTTCCTGCGCAGAAATCCAAATCTAGCATCATCTTCCTATTAGAGGCAATACTTGGCACAACAATGCGATAAAATAAAGATACAAAGGAATTGTTACAGAAGTAAACAACTCCTTGACTCAAAAAAAAGAAAAATTGCAGAAATAAAATAATGGGTTGTCTCCCATAAGCGCTTTTCTTTAACGCCTTTCAGCTAGGCGCAGAAAGTAAGAATCAAGTGTTTCCAAGTGATGAAGCATCAACAGAATAATTTGCTCTAACAATAGAATCAAAAGGTAACTTCATCTTCTTTCTAGGGAAGTGTTCCATACCTTTCTTGAGTGGGAATTGATATTTAATATTCCCCTCTCTCATATCAATAATAGCACCAACAGTTCTAAGAAAAGGTCTTCCCAAAACAATAGGACAAGAAGCATTGCATTCAATATCCAAAACAACAAAATCAACGGGGACAAGGTTATTGTTAACCATTATAAAAACATCATCAACTCTCCCCAAAGGTTTCTTTATAGTATTATCAGCAAGGTGAACATCCAAATAACAGTGTTCCAAAGGTGCTAAATCAAGCATATCATAGAGTTTCTTAGGCATAACAGAAATACTAGCACCAAGATCACATAAAGCATTGCAATCAAAATCATTCACTTCATTTTAATGATGGGCTCCCAACCATCTTCTAACTTCCTAGGGATAGAAGCTTCATGTTTTAATTTCTCTTCCCTAACTTGCATGAGAGCATTAGTAATATGTTTAGTAAAAGCCATGTTTATAGCACTAGCATTAGGACTTCTAGCTAGCTTTTGCAAGAACTTAATTACTTCAGAAATATTGCAACCATCAAAATCAAATCATTATTATCAAAAGTAATAGGACCATTGTCTCCCACATCTCGAAAAATTTCAGCACTTTTATCAGGAACAGTTTCAGTGTTTTCAGGCAATTTTAAACGTTTTGCAACAGAAGTAGAGACATTGCCAACACCAATTACTTTACCATTGATAGTAGGAGGTTTGTTAACACTTGAGTTTATAGCATTTTCAGTAGTAGTAATAGTATAAACTCTAGCAATACTATTCTTTTTAGCAATTTCATCCTCTCTTGCCCACCTAGCATGTAAATCAGCTAACATCCTCACATTATTATCAATTTTAACTTGATAGCATTGGCAGTAGCAAAGGTATTGTTATCAATAGTTTCAGGTTTAGCTGCCATTCTATTAATCAAAGAAGCTTGTGCTTCAGACATGGATGAAATGCAAGTTTCAGCATTAGAAATCTTAATCTGCAAACCAGAAATTTCCCTATTTAAGTTCTCAAGTTGATGTCCTATATTCTTCAACATAGCAGATTGTTCATTCATAGTTTTAGTAAACAATTGGTTTTGCTCATATTGCGTTTGCATAAAGTTCTTAGTAGCCTTTTCAACTTCTAACATCCTTTCCTCACTAGGCATTCCAGATCTACCATAAGAATTAGCATAACCATTGCCACTATTAAAAGGATAGGGCTTATAATTGTTATTACCAAAATTATTCCTATAAGCATTGTTGTTGAAGTTATTATTTTTAATGAAGTTCACATCAACATGCTCTTCTTGAGCAACCAAAGAAGCTAAAGGAACATTATTTGGATCAACATGCATTTTCCATTTGTAAGCATAGACATAATAGTATCAATCTTATCACTCAAGGAAGGGTTTCTTCAACAGAATTTACCTTCTTACCTTGTGGAGCTCTTTCGGTGTGCCATTCAGAATAATTTATCATCATATCATCAAGAAGCTTTGTTGCAGCACCCAAAGTGATGGACATAAAGGTACCTCCAGAGGCCGAATCCAATAGGTTTCTTGAAGAAAAATTTAGTCCTGCATAAAAGGTTTGGATGATCATCCAAGCAGTCAGTCCATGGGTGGGACAATTCTTTACCAATGATTTCATTCTCTCCCAAGCTTGAGCAACATGCTCATTATCAAATTGTTTGAAATTCATAATGCTACTTCTCAAAGATATAATCTTAGCAGGAGGATAGTATTTTCCTATGAAAGCATTTTTGCATTTAGTCCATGAATCAATACTATTTCTAGTCAAAGATAGCAACCATTCTTTAGCACGTCCTCTCAAAGAGAAAGGAAAAAGTTTCAGTTTAATAATATCACCATCTACATCCTTATACTTTTGCATCTCACAAAGTTCAACAAAATTATTAAGGTGAGCAGCAGCATCATCAGTACTAACACCAGAGAATTGCTCTTTCATAACAAGATTTAAAAGTGCAGGTTTAATTTCATAGAATTCTGCGTTAGAAGCAGGTGGAGCAATAGGTGTACTAATGAAATCATTGTTGTTCGTGCTAGTGAAATCACACAACTTAGTGTTCTCAGGGGTACTCATTTTAGCAAAATTAAAACAAAACAGAAAGATAACAACTTGAAAATAAAAGTAACTAATTTTTTTGTGTTTTTGATAAATAAAGCAAACAAGACTAAATAAAAATAAACTAAGCAAGACAATAACAAAGTAAAGAGATTGGAAGCGTGAAACTCCCCTTGCAGAAATCCTCTTGCTCAACGGTGCCAGAAATATGCGTGTGGAAGGAGATTTCTGAACCGAAGTGCTTCTGCTCCCCGGCAACGGCGCCAGAAAATATGCTTGATTGCGTGGATCACACGTTCGTTGGGAGACCCCAAGAGGAAGGTATGATGCAGTTAGAAGCAGTTTTCCCTCAGTATGAAACCAAGGTTTAATCGAACCAGTAGGAGCAAGAAATCACTTCGGAAGGTTGTCAGTGGCGCGCTGACATGGAATCTGCACACAACACAATCAAACTACTTTGCCCCAACGAAACAGTGAGGTTGTCAATCTCACCGGCTTGCTGAAAACAAAGATTAAACGTATGGTGTGGAAAACAGTAGTAAATTGCAGAGAATGAAAAGGAACAGTGTTTGCAGTTGGTTGTATTATCAGTGTAAAAGAATGGACCGGGGTCCACAGTTCACTAGTGGTGTCTCTCCGTAAAAGATAACTAACATGCTGGGTGAACAAATTACAGCTGGGCAATTGACAAAATATTGAGCGCATAACAATGCATATATATGACATGATGATTACTATGATATTCATGTGGGCATTACGACAAAATACATAGACCGTTATCCAACAGCGTCTATGACTAATAATCCACCTCCAGTTGTCATACCGAGTTCCCCGTTGGTATTAAGTTGCAAGCAACGGATAATTGCATTAAGTAATGTGCGTAATGTAAACAAATGCATTAGACCTAACGACGCACCCTTAAGCTAAGCATCGGTTATTTTATCCCTAGTGGCAACAACACATCCACAATCTTAGAAGTTGTTGTCACTCTCCCAGATTACCGGAGGCATGAACCCACTATCTAGCATAAATACTCACTCTTGGAGTTACAAGCATCTACTTGGCCAAAGCATCTACTAGTAACGGAAAGCATGCAAGATCATAAATAACATATAAGATAGATTGATAATCAACTTGACATAGTATTCAATATTCATCGGATCCCAGCAAACACAACATGTAGCATTACAATAAGATGATCTTGATCATGATAGGCAGCTCACAAGATCTAAACATGATAGCATAAAGTGGAGAGACAACCATCTAGCTACTGCCATGGACCCGTAGTCCAAGGATGAACTACTCACACATCACTCCGGAGGCAGGCATGGTGATGTAGAGCCCTCCGGTGATGATTCCCCTCTCCGGCAGGGTGCCGGGAAGAGCTTCTGAACCCTCCCGAGCTAGGGTTGACGACGGCGGCGTCTCTGGAACTTTTCGTGGATAATGGCTCGAGTATTTAGGGTTTTCATGCCGGGAAGAATAAATAGGCGAAAGGGCGGTGGCTGCAGAGCCACGAGGGCCCCACACCACCCCACGGCGCGGCAGGGGGGCCCGCGCGGCCCCATGGTGTGGCTGCCACGTGGCTCCCCTTCGTGTCTCCTCTGGACTCCGTCTTTGTGTTGGAAAAATAGGAGGTTCTGTCTAAGTTTCGTCCAATTCCGAGAATATTTCTAGACTAGCTTTTCTGGAATACAAAAACAGCAGAAAACAGGAACTGGCACTATGGCATCTTGTTAATAGGTTAGTCCCAAAAAATGCATAAAAATGCTATGAAGTGCATATAAAACATGTAACAATTGGTATCATATCAACATGGAACATCCGAAATTATAGATACGTTTGAGACGTATCACCTAACATGATCAAGATCATCTTATTGTAAAGCTACATGTTGTGTTTGCTGGGATCCGATGAATATTGATACTATGAGCAAGTTGTTTATCAATCTATGCATTTATGTTGTTTATGATCTTGCATGCTCTCCGTTGCTAGTAGATGCTTTGGCCAAGTAGATGCTTGTAACTCCAAGAGGGAGTATTTATGCTAGATAGTGGGTTCATGCCTCCAATAATCTGGGCTCGAGATGACAGAAATGACTAAGGTTGTGGATGTGTGTTGCCACTAGGGATAAAACAATGATGCATTGTCTATGTGTCATTTGCATTGTTTACATTACACACTTTACTTCATGCAATAATCTGTTGTTTGCAACTCAATACCGGAAGGGGTGCGGATGCTAACCGGAAGGTGGATTATTTAGGCATAGATGCGTTGGATAGCAAGTCTATGTACTTTGTTGTAATTCCTAATTAAATCTCATAATAATCATCTTGTCATATATTGCATTGTCATGCGCTCATTATTTGTCAATTGCCCAGCTGTAATTTGTTTACCCAACATGTTAGTTATCTTTTATGGAGAGACACCACTAGTGAACTGTGGATCCCGGTCCATTTCCTCATACTGATAAAACCACCAACTGCAATCATTTGTTCTCTGTTACTTTCTACACTCATTACGGTTTTCCACACAATACGTTTAATCCTTTGTTTTCAGCAAGCCAGAGAGATTGACAACCTCTCTGTTTCGTTGGGGCAAAGTAGTTTGCTTGTGTTGTGTGCAGGTTCCACATCAGTTGCGCCGCTGACAACCTTCTGAAGAACCTCCGTGTCCTCCTGGTTCGATAAACCTTGGTCATATTTCAAGGGAAAACTGCTGCTGCACTACATCATACCTTCCTCTTGGGGTCTCTGAATGAACGTGTGTTGTCACGGTAACAAGCAGATCTTCTGGTGCTGTTGCTGGGAATTAATAAAACACTCTACCGTTAACACGCCATCAAGACATTTTTCTGGCGTCGTTGCCGGGGATACTGGAATCTCCATATAGGGGAGTCTCACACTTCCAATCTCATTACTTTGTTTTTGTCTTGCTTAGTTTATTTTATTTTATCTTGTTTGCTGTTAAAACCCAAAAATACAAAAAATTTAAATTTCTGCATTTAGTTTATTTCGGTTTGTTATTTTCTTATTCTGTTTTAATTTTGCTAAAATGAGTAATCCTGAAAACACTAAATTGTGTGACTTCACTAGCACAAACAAGAATGATTTCATATGCACACCTATTGCTCCTCCTGCTACCACAACAGAGTTCTATGAAATTAAACCTGCACTGTTAAATCTTGTTATGAAAGAGCAATTTTCTGGTGTTAGTATTGATGATGCTGCTGCTCACCTTAATAATTTTGTTGAGCTATGTGATATGCAAAAATATAAAGAGGTAGAGGGTGATATTATTAAACTGAAATTATTTCCTTTCTCCTTGAGAGGAAGAGCTAAAGAATGGTTGCTATCTTTGCCTAGAAATAGTATTGATTCTTGGACTAAGTGTAAAGATGCTTTCATTCAAAAATATTATCCTCCTGCTAAAATCATATCTTTGAGAAGTGGCATTATGAACTTTAAGCAATTTGATAATGAGCATGTTGCCCAAGCTTGGGAAAGAATGAAATCATTGGTTAAGAATTGTCCCACTCATGGACTGACTACTTGGATGATTATTCAAACCTTTTATGCGGGATTGAATTTTTCTTCAAGGAATTTGTTGGATTCACCTGTTGGAGGGACCTTTATGTCCATCACTTTGGGTTCTGCAACAAAGCTTCTTGATGATATGATGGTAAACTATTCTGAATGGCACACCGAAAGAACTCCAACAGGTAAGAAGGTAAATTCTGTTGAGGAGATCTCCTCTTTGAATGATAAGGTTGATGCCATTATGTCTATGCTTTCGAATAGTCATGCTACTATTGATCCAAATAATGTTCCTTTAGCTTCATTGGTTGCACAAAAAGAGAATGTTGATGTGAACTTCATTAAAAATAATAACTTCAACAACAATGCCTACAGGAATAATTTTGGTAATAGCAACTATAGGCCATATCCTTCTAATGGTAGCAATGCTTATGGTAATTATTATGGTAATTCCTACAACAACAATAAGAGTGCACCCTCTGATCTTGAAGTTATGCTTAAGGATTTTATTAGCACACAAACTACTTTCAATAAAACTGTTGAGGAAAAGCTAGGAAAAATTGATATTCTTGCTGCTAAGTTGATAGTCTTGTTCATGATGTTGATTTCTTAAAAATAAAGGTGTTGCCTCATGATGTTAAAGAGAGCAAAACTCTCAATGTTATACAAGTTAGAATTGATAACAATATAAGAATGCTAGCTGAGTTGCATGATAGATGGGAAAGAGAGGAAAAAGAAGCTGAAATTGCTAAACAGAATAGTGTGGCTAGAGTTTGCACTATTTTTACTACTGAAAATGTTGATACCTCAAGTGCTAGTAAACCTTCTACTATTAATGGAAAGATAATTGGTGTTGGAAATGTCTCCACTTCTGTTGCAAAAAGCTTTAAACTGCCTGATAGCACTAAAATTGCTCCTGATAAAAGTGCTGAAATTTTTAGGAGTGTAGGAGATAATGGTTCCATTACCTTTGATGATAATAATTTTCATTTTGATGGTTGTAATATAACTGAAGTCATTATGTTCTTGCAAAAGCTAGCTAAGAGTCCTAAGGCTAGTGAAATAAATATGGCTTTTACTAAACATATCATCAATGCTCTCATGCATGCTAGGGAAGAGAAATTAAAACGTGAAGCTTCTATCCCTAGGAAGTTAGATGATGGTTGGGAGCCCATCATTAAAATGAAAGTGAATGATTTTGATTGCAATGCTTTGTGTGATCTTGGTGCTAATATTTCTGTTATGCCTAAAAAGCTTTATGATATCCTTGATCTTGCACCTTTGGAAAAATGTGATTTGAATGTTCACTTTGTTGATTCTTCTATGAAGAAACCTTTGGGGAGAGTTGATAATGTTCTTATTATGGTTAACAATAACCTTGACCCTGTTGATTTTGTGGTTTTGGATATTGAATGCAATCCTTCTTGTCCTATTGTGTTGGGAAGACCTTTTCTTAGAACTGTTGGCGCTGTTATTGATATGAAAGAGGGGAATATAAAATTTCAATTCCCACTCAGGAAAGGTATGGAACACTTCCCTAGAAGAAGGATGAAACACCCTTTTGATACTATTGTTAGGGCAAGTTATAATGTTGATGTTTTTGGTCTTGACAATACTTGATTCATGTTTCATGTCTAGCTAAAAGGCATTAAAGAGAAGCGATTATGGGAGGCAACTCATTGTTTTTACTTTCTGTTATTTTTCTTTATTGAGTCAAGGAGCATGTTTACTTCTGTAACAACTCCATTGTATCTTTTATTTGCTGTTTTGTTGTGCCAAGAAAAATCTCTTATGGCAAGATGGTACCTATATTTGGATTACTACACAGGAACAGATTTCTGGAACGTCAGCGTTTCTCGCCGTAGAAAATCAGAAAAATTTGAAAAAAATCTTCCAATTTTAGTGCGTGTTCCTGAGATATGTACGCAACTTTCGTACAACTAAAGTTTTTCGATTTGAGCAACGTAAGTGTCCCGAAAAAATCATCTTTACGGACTGTTCTGGTTTTGACAGATTTTGTCTTTGTTTTGCATTCTCTGTTTTACAAGTGTTGAGTGGTTTCTTTTAAGGTGAAAGAGCATCACTTAAGCCTAGTAACAATAGCTAATGTTTGAAAATGATTGCTTATGAATTTGTGTCCTTACAGAACTTAGTGAGATTATTTGTTTTGATGCACTAACCCGCTAATGAGAAAAATGTTGAGTTTTGATGTGAAGGAAGTTTTCAAGTGTTTTTTAATTTAAAACACACTTTATTAAGCTAGCAAACCGCCTCGTTAAAAACCTTCCAGTCCCCTTAGGTACCCTGGAAGGAAAAGAGTGCGTCTGGTACTTGCTGCTTTAAGCATCATCCATCGTTACATCGTTCACCAACAAGGGTAAAATGAAATCTGGGGGCACATCACACCACAAAGTCGGTGGATTATCCCTCCCAAATCTAGCTAGCTCATGAGCAACCTGATTAGACTCTCTGCTACAAGATTGAATCGTGACTGTACCAAAATCTCTTGCCAACTCACGACAATCCTCTAGTATAGGGCCTAAAACTGATGAAAGACTTGTACCAGAGTTGAAAGCCTCCACAACTGTATCACAATCTGATCGAACAATCAAATTATGACATGCTAACCGTTTAGCCACCAGGAGTCCTTCTTGTAGAGCAACTGCCTCTGCCAATTCTGCATCGAAAACATTAGACAAGCATTTACAAGATGCACCAACAAAGGACCCAATGTCGTCTCGAACAACGGCGCCCACAACACCTTGTCGGCTCTCCAGAAAAGAAGCATCTATGTTCAACACCTGATGTCCAGCGGGAGGTTTAGTCCATCTGCCTTGCTTTCGAATTACCGCTCCTTTTTTGTTAGCTCGCACAAAATTCATCGCTAGGGCTTGTATAGCTAGAGTTGTCTTCTTGGCATCCTGTACATTTTCATCATGTACAATTTGCCTCCGCTGCCACCACAAGTACCAGCAGGCGACAGCGAAGACATCGCTAACCAAAACAGGCTCCATATAATTCTATTTATATTTTGTGCCACATAGTATTGCTTCGATCATAGCCGAGCCCAACCTGTCAACCATCCTAGCTTGGTCTATGATTTCATGCAGCCCTAGCTCCCGCCAAATCTCCTTTACTCGGCTACAATCAAATAACAGGTGTCTAATATCTTCTGCTCCAAGTTTGCAAATTTCACACTGCCCACTAGTTCTCATATGGCGATTAGCGAGAATACAGTAGCAAGGAATAGAGCCATTCATGAACCGCCACAAGAAAAAATTTACCTTGGCCGGAACTCTGAGTGACCATAAGCCCTTCCACACCGGGTTTAAGTAGGTTGTGCTTTGGCCTTCAATGGAACGAAGTTTCTGTCCATATTGTGCTTCCCACTCAACATAATAAGCGGATTTAACCGAGAATCTCCCGCTATTATTAAAGTGCCAGGCCACAAAGTCGGAGGAATCATGTCTGGACAATGGAATCTGTAGAATACGTTGTACATCAATGTTCCAGAAATTTTCACGGATCAAAACCTCATCCCAATTACCCGTGACCGGATCTATCAGTTCATGGACTTTAGTTAAGACAATATTTCCCCGCGAGTAGTAATTTTCCGATCCGGGCTGTTCGGATCCAGCAATCGTCCCAAATATTTATATCCATGCCATCTCCTACTCTCCAAATACATCCTTTCTTAAATGTCTGGATACCAGCCCAGATGCTTTGCCACACATATGACGATCCTTTCTTTAGATTCACTTTCAGAATACTCTCCTCCGGGTAGTATTTTGCTTGCAAAACCCTAGCACATAAAGAATCGCTATGTTCCAATAGCCTCCAGCATTGCTTAGCAAGAAGGGCTAAATTAAAACAGTGAATATCCCGAAATCCCATGCCACCTTGTCCTTTCGGAACACACATCTTCCACCATGCGAACCAATGCATTCTTCACTGGTTTTCCTCGTCACCCCACCAAAAATGAGACATTGCGTCAGTGATTCCCTTGCAAATTTGTTTTTAGAATTTGAACACACTCATCGCATATGTTGGGATGCTTTGGGCCACCGCCTTGAGAAGAGTTTCCTTTCCTCCCAGACTTAAAATTCTTTCTTTCTAGCCATTTACTAGTTTTGCAATTCTATCAATAATGTGGCGAAAGCAATCAGTTCGGTCCATGCCTATCATCGACGGCAAACCGAGGTACTTATCAGACAACGATTCTGTCATAATATTCAGAATTTGGCACACTTCCACCTTATCATCCACCTTGGTGTTCGGGCTAAAGAAAATTGAGGATTTCGCTTCACTTACCAATTGACCGGAAGTTGCACAGTGCTCATCAAGAACCCTCTTTAGGGAGGATGCATTCATAGCATCCGCTTGTATTAACATAAGAGAGTCGTCAGCAAACAATAGATTTGAAACAGTTGGTCCATTGCGGCATACATGTATCCCTTTTAGATTACCTTGTTCTTCTTCGTACTTAAGCAGAGCCGAAAGTCCTTCAGTACAAAGTAAAAATAGGTACGGGGACTGCCTCAAACCCCTCGATGGCAAGAAAGTTTCCGATTCACTAGAGTTTTCAAGTGTTAAGAGAGGAGGATGATATTATAAGATCAAGAAGAGTGAAAAGCTTAAGCTTGGGGAAGCTCCCATGGATCTCCCCAATATATTCAAGAAGACTCAAGCGTCTAAGCTTGGGGATGCCCAATGCATCCCCTTCTTCATCAACAAACTATCAGGTCATCTCTAGTGAGACTATATTTTTATTTCTTCACATTATATGTACTTTTCTTGGAGCGTCAGTGTGCTTTTGTTTTCAGTTTGTTTTTGTTTTGTTTGCTGCTCTATACTTGTTGGATTCTAGCACTCTTGTTCGGGAGAGAGACACGCTCCGCTTTTTCATTGGAATACTCTTGTTCTTCACTTATATTTGTTGAGTATTCTTGTCTAGCTACTGCTAAAGCTTCTAGCTCTCTGTTTTCATATATCTCTTGTCAGAGCTATTAGTTTCTTTTGAAGAAAGTACTCTCTTGCTTCACTTATATTTGTTTGGAGAGTTGTTCAAATAAGTTGATTGGTGTTTGGTTGGAACAGAAAATGCTATGCATGTGGTAGTGGTATAAAATGCTTACATAAGTCTTGTAGATCACTGTCTTGAGTAATTTGATACTTGTCAATTGTTTTGAGTTACCAAGTAAGTAATGTTTAGACTTGTACATCATGTAAGTAAAGGCTATTAGTGAAGAACTACTGTAAAGCTTGTTGATATTTGATTTGTATCATTGGTAGTTCCAAAGTCTAGATATTTTCTAGTGAAAGGTTTTGGTTAACAAGGAAGACAATGTGGAGTCTTGTAATTTTTTCAAGCATGTTTTTTATATGAGTTCTTGCTATACCGGTTGACAGTCTGTGTTTGCTTAAATAACCTTGCTAGCCTAAACTCTGTACTAAGCGGGAATGCTGCTTGTGCATCCAAAACTCTTGAGCCAAAATCCATGCCATCTGTGTCCACCATAACTACCTATTATGTGGTATTTTCCTGCCATTCCAAGTAAATTTTTCATGTGCTACCTTTAAAATATTCAAAATTGTTACAACTCCTTTTTGTGTCACTGTTTACAAGCTCATGAGGATGTGGTAGATGGTCTTTATTTCACTTGTTGATCAGACTTTACACCTGGACTAGTGGCATATACATCCGCTTATCCAATAATTTTGCAAAAAGAGCTGGCAACGGGGTGCCCAGTCCCAATTAATTACAACTTTAACCATTAATTCTCTTCACATCTTTTTGCCCCTGAGAAATCAGTCAAACAATGTTCATAAGTGTGTAAACAAAAGAGAACGAGGGATGATCTACCCGCTGGTAGAAATAACGTCCTTCATGGGAGCCGCTCTTGTAAGGTCTGGTTAACTTGTGACTTAAAGTATTGTCTATTTACTGATTCGTTGACCACTAACACACACCTCTCAAAAATATTTTTATACTCTCTATATGTTTTCAAAAACTTAAAAAACTCTAGCACATGATTTAATCCCTGCTTCCCTCTGCGAAGGGCCTTTCTTTTACTTTATTGTTGAGTCAGTTTTCCTACTTCTTTCTATCTCCCTAAGCAAACACTAGTGTCAACTTTGGTACAACAGTTGTTATATAATGATATGTTTGACTTATTACATTACTTTGCCTTGACAATATCCATGAGATAAATATGTTAAAGTTGAAGCCGGTGCTGAAACTAAATCTTCCTTTGTGTTAGTCAAACACTTTCATTTAGAATCTATTGCTTTGTGAGCTAACTTTTATGCAAACTCTTATAGCTCCATTGTCTCCAAAGTATTATTCATGAAAGTTTGCACTTGTACGATTCATTTTGTTTACTCCTTATTTACTTGTTAGCAAACTATAGACCATTGACTTGGATCACTTCATTCAGTTCATGTGCTTTGCATTACTATTTGATCAAGATTATGTTGGTAGCATGTCACTTCAAAAATTATGTTGTTTTTATCGTTTACCTACTCGAGGACGAGCAGGAACTAAGCTTGGGATGCTTGATACGTCTCAAACATATCTATAATTTTTGATGTTCCATGCTGTTATTATACCAATTGCTACATGTTTTATTTACACTTCATAGCATTTCTATGCATTTTCTGGGACTAACCTATTAACAAGATTCCGAAGTGCCAGTTCCTGTTTTCTGCTGTTTTTCTCTTTCAGAAAAGCTAGTCGCAAAATATTCTCGGAATTGGACGAAAATCAACGTGTGCAAATATCTCATCGGAAGACTCCAGAAGCCAGAAGGGGAGACGGAGTGGAGCCACGAGGGGCCCACGCCAACCCTGGGCACGGTCAAAGGTGGGCCCACGCCCAGCCCTGGCGTGGCCGCCTCGGGTGCCCTCCGACGCCGCCCTTTCGCCTATATATTCCCGATGTCCCGAAAACCCTAAAAATACCGATCATATTCCACGAAAAGTTCCGTCACTGCCGCCGTCGTCAACCCTAGATCGGGAGGGTTCTGAAGCTCTTCCCGGCACCCTGCCGGAGGGGAGATCCTCACCGGAGGCCTCTACACCGCCATGCCTGCCTCCGGAGTGATGCGTGAGTAGTTCATCCTTGGACTACGGGTCCATAGCAGTAGCTAGATGGTTGTCTCTCCACCTTGTACCTCCATGTTTAGATCTTGTGAGCTGCCTAACATGATCAAGATCATCTTATTGTAATGCTACATGTTGTGTTTGCTGGGATCCGATGAATATTGATACTATGAGCAAGTTGTTTATCAATCTATCTATTTATGTTGTTTATGATCTTGCATGCTCTCCGTTGCTAGTAGATGCTTTGGCCAAGTAGATGCTTGTAACTCCAAGAGGGAGTATTTATGCTAGATAGTGGGTTCATGCCTCCAGTAATCTGGGCTCGAGATGACAGAAACGACTAAGATTGTGGATGTGCTGTTGCCATTAGGGATAAAACAATGATGCATTGTCTACGTGTCATTTGCATTGTTTACATTACACACTTTACTTCATGCAATAATCTGTTGTTTGCAACTCAATACCGGAAGGGGTGCGGATGCTAACCGGAAGGTGGATTATTTAGGCATAGATGCGTTGGATAGCAAGTCTATGTACTTTGTTGTAATGCCCAATTAAATCTCATAATAATCATCTTGTCATATATTGCATTGTCATGCGCTCATTATTTGTCAATTGCCCAGCTGTAATTTGTTTACCCAACATGTTAGTTATCTTTTATGGAGAGACACCACTAGTGAACTGTGGATCCCGGTCCATTTCCTCATACTGATAAAACCACCAACTGCAATCATTTGTTCTCTGTTACTTTCTGCACTCATTACTGTTTTCCACACAATACATTTAATCCTTTGTTTTCAGCAAGCCAGAGAGATTGACAACCTCTCTGTTTCGTTGGGGCAAAATAGTTTGCTTTTGTTGTGTGTAGGTTCCACGTCAGTTGCGCCGCTGATAACCTTCTGAAGAACCTCCGTGTCCTCCTAGTTCGATAAACCTTGGTCATATTTCAAGGGAAAACTGTTGCACTACATCATACCTTCCTCTTGGGGTCTCCCAACGAACGTGTGTTGTCACGGTCAACAGGCAGATCTTCTGGTGCTGTTGCTGGGAAGTAATAAAACACTCTACCGTTAACACGCCATCAACAACCATCTAGCTACCGCCATGGGCCCGTAGTCCAAGGATGAACTACTCACGCATCACTCCGGAGGCAGGCATGGCGATGTAGAGCCCTCCGGTGATGATCTCCCCCCCCCGGCAGAGTGCCGGGAAGTGCTTCAGAACCTTCCCGAACTAGGGTTGACGACGGCAGCGGCGACGGAACTTTTCGTGGAATAATGATCGGGTATTTAGGGTTTTAGGGACCGAAGAAATATATAGGCGAAAGGGCGGTGCCGGGAGGCAACCGAGGGGCCCACACCACCCCTCGGCGCGCCAGACATGTGGGCCGCGCCCTAGGGTGGTGTGGAGCCTCCCTGGCGCCTCTCCGTTCCCCCTTTGGACTCCGTGGACGTGTCGGCGAAATATTGATGTACGTTGATTTTCGTCCAATTCCGAGAATATTTCTCGACTAGCTTTTCTGAAACGGAAAAACAGCAGAAAACAGGAACTGGCACTGTGACATCTTGTTAATAGGTTAGTCCCAGAAAATGCATAAAAATGCTATGAAGTGTAAATAAAACATGTAGCAATTGGCATAATATCAACATGGAACATAAAAAATTAAGCATCCGCAAGCTTAGTTCCTGCTCGTCCTCGAGTAGGTAAATGATAAAACAATATAATTTTTGAAGTGACATGCTACCAACACAATCTTGATCAAATAATAGTATAAAGCATATGGACTGAATGAAGTGATCCAAGACAATGGTCTATAGTTTGCTAACAAGTAAACAAGGAGTAAACAAACTGAATCATATGAGCAAAACTTTTTCATGAATAGTACTTTGAAGACATTGGAGCTATAAGAATTTGCATAAGAGTTAGCTCACAAAGTAATAGTTTCAAAGTAAAAGTGTTTGACCAACACAAAGGAAGATTTTAGTTTCAGCATTTGCTTCAACTTCAACATATTTATCTCATGGATATTGTCAATACAAAGAAGTATAATAAGTCAAATATGCCAGCATATAACAATTATCGTACCAAAGTTGACACTAGTGTTTGCTTGTGGAGATAGAAAGAAGTAGAAAAATTGACTCAACTTAAAAAGTAAAAGAAAGTCCCTTCGCAGAGGGAAGCAGAGATTAAATCATGTGCTAGAGCCTTTTAGTTTTTGAAATCATACAGAGAGTAAAAACATATTTTGAGAGGTGTGTGTTAATGGTCAACGAATCAACAATAGAAAATACAGTATGACCCATGCCAATCAGACTTTACAAGAGTGGCTCCCATGAAGGACGTTATTTCTACCAAGCAGGCAGATCATCCCTCGTTCTCTTTTTTTACACATTGTAGGAATTGCTTGACTGATTTCTCAGGGACAATACAGTTGTAAGTAAACATGTTTTGTCCTTTTGGGATAGGAACCCGCTCAATGTAGCTTGCAACGCAAGGGTTGTTGCATCACGTTTCGCCTCGGCCTTCGAATTGTTCTTCCCCCTTGGCCTCCCTTCCTTCTCCGATGGTTCCTCTCCCTTGGCAACTGGTTGCCCACCTTGTTTGATAGAGGCGTAGAGGTCCTTCCATTTCTGATAGTCTTTCTCTTCATGGCCTGGGCTTGGGTCTCGAGCTCGTCGTGGAAAACCGGCTCATCATCGATGTCGATCACATCGTTGCCGGTGGGCGGAACTTCATCTTCTCCGGTGGCATAATCGTCACGGGCATACGTATTGTTGTCCATGATCATGTCCTGGAGGACGTCCTCCCCTTCCGGCTCCTCGAAGTACCTTGCGTCCCCCGGCGTGGGCATTTTGCCAAACCGGTTGCGGCCGTGGACGACAACAGGAGGGGCAGCTGCACACGCGGCCGCAGTCTGCGGCGCCAGCGAGTGTCCGGCCAAGGGTGTAGCGGGCGCGTTGAGATGAAGTGTAGGCACCTCGAGGGTGGCGGCGGGCGCGGATTCCCCTACCTCAGGTGAAACCCGCGGCGGAATGGTTCCCGGCAGGTACCCATACGCAGGCGAGGGTCTGTCGCGGAAGTTCTCGACCGTGGCGGTCGGGCCGCCGAGCCATTGGAGCTGTCCGCCACAGTCGCGGCCGCTGTCGCAGGCAGTACCATTCCAATCAGGAGGAGGGCAGCGGTCACGGCCCTGGACACGAGGTCAGATTCGTCGTCCTGGCCCTTCTGCTCGGCGGCGGCCTTGGCGGCGATGAGCCTGTCCTCCTTCAACTTCCTCCTCTGGGCACCCCGCTTCTGGGTCTCTTTGGCCCTCTGCTCCGGCGTGAGCTCCTTCTTTGGCTTCTTTGGAGCTTCGGGCACGAAATCGAGTTCGCCCTCCGTCTCAGCGGACAGCAAAGTGGCGAACTTGGTGGCGGCGGCTGGGTCGGCCATGGCTAGGCAAGGGCTTGAGTGGGGTTTGGGAGAGCGATGGCTGGGACTGTGAATTTTGCCTCTGATGGGCGGGCCAGGGGCGGACTAGAGGAAGACATGCGAGCGCTCCGCGCGCGTTCGCGGCCGACGCAAACTTGGCCCAAATTTGGGCCACGAATGGGTCGTGGCAGAGAGGAGAACGGACGCGCGGTCCGTTTGCGTCGCCCCGTTGGGACGTGTTTTTGGCTCCCGCGGATGGGGACGGACGCGCGCGGACTCGATGCGTCGCCCCTTTAGAGTCATCCTTACTTTGAGATTTCAAGTTTCAAATGAACTCGATGAACCATGGCCATGAGCCTGAGGCTGGCCGACGGATTCTCTAACTTGTTGTGACAAAGTCACTCCTGACATTGTCATACGATTAACAAATGACGGTCTAGATCGGTGATGGTTACTGTGTCGGAACATTGTTCGCATATTTCACTATTTAAACTACAGTAGCATGTACTGTTTATGGCTTCTGTAGCGCTCAATCTAGACCGCTGGTTTTCAATCCGACGGATGAAAGTGAGCAAAGTTAGAGGTATTGTTCATCTCTAACGTTGTCTCACCAAGCGAGAGAATCCTAGCCGTTGTTTGTCGGATGGCTGCCCACCGATAGTCACGTACATGTAGCACGTGTTGAGATCCTTGGGAGTTTTTTAGCTATGCCGGCTACGTGGACATGTGTCATCGAGTTTCTATCGTGGGCCATGTTGTGTCGGGTTTGTTTTGTTTGTATCTTTCTGAACTATGTAATGAAAGAGCTGGGTTTCGTTCCCCATTTCGAAATGAAAAAAGTGCATACGTGCCCCTATCTCGTTCCAACCGCGTGGCTCATTTGTGAGGGTCGCATATGCAATCAGCACGTCTTGATCGTGCCTGTAGAAGGACCCGGAAAAAAGATTAGGACCTTGTGGCCCCATCCCCACACCTTTCGAATCAATCTAACCCAACTAATTGCATTAAGTTTGAGGTATTTATTGCCAAATATGGCCTTTTTGCGAAACTAATCTTAAATCTGGCATCTCTCCGAAACTATTTTAAAATCTGGCCCCTGAGGTCGGCTCCAACGAGGATGGAGCCGACATGTGTAAGGTCGGCTCCATCCTCGTTGGCGCCGACCCTCTGTTTTAAAAATTCTAAATCGTTAGGAAAATTATGTGACTTTCTGGATGGTGCCGAACTGAACAAGTTCGGCTCCATCCTCATTGGCGCCGACCTCAAGAGGCCAGATTTAAAAATAGTTTTGAGAAGAGACCATATATGTGTTTAGTTGCTCAAAAGGGCCAGATTTGTTAAAAAATACAAGTTTGAGTTGACGCATGTGCCCCTGAAAAGATCCAATCCTATATAGAAAAAAGGAGACAGATCAAGCATATTACTCTAACAGAAATACAAAAAAAAAAGGTTAAATATGTATTCGATCCCTGAGCAGCAAAACTATCCGCGGGGCAGTATGAATCATTTAAGTAAACATCAGTATCATCCGTACTAGTAGTATGTGTGAGTGCTAGGAATCCCAAATCCTAGCAATGGCGTAGCTGAGTCACCGCAAAGCGTGGCATAGTCTACAGTCGGAAAACGAAGAAGTCCAAATGAAGATTCGTCAGGAGGTAAAACCTGGCCCAGAAGAGCAGCGAAGTCTGCAGCCTCCACGGAAGAAGGAAGTCGTGCAAGAAGAGGTTGTCATTGTCGTGGCCGGACTCTTCGCCTTACCGTGCGCGCCCTGCAACTCAGGCTGTCGCTCGACATCTATCATACGAAGACATTTACATTGAACACCTAGTTATAGGAGTCGTCAATGCCTCGTGTGGTCGGGCCAGTGTAAGAACGAGAGTCTCATACGTCATGTGACCTAAGATTTTGAGAATCATCGGGTGACGATGTTTTACTTTGTACTAAAACAGGGATACTTAGTTTGAAACGGAGGGAGTACTCAAATCCATGATTCAGATTGCGGGTTTCGATCTCAGTTACGGTTCTCGGTCTCAGTGATATAACCGATACTATCGGGAAATGGTATAGCTGTCAAATGCTTGGACAGTTCCCGAGTATATTAGGCACTCTGTAACAAAGTAATAAGCTGAAAAGCCGCAAACATACAATTGACTCATGAGGGCACTCAACAAATAGGTTCATATGCCGAATGTATTTTCGATGACTTACATATACGTCGAGTGTGCACTCCACAACAAATATAACACCCGGTTGAAAATGTGAACTTGGTGTTGCATGAAGAGCGGTTGTTGGTGAACTCGTGATGCAACAATAATATTGTTTGTGAACTCTTTAGATTATGTGATAACATTATTTTAGTCTTTTTTAATGTGCTTATATGTGTATAACTTTCTTGTTGTGTTGGTTATGTGCCGGCTAGGCGCAACACTCAGCCGAAGAGGTAATCATATCACCCCTATTGCACATAACTGAACGTCCATCATTTACATGAAATGTCAAAAACACGAACTGCATACAACTAAATGCTGGGGTGTAACTTTGTGCTATGACATAGGCAAGCCCATTGTGTAAGCCAAACAGATTGCAGAACATGGTCCAAAGCCTACATAAATCGGTACATGCTCACCTAGACCATGTTTCCCAAATGCCCAAAATATTCGTGGACAACCAAACATGTTTTATATAGTCTATTTATCCAATGTATTTTAGCAAATATACGCGAGAAATGCAACACGTGTCATGATTTGATATCTCTTGAGAAAGCTTTGCCGAGTGTATATGCAAATGCACTCGGCACTGGGACGCCGACACTTGTTAAACATGCCAAGTGCCATGGTTGACACTCGACAACTGGCTGGCAGGTGGGCGGAGACCACCATACTTTGCTGAGTGCCAAACCGCTCCCGCCGTCCGTGAGCACGTCATCGATCGCATTTTTCGCCCAGTATGGAAGTTATGCCGAGTGTCTAGGGATAGACTCGGCAAATACATGTTTGCAGAGTGCTCAAATAAAACACTTGACAAACATGTATTTAAACTTACTTTGTACCTAACTGACTTTATATACTCTATATGTTCTTGATCTCATCGCAAACTATTGTAAGATTATCTTACTACGCTCTTCAGTCCGTATTAATTGTCGCTGAATCGGATATATCTAAATATGTTTTAGCGCTACTTCCAATTTAACGATAATCAATATGAATCGGAGAGAGTACTTAACCAATAAAGCTTCTTCTCAGTGTAGAAACAATTATTGTTGCGCAACATTGCCGATTCTCTCTCCCTACAATTTGAGCGAAGCTCTGCCACTGACCGTGATGATTTCACAAGTGCGTAATACAAATACAGAAAAGGAAGAGATGTAAGAAAGGCCACGCAGCAGTGTGGTCATCACAGCACCTGTCCGCTAGATCCACTTTTTTGCAGACAAGTGGTACTCCATCTTTCTCTCTATCGGCAAACGCGGTTTTGATTACAGTTGGAACAAAGAAAAGGGAAGAAACCAAACCCGAGGAAAGAGCCCCGCGACCTAGTGGGCAGGCAGTACAGTGGTGGGCGGGCGGGTCGCGCGGAAGATATGCCTCGGGAGAAGCCCCCGGCGGAGGTCCCGGAGGTGGTGGAGATGGGGGAGGCGGAGGAGCAGCAGGAGGAGCGGTGGGCGCGGCTGCTGCCGGAGCTCCTCCAGGAGGTGGTGCGGCGCGTCGAGGCGTCCGGCGGCGAGCGCTGGCCGGCTCGCAAGGACGTCGTCTCCTGCGCCTGCGTATGCCGCCGGTGGCGGGACGCCGCCGTCGCCGTCGTGCGGCCGCCTGCCTTGTCCGGCAAGATCACCTTCCCGTCCTCGCTCAAGCAGGTGAGAACGGGAGCTGCGCCTGGCCATGTGCTTTCATCCATGCTCGTCGATTGGCAGGGGTAGCTGCATCCGTTCGGTGCGTGTTGTGGTGTTGGGCCGTGGAAATCCCCATTCCAAAGTCGGGATTTTTAGGATGTCTCGTGATGCGATTTCCCCCTTTCGATCCGTAATATTTTCCAACAAGGTTCCTCTCTTGGATGAGTTTGGGGCATCAGATTGAGGCACTTTCGACTTCTATGTGAAGCCTGAGCTGACAAATTTCACACCTGCATAACTTAGGCCCATTAGTTTTTCCCATAGACGCTGAGATTGCTTGCTCATGCAATTTTCACTTGTAAATGCAACCGCGATAGTTTTTGTAGTTCGTTAATTAGATCTGTATAATTTATCACTGGTCCTAGCACACATTTGATGGTAAACTATCTCTGAAGGCCTCCTAGATTCACATGAAGCTCACAGGGAACAGTTCGATTCCCACAGGAAACTGGACAGGTTCCCGCAAATCAAAGAGGCCTTTAATGGGTTCTTATACTAATTTAGGTAAAAGGTGTGCGAGTCTACTAAAGTACAGTCATGTTCCTCATTCGTGGTTTAGGGGAGACTAAATTAGGTGTATTTTGGTGGGCGGTTTCAGTGAAGCTTGACCTGTTGGCAGGTTTCGTATATCTTTGGTAATCAGATAGGCTTGTATATTTTGTGGTCCCCGGCGAGAGAAATACGATTAGTTGGGCTTTGCATGGAAAATCTTCCACAATGAGAAATATTGCCTTGCTTATGGTGATTAACATGATTTACTCATGTGTATGTTGAAGCTATTTTTCTCATATGTCCAAGGGGGTGTTTTTTAGTTACTTAGGACTGAACGCAGAAGTTTCTTACACCATGTTATCAAACAGCCAGGGCCAAGGGAGTTGCCAATGCAGTGTTTTATCAAACGGAATAAGAAGAACTCTACGTTCTACCTATACCTCGGCTTGACAACTGGTAAGTCTACTTGACGCATGTACTGCCTTGATTTTCGCACATTTATTTTATGTTGCATATATACGTATAGATATCAGTTTGAACTTTAACAAAGATACTCAATCTCTTTTTGTTCCATCCCAAAATAAGACACATGCCATTCTTTTGCTTTGATTGCCAAGCTGCCTCCTTTTTCTCGGAATCTATTATTTATGTGTACGACACTTGATAATCAGCAGTACTCTTTCTGCATAAATTGCTCTTGTTAATGAGTATAGTATATGTCTAGAAGTCCGTATTAGTCTAGATTTACTTTCTTGTCTCTCAAGTCATGTGTACTATATATTTACCATTGGGTTATCAATATAGACAAGTTGCATCCATAACATGGTATCAGAGCCTAGGTTTAGGGTTTTTTTTCCGGACGCCGCAACTCGTCCTCTATAGACAAGTTGCATCCATAACAGCTTTTATATCTCGCTCTGTAAGGCTTTAAATTTCATTGAAATTTTATCATTAGTTTCTCCCTAGTCGACCCACCTGTTCATGTATTATGAGCAGCAATATTCTCAATCAAATCCTGTGTGCACAAAGATAAAGTATGCTGTGCTGCTATATTATATTATTGTTTTTCCTAAATGAATTTTCTACCAGTTACCACATGATGTCCCATGTAATTTACTATACCATTCATAATGTCATTTAACCATTCTCACTGTCAAATACGTGTGATGATTAGTGGTTTAAGACATTTTATTTGTGTCTGACAGCTACTGTAGATAAAGGGAAGTTTCTTATGGCCGCGAGAAGGTTTAGGCGCGGTCCCCATACTGAGTACATTATATCCCTTGACGCCGACGACCTGTCACAAGGGAGCAATGCATATTTGGGGAAGCTGAGTGAGGTTATATACGGTTGAAGAGTTCGATTTAACCTTCCATGTCAACTTTTACTGATTCTGCTAAGTGCTCAAATTGCTTGGAGTCATATATTGGTGCCTATAGCGGACACAAAAAGGGTTATGACTTATGGAACACACCTAGGTCCATAGTACAACAGAACCATTGGACAATATAGGACACTGGGGTTCCAAACTTCCAGTTAGTACATTTCTTCACTTTGTGCTACTAATATGATCCGATAGTCAAAGAATATATCATTACAAATTTACAATATTGTAAAGCAAACCCTTTGACCTGCTGAAGTATCTCCATCATGTCTCATGATTCTAAACTCTTAGGTCTTGGTCTTTTCTCTTTTGGTATGTGCAAGCTATTCACCTTTTTGTCGTTGCTTCATGTTTGGTGGGTTTTGCCACTCTTTTTTTTGTGTGTGTGTTGGGGTGGGGTGGGGTGGGGTCCTGTGGATCTCTGTTTCAGTTCTAAGTCGTTACGGACTTAAAGTCCGTTTTAATCTTAAGTATAGCATTTGTCCATGACCCCGTGAAGTTTTTTAGCCAAATTTCGAATAACGAAGGACTTAACCTCCGAATGCAGTTCTGAAGGTGGTAGTGTATATGCGGTGATGTCATCGGTTTTAAGGGTATGTTTGGTTTGTTTGCATAACCTACCCTACTGTTTTTTTCAATCATGACCGGCATTTTGGTCCTTGTTTAGATGGTTGCCATTTTTTGCATTCTCATGCCCTTTGCGTACTCTACTCAGTTAATTCGTCTTGACCACATTGGCCAAATCGTGGACAAGCAAAACCCTGTAGCATTTTTTTTTATGGGTATGTGCTTGGGCATAAACCAAATGCAGCCTGAAGGCAGTTTGTCCTACGTGACAGCTATCTCTTCTCTCACGTGCCACTTCCACGTAACCAAATCCGATCACTCCCTTTTCTTGTTCATCTTCCTTGCATGGTCGATGTGGAGGAAGAGAGCTTTCCCAAATTTTATTTCTCTCTTGCCCCTTCTCCGTGCTACCGCCTGCTGTCTCTTACCCTGGCCCCATGTATGTCTACTTTCTCTTGTTGCTAGCGCAGTAAGGAGCAAATCTTCCAGCTTGTGCCTCATGCGGGCCTATAGTTAGTAATCAGAGGCAAGAAGAGTTACCCTTCTGATTGATGAACGGCTCGATCGGCTATCTTGGAATATGGTTTGATTTCTACTTTCTATCGTTTTAAGCTTTGGCCAAACACGAGTGATGATTAATTACCGCCACAATCAAGACGAACTACGTCCAGAAAGTGAGGCGGAAAGCTCTAGTACTAACAATGTATTCAGACAAACACGATACTTTGAAGAAGTATGCATCTTCAGTATGGTCTTCCCCTATTGGTATTTTATTTTTAAAAATAATCCGTCATATTAGTCTAACTGATTGCTGAAGTGTTGAGGCGATTAATTTACCAACCTCTTGGAGTTTGAATTCCCCATTTTAGTGTTGTAGGTTAGGTTATGTCACTTCCCTAGGTTAAGCAGACAATTTTGATTACTAGTGTTGAAGTATTTATGTGAATTGCCTAGCCCTTTCCATCAGTTCGGATTTTTGGATGCGTTGGCTAGTGCATGAAACATGACATGGCATTAGAGCCCAGGGTCTCGAGTTCGAGTCCTGGTTTTCGCAATTTATCCAGTGTGTGTATATGTGAATTGCCTAGCCCTACACATACATGTGTTTGAGTGTATATGTGAATTGCCTAGCCCTTTCCATCGTTTGGACTTTTGGTTGTGTTGGCTAGTCATAAAACATGACAACTAGTTGTATGTATGTTTGATGCTTATTTGGCATTTTGCCCAGTGATATGACTGCTTCTTCTGTACCCTATTTAGATCTGATTTTTGGGGAACAAACTTCAAAGTATATGATAGCAAGCCACCATATGATGGCGCTAAAGCATCAAGCAGTCGATCTAGTCGGCGTTTTGGAAGCAGAAGAATAAGTCCCCAAGTATCTTCGGGGAACTATGAGGTTGGACAGCTTTCGTACAAATACAACCTGCTCAAATCCAGAGGCCCCAGGAGAATGTACTGTGCACTGGAGTGCGCTTCAACTCAAGAGACCTGGGGAAACTCCCTCAAGACAAAGCCCCGAAAGCCCGTGGGGACCACGGTTTTAAGAAACAAAGCTCCCCGCTGGCATGAGCACTTGCAGTGCTGGTGCTTGAACTTCCATGGGCGGGTAACAGTTGCGTCAGTCAAGAATTTCCAGCTGGCTGCTGCTGCTGACCCCAACGACCCTAGTAGCTCCAAGGATGAAGAGACGGTTCTGCTGCAATTCGGCAAGGTTGATGATGATATCTTCACAATGGATTATCGGCAGCCACTTTCGGCATTTCAAGCATTTGCCATCAGCCTCAGCAGCTTTGGCACCAAGCTAGCTTGTGAATAGCAATATGGTGATGCTCGATGTATTGCCATGTGGTTGTGGCGGTGGATGCATCTGCGAGTCTTGTTGTGTCTCAGTAATTTTCTTCTTTTTATGTTGTTTTTTCTTTTTAGTTTGGATGTGAATGTACTATCTGTATCACGCCCTTGTACGAGAAATGTACGGTTTGTTGAATGAATTTCGTTCCAATACTGGAATTATGTTGTAAAAAGTTGTGCTGAAAACTGAAAGCGAAAATCGAGCTGCGACGGTGCAAGATCTTGCCGTCTTGGTGAAGTCTTCTATGCCTGTATGTTGATAAAAAATGCAATAAGAGGATACCCATCTACTATTCACACCCTTCATTTCATCAAGATCCGTGCAACAAATTTATGATCCGTGCAACAAATTTATCAACAAATTTTTAAATGTCAATGCATTATCCATAATTGATGGATTTGTGTAATTTAAATTTTAGATTCATGTACTAACATGAATTTTCTGTGCATGCATTGACAAAAAAAATTAAAACCACGCATTAACATATTTTTATTTTTTTAACACATAAAATAGTTAGAATAATATGGTTCGTTGGATGCAAAATCAACGGTCATGATAGTAGGTGGGTATCCTCCTAGTTGTGGAAAACCGCGTTGTATGTCGAGCAGAACATGGCTGGGAAAGAAGGAAGCTTAAATCTGCTACTGTATGAAATATTTACTAAGTAAGGTGCTGGAGTAAGTTTGTAGATGATCTGACCTAGCCCTGTCAAAATGAGGAATTTCGGCGGCCCGTCTCCATCAACACAAGCTTGGTAATGGAAGATTCCAGAACAACGCTGAAAGGGCATGTATTGCCCCATGTGTGGTTTTGGTAATTAATGACAATCCCTATGGACTAATGTTTGCATTGAGATATCTTTATAGATCTTGTCCATGAAGAAGATTGGAGTTCATGTGTTGGACTCTAGAAGATTACATGATGATCAATGCTCTATTCAAGGGTTTATATAAAAAATGGTCATCTAGAGTTGAGCTTATTGCAAGCATGGCTTGGAAAAGAAGATTGAGTGAACATTCATGTTTATCTCCAAGCCATCATCTATATCAATATAAGAAGTCAAAGTGCATGTGGATGCATGAAGACGGAGCTAAACGAGACTCTCCCATAATGGTGTATGAGGGAGTATTTGGAGAAGTCTTCATCAAGCATGTGCTAGCAAAGCGCAATCAATAAAGGTGGTCCACTTGAAGAGATCAAGATCGTCATCATCTAGCTCAAGTGGAATGCGCAAGGCAAAGGTATAATCTTGATAGGGTTTCTATTTTACCGGTCTCTTGGTGTTATTAGAAGACCGGGTTATAGAATAGACGGCGTACTATCAAGAGGGGCTCTCAAGTGAGTAATTTCATCGCATCTTTGTGGAGAGTTCAAACATTTGCATACTTGGCATATCATCTTTCTTGGTTATTATTTGGCTTTTATCCATGTGAGAATTTAGAGCTTGTGTTCTTCTCCATACCAAGCTCTAGTTCATCAAAAACGGATTTCATACGAATATCTTGTTGTGTTTCTGATGTTGGAGGTTTTACCGATTTGCCTTTTCTAAGAGAGGTCAAACTCTTTTCTTATGGCTTCCTCCTCACATGATGGACTATGATGTGTATATGCATAATCTTGTAGAGCTTGTGAGTATCTTCTAACAAGCCAAAGATCATAGAAAACGGAGTCCGGATGAGAAACATATTGCGGTTTTGGTTTGGAGGTTTTATCGGTTGTTCTGTTATCGAGAGGTCTAACCTTTCCCCATTTGGTTTTATCCTCCATTGTTGGACTATGATGTTTCTCTGCATGATCTTATAAAGCTCTTCGTTGCGATTCCAACGAGCCCAAGAACATCGAAATCGGAGTCCGGATGAAAAAGTTATTCCCGTTTTCGTTTTCCTTTTCCTGCAGTTTTCTGGGGCGGAAATATCCGGCCCCCGGATATATCCGGCAAAATATCCGGCCCGGGTCCAGTACCGAAGTTTTTGGGGGACTTGGTCGTTTTTCGGGGGTCCGGAAATATCCGGTCTGACCCGGAAATATCCGGCCCGTGACCCGGAAATATCCAGCCCAAGTTTTCCTGCACCAGTTTTCCAACGGGAGGATTTCGTGGGACCTATAAAAAGCCCCTTCTTCCCCAAAGTGACAATAGCTCTTGAGCACGAAATTCCCCACCATTGTTGACCTTCTTGAGCTTGGATTTCTCTCTATTCCTCCATGATTATTGCCTCAAATTAGAGGGAAAGAGAGAGGAGATTAGATCTACTTTTCCACCAATCAATCTCTCCTCTAAGTGAGGGGAAGCTTTTAGATCTAGATCTTGGAGTTCCATTTGTTGAGTTCTTCTTTGTTCTTCCTCTCTTCTCCCCCCATAAGCATTAGTTGCTTTTGGTGGGATTTGAGAGTGAAGGACTTGAGCACTTCTTGTGTTCTTGCCATTGCTTTTGTGCATCGGTTTGTGCTCTCCACGAGGATTCGTGGAAGTGAAAGTTCGTGAGCTTGTTACTCTTGGGTCTTTGGACCCTAGACGCCTTTTGTGGCGGTTGAGGCCTTTTGTGGCCACTTGGGAGCTCCCAATCCTTTTGTGGGTTGTGCCTCAAGATTGTTGTAAGGGACTCGATTTCCGCCCAAAGGAAATCAATAGTGGAAGGTGAACCGAGCTTTTGGGCAAGGTTCATCGGAGAATAGGGTGAGGCCATTTGTGGCGTCTTGAGTTTGATACTCACACCCCTCCAACGAGACGTACTCCCCTAAAAAGGAGGAACTCGGGAATACATCGTCGTCTCCGCGTGCCTCGGTTATTTCTATACCCGAGCTCTTTACTTATGCACTTTACATTGTGATAGCCTTCGTGCTTGAAGTATTATATCTTGCTATCACTTTGTTGCTTGTCTTGCTTAGCATAAGTTGTTGGTGCACATAGGTGAGCCTAGTATATTTAGGTTGTTGGCTTGTTAATTTAAACACCTAGTTTTATTCCGCAATTATCAAGCCTAAACCGGAAAAGTTTTAAATCGCCTATTCACCCCCCTCTAGGCGACATCCTATCCTTTCAATTGGTATCAGAGCAAGGTTTACCGCCTGAGAGTAAGATGTCGTTTAGAGAATTAGTGCACGATCCCACTTTTATATTCGATGGCACAAATTATGATGTTTGGAAAATTCGCATGCTTAATCTTTTTAGGGACATGGGTCCAAATTATATTGAGAGCATTGTAGATGTGGGTTTTTCTCCTCCAAAGGATTCCCAAGAATTATCTTTAGAGGAAGAAAAACTCTCATCTCGATACTCAAGTATCTAATGGTCTCATTTGTGTTTTGAGCGATGTAGTTCTTGCATCAATCATGCCTTTCCGGAACGCTCATGAGATTTGGACCAAGCTTCAAGATAAATATGAAGTGTCCAACATTATTGAGGATGATTGTTCTCCTTCCACCTCCGGTCGTGATGAGCTCACAACTTCTTCCACTCCACCAACATGTGATTTGTCACAAGGTAATGATATGGTGAGTGGTGATAGAAATTGCTTTGTTGATGGTGAATATTCTATTGACTATACTTCATCTCTATCTCATTGCAATGTTCTATCTTTGGACTTAAACACTTCTAGCACTCAAATGTCTTACATGCTAGTGTTGATAGTCCTTGCATATCATGTATTAGTTGCTTAACTAAATCTCATGATGATATGCTTCTATGTCTTGTTGCCATGAAAATAATGCTTCCATATCCTCTAGTACTTGTGTGGCTAACAATGTAGAGGAATCCCAACATTTGTTGGAACAAGACATGGATTCAATGGTGCTTCAAGCAATTCTTCATCATCGTCGTCCATTCTCATTTTGCCTTATGGCTAGGGATTCAAAGGTATCTCCACCTTTGGAACCCTCTACATCTTGTGATGACGAGGATGAGGATTATTATGGATTAAAAGAGGATGATATTGACTCTTAAAGAGAAGAGTGAGATGGTTTTTGGTGCTCTCCCTAATGATAGTAAAGCTTGCTCTTATTTGTGTGAAATTTTGACTTATGCTATTAAGTGCAAGGAAATCATTGAAGAAAAGGGAAGGATCGAAAGAGAGGATGCTATGGAAAAAGCATCCTTAGAAAATGCTCTTGAGGAAGAGCATGAGCTTCGAGTGTCTCTTGAGGAGAAACTTGAATCTCTTGATGAAACAAATGATCTATTATTGCTAAAATCATTAAGGAAAGAGATCATGCTATTGCTAAATATAAAGTGCTTAAAAAGGAAAAATTGAATTTGGTGTTGGCAATGCTAGACTAGTTGAGGATATAGAGAGACTTGACAAAGCTCATAAGGCTTTGGAAAGTGAACACTCTCTCCTTACCAAGTCTCATGATCAACTCCAAACTCAACTATCTAAAAATGATGTGCCTAGTTCCTCTACTCTCTCATGTGATCATGCTAATATTATTGAGGAAAATGCTAGGTTGAATGATGAGCTTGCCAAGTTGTCTTCTTCCATTTCTAATGATAATGATGCTTGTGCTACTAACTCAATTTCTCGTGAAGCATCTATTTTGAAGGAGAATGTTGAGCTAAGGGCTCAACTTGAGTTGCTAACTAGCAAGTATGGGAAATTGGAAGAAAGTCATGAAAAGCTCTCTAGCTCTAATGAGGATCTTCTAGCATCCCATGCGAAGCTAAAGTTAGCTCATGAGGCTATCACTACAAAGGTAACATCTTGTGAGCCTCATGTGGACAATGGCACTACTTCTACTCTAAATGCTTTATTGCCATGTGCTAGTCCTTGTAATTCTACATCACATACTATTGCTAAATCTTGTGATGAATTACTTTCCATGCCTTGTTGCTCTAACAATGAAGCATCTACTTCCTCTAGTGTTTTTGTTGATACTAACCATGTAGAGGAATTAAAAGAGCTCAAGGCCCAAGTCGCTTCTTTGAAGAAAGACTTGGAAAAGCGTCATGTTGGGAAGTCCACACTTGACAATGTGTTGAGTGTTCAAAGACGCCCCAATGACAAGAGTGGACTTGGATTCAACTCCAATAACAAGAACAAGTCCAAGTCTATAAGAAGAACAAGGGCCAAGAACAAGCTAAAGATTCGGCCAAGATTGTTTGCTTCAAGTGCAAAGTTGAAGGGCACCATGTTAGATCTTGCCCTTTGAAGAAGAAGCCTCTTAGTGAGAAGCAACAAGGGAAGCGGCCTCAAGCTCAAACTCAAGTTGAAGAACGGCCTCTTCCCAAGAAGAATCAAGCTACCTCTCCTCAAGTCAAGATTCCAACTAAGAAGAAAGGAGGAAGCAATGTTGCTACATATGCCGTGAGAAGGGCCACTTTGCTTCTTCATGCACTAATGGTACCTTATCCAACCCCATTATTATTGATGATGTTTATTCTCTTCGGAAGGATAAGGTTGGCAATGTGTTTGCCAAATATGTTGGTACTCAAAGTGGTGTCAAGAAAAGCACCATTTGGGTTGCCAAGCCTATTGTGACTAACCTCTTAGGACCCAACTTGGTTGGGGACCAACAAGCTAAAACTTGATCAATAGGTGTTGTTGGAGGGCATTGGAGACTTGGCTACATCATGAAGAATTAAGGGATCTTCATCAATTATATTCTCTCAAGCCAAGTCATTTGGATTATATTGTTCTATCTCATATCCAATGTTCCTCCTTGCGGTAACTTTTTATCATATATACATTGAAAGTTGCTTGCACCCTTGCATGTGTTAGGTTTTGTACCTTGCTAGTGTTTGTATGTGTTGTGCTCTCTACTTACTTATCTTGAGTAATCAAGTATGTGTATGTTGGTTTGCACACCATTTACTTGTTTGAGCCTTATTGCTTTTATTTGTATCTTATCTTGTTGGCTCTCTTTTGAGAGATTAATGGACTATCCCATTTTGGGGGAGTGATATGCTTCGTGCACTTCACAATCCTAAAAATGTGTATACATGAGGAATACCACTTAGTGATGATATATCAATATTATCTATCTCTATGTGGTATGCATTCTCATGAGAAATTCAAATTCTATAATGTCCATTAATTATCTCTAGTTGGTTTTTTTGCCTCTTGTTAAGAAAATTGGATTATCACATTATGGGGGAGTAATAAGCTTGTGCATATTACAAGCCTAGAAAATGTGAACATGTGAGGTATTGCCACCTAGAATTGATATTCTTCATTATCTTATTCCTATGTGGCATGTTTCTCAAACAAGTTCCATATTTGCTTAAATGCTTTTGTCTCTCTTCTTTGGATCTTGTTTGTGATGGACGTTCTTGGTACGGCTTTCCCCAAATATGTTCGCATATATCTTTTGGGAAACCGAGTGCTTCAAGCCACTCTTTGGAGTTGCTTTGCATGATCGCGTGAATATTGAAGCTACCAAGAATATCTATCTATCTAAGCATGGTTTTAAATCTTATCCTTTGCCATATGCTTATTTGTTGTGAAATTGGTCTTCAATATCATTCCTATATACCACCGAGATTTATCTCCATATACTCCTTGTCCATGACAAGTGATACTCATAATTGTGGTGGAATTTGTAGACCATCTTCATTTTTGGCTCTAGCTTTGAATTGCCTTTTTTATTGCCAAGGACTTAGTTTGATCTAAATCCTCTTGTCTTCCTTGTATCTTTTGGATCCTTGTTGCTCTACTCAAAATTTGTTTTATGCTTTCTTAGTTAGGAAAAGCAATGATCCCATTCGAGTGCATTCCCATTCAAAGTCATACTTTAGATAATGCACTATTTTTGGGGAAGCTATCCTATATTGAGTAGAACGTCATTCTTTAAATTGATTTTGTATCCTATGGCTTTCCTTGAACATGACTAGTGTTTGAATAATATGTATGGAAAGTGATGATCCCATTTATGAGCATTTTGTATTCAAATGCAAGATCATAAATAATGCACATATCGTGGGGGAGCAATCCTATATGTTTTGAACATTAGTTGTCTTCAATTGGTATTTGATCCCGATGACGTGTCTCTTTGGAAGACAAACATTTCTCGTCTTGGTACTTTGTGTCACCATGAGAAGTGTAGAGGGTTTGATTTATTCCTTGATGGTATTTTCATCATTTGGTATCTTCTTTCATTTGGCATCTTTTCAAAGTGGTATCTTCAATCATGTGTTGATTTGGGTCTTGATATAATTTGGACAATTATTTTTCTTGTCACACTTGTGTGTGCTTTCTTGATTTAATTGGTGTTTTGTCCAATTTGTATCCCCTTGGGTTCTCGAAAGTCTTGTGCATGCATATTCCTTTATGTATACCTTATGGCATGCTTACTTTTGTTGATCCAATATATAGGATAAACTCCATCAAATCCTAAATGGCTAAGATGTGCATGAAATTCAATTTCATATCAATATGCACATATTTATGTGGAGTTTGTCCTATGTATTGTAGTTGCTCTAACTACTTTGGGCCCAATAAGTTTGGGAACCATTTGTACTTGAATTTGTTTAGGTACATCGGAGGTGCATTGGAAGCTTGTCTCATTTACAAGGAAGGTGGTGTCACCATGTGCTTATTGGAGCCAAGCTTGAATGATCATGAACTCTATCTTCTACATCACCAATGCTATCTCGGTAACGAGTATCTACCTCATGCATACATTTCTAGCTTTCAACCTTGTGTAGATTGCTTCTTGGCATGAATAGTTGCAATTGATGTGGTTTTCGCAAAGTGCTTATTAAGATGTCTTTATTGCTAATGTGAGCAAGCCGGGATGATTACATATCAAAGGGAATTTATATAATCATTTTCATGATTCACCTATCCCATATATGTTAATCTAGCAATTCTTCTCAAAGTCTCTCATGTGCAATATTGATGATTTTGCAAAATCATTTGCCCTTTGCGATACTTGTTATCTTTCTCGGAGCATCCCATCTATCTCTTTCCCTTGTGGATTTTCTTGATGCTATGATGAGATTGTGTTGGAAGTTCATCTATATCCCTTTAAGTTAAAATTGAGCTTTGTGCTATGCTTTTAAGTAAAAATCTTATTTGTATATTTATGACTTCCTCTTGGATATCATGTTCTTCACCGTAGTATCTATTTTGTGTGTGCATGTTTCTTTGTGGACTTATATCTTCATGATTGATGTCTACCTAGAAACTTATACACATGAGAATAGTTACATCTTTAATTGGTATTCCAATTCTTTAGTGATCACCGTTTATTGCTAATTGATTCTTTGGTGGTTTCTAAAAGGCACAAGCTTTGCTTTTCATTTGGTATTCCTTTTGCATCTTAATTAGCTTGTGGACCTATTTGCTAGTTGTGTTTATGGGAAAGACATGATATGCACTATGTGCCCCATATATTGAAAGACTATGTTGATGCTTACGCTCATCCTTGCATTAGTCTCCTAAAAATGTCTTTCCGTGACACTTCCATCTTTATTTCGTTTGAGCAAGTTGTTTTGCTTCTTCTCTATTTTTATGCTTTCTTGCACTTGCTTGTGTTCAAAATTATCTAAGAGGGAGTGAGGATGCCATGTTGTGCACTCCATATTGCTTTGCAAATCCTACTTTGTGCACGTACCTTGGGGAGTTCCCTCTTGTTGTTTAGAACATTGTTTTTGGATCCTTTTGATTGCTTGCTTCTTTCTTCGAAGTGTCTTTCTCTTTTGATTGGATCCTCAATATAGTTTGATCTCCTTCCATCTATTCGTCATTGGATATGTGCATTTGATTTCACTCATATCATGAGAAATGCACACTTTATGGGGGAGCTCTTACTATATTGGCCTTCTAAATTTTTCCTCCCATTTCGGCAATCGATGCCAATGGGGGAGAAGTTTAGAGGGTTTAAGGGAATTTGGTTTTATGCTTTAGTTTCGTTCTAAAGCATTTGCCTTTCTTTCTCTTGCATCCTTGCTCTTTGTTGTGCATGGTTGCTTAATTCATTATATAAACCCTCGTAAAAGGGATTGTCATCAATTACCAAAATGGGGGAGATTGAAAGGGCATGTGTTGCCCCATGTGTGGTTTTGGTAATTAATGACAATCCCTATGGACTAATGTTTGCATTGAGTATATCTTTATAGATCTTGTCCATGAAGAAGATTGGAGTTCATGTGTTGGACTCTAGAAGATTACATGATGATCAATGCTCTATTCAAGGGTTTATATAAAGAATGGTCATCTAGAGTTGAGCTTATTGCAAGCATGGCTTGGAAAAGAAGATTGAGTGAACATTCATGTTTATCTCCAAGCCATCATCTATATCAAGATAAGAAGTCAAAGTGCATGTGGATGCATGAAGACGGAGCTAAGCGAGGCTCTCCCATAATGGTGTATGGGGAGTATTTGGAGAAGTCTTCATCAAGCATGTGCTAGCAAAGCGCAATCAAGAAAGGTGGTCCACTTGAAGAGATCAAGATCGTCATCATCTAGCTCAAGTGGAATGCGCAAGGCAAAGGTATGATCTTGATAGGGTTTCTATTTTACCGGTCTCTTGGTGTTAGTGGAAGACCGGGTTATAGGATAGACGGCGTACTATCAAGAGGGGCTCTCAAGTGAGTAACTTGATCGCATCTTTGTGGAGAGCTCAAACCTTTGCATACTTGGCATATCATCTTTCTTGGTTCTTATTTGGCTTTTATCCATGTGATAATTTAGAGCTTGTGTTCTTCTCCATACCAAGCTCTAGTTCATCAAAAACGGATTTCATACGAATATCTTGTTGTGTTTTTTATGTTGGAGGTTTTACCGATTTGCCTTTTCTAAGAGAGTCAAACTCTTTTCTTATGGCTTCCTCCTCACATGATGGACTATGATGTGTATATGCATAATCTTGTAGAGCTTGTGAGTATCTTCTAACAAGCTAAAGATCATAGAAAACGGAGTCCGGATGAGAAACATATTGCGGTTTTGGTTTGGAGGTTTTATCGGTTGTTCTGTTATCGAGAGGTCTAACCTTTCCCCATTTGGTTTTATCCTCCATTGTTGGACTATGATGTTTCTCTGCATGATCTTATAAAGCTCTTCGTTGCGATTCCCACGAGACCAAGAACATCGAAATCGGAGTCCGGATGAAAAAGTTATTGCCGTTTTCGTTTTCCTTTTCCTGCAGTTTTCTGGTGGCGGAAATTCCGGCCCTAGGGCGGAAATATCCGGCCCCCGGATATATCCGGCAAAATATCCGGCCCGGGTCCAGTACCGAAGTTTTTGGGGGACTTAGTCGTTTTTCGGGGGTCCGGAAATATCCGGTCTGACCCGGAAATATCCGGCCCAAGTTTTCCTGCACCAGTTTTCCAACGGGAGGATTTCGTGGGACCTATAAAAAGGCCCCTTCTTCCCCAAAGTGACAATAGCTCTTGAGCACGAAATTCCCCACCATTGTTGACCTTCTTGAGCTTGGATTTCTCTCTATTCCTCCATGATTCTTGCCTCAAATTAGAGGGAAAGAGAGAGGAGATCTAGATCTACTTTTCCACCAATCAATCTCTCCTCTAAGTGAGGGGAAGCTTTTAGATCTAGATCTTGGAGTTCCATTTGTTAAGTTCTTCTTTGTTCTTCCTCTCTTCTCCCCCCATAAACATTAGTTGCTTTTGGCGGGATTTGAGAGCGAAGGACTTGAGCACTTCTTGTGTTCTTGCCATTGCTTTTGTGCATCGGTTTGTGCTTTCCACGAGGACTCGTGGAAGTGAAAGTTCGTGAGCTTGTTACTCTTGGGTCTTTGGACCCTAGACGCCTTTTGTGGCGGTTGAGGCCTTTTGTGGCCACTTGGGAGCTCCCAATCCTTTTGTGGGTTGTGCCTCAAGATTGTTGTAAGGGATTCGATTTCCGCCCAAAAGGAAATCAATAGTGGAAGGTGAACCGAGCTTTTGGGCAAGATTCATCGGAGAATAGGGTGAGGCCATTTGTGGCGTCTTGAGTTTGATACTCACACCCCTCCAACGAGACGTACTCCCCTAAGAAGGAGGAACTCGGGAATACATCGTCGTCTCCGCGTGCCTCGGTTATTTCTATACCCGAGCTCTTTACTTATGCACTTTACATTGTGATAGCCTTCGTGCTTGAAGTATTATATCTTGCTATCACTTTGTTGCTTGTCTTGCTTAGCATAAGTTGTTGGTGCACATAAGTGAGCCTAGTATATTTAGGTTGTTGGCTTGTTAATTTAAACACCTAGTTTTATTCCGCAATTCGCAAGCCTAAACCGGAAAAGTTTTAAATCGCCTATTCACCCCCCCCCCCTCTAGGCGATATCCGTATCCTTTCAAACGCGTCGTTAACATCATTTTTTTTAAGTGCCCTCATTTCATTAGCTCAGTAGCATAGTACAGAGATAATTACAATACCCTGTTTGTTGAAGTTTGCAAAGTAACTCAAAACAGGGCAAGTCATGTTGCTATGAGCTTAATTCCTGCATGACAGTGTAGGGTGCGAATCAACATATCGCAACGCCTGATGAGCGCAGTTATGAGTTATCCTATTGGAATTCCTGGAAATGTGGCAAACTGTTGCTTGAAGAGGATGGAGGCAAGCTTTGATTTGTGTCACCAAGGGCCTAATCTCCCAGAGCATGGAGGAGTGAGCAATGTTGGGAGCTCGGATTGAGCTAGCCACATTGCTATTATCTGTGAATAGACCTGCAGAAACAATGTTCAAATGTGCTGCCATGTCCGCTGCAAGCAGAAGCGCCGTACTTTCTGCAATAGGAACTGAAGGAATGTTGTGTGCTGCTGCAAAAACGAAAACATCAGAGCGACCATGTTGCTCTGGCCAGGTTTCAAAAATGCCTAACCCGGCGACTGACGCTTCTCCATTAGCAGCAGCTTTCTAGGCTGCATCGACATATAGCCTTGGGCCTGCAAGAAAACTAAAGTCGTTATCTCGAAAAGGTTCTGATAGTTGCATCATCTGGTTTTGCAAGTGCCCCGGCTGTGGAGTAGTTTCTTGATCCTGCAGCAAAGCATTAGTAGCAATTGCAACTTGATAAGGTTTATTTTGTTTCCTACCAAATAGGTGATCATTCCTTGATTTCCAGATGCACCAAAGGAAAGTAAACACTGTGTTAATTTGTGCATGCAGATGATTGTTTTCCAGCAGATTTTGGATGATTTCAGCAATAGAATTACAGTTTTGTGCAAGGACATCAGCTCTAATAAACCAAGGATCATGCTGCCCTTGCAAAAGGACATAGAAAAAGGATATGTGTGTCATCTTCCGTTAGCCCACATCTTGAACAAAGCGGTGAAATGTGCTTTGACCTAGCCGCAGCTTTTGCCCCTGATGGGAGAGCTCGTCGCAAAATTCTCCTTGCAAATGTCTTGACTCTCGGAATCATTTCTTTGTTCTTCCAAACCGAGTTTAGTAGCTGCTGAGTTAATTCATCCGGCTTCCTTGGCTTTGGCAAACCTGCATCCTGCAAAAACTGCAAGCAAAGGCGATATCCAGATTTGGAGTTGTATTTTCCATTAGGGGTTAGCTTCCAACAAATAATGTCATCATCAGTAGAAGAGATAATGAGAGTAGCCTTGATGATGGTAGCAACAGAGTGAGAAAATAGTTGATCTATCAAGGTTTCATTCCATCTGGTAGCATTGTCTGTCATGAGTTGGTTGACAGAAGCAGGATAGGTAAAGGGGGCAGGCTGAACAATTAGATCGTTGTAAATGTTTTGCCAAGCTGAGTATCAAGGAGTGTTCCAGATCGAGATTTGCCCATTTAGAATTTGATAAAAAGAGTTGTTTTGAAGAAGGGGAATAACCTTTAAAGCAGCGGACCAAAAGGCAGATTTAGGCACATTCGGTTTGGGCCTCCAAATAGAAGTGTCGTGGAAGTATTTGGATTGCAGAATGCGATAGAGCTGGCTGCTGGGCTGAGAGGCGATTCTCCAAAGGCCTGAAAGAATGAGACTGTAGTTGACGGCCTGCAAATTTCGAATTCCTAGTCCACCTTCCCGCTTTGGCGCGCAAATATCTTTCCAAGCTTTGAGACAGAGAGGCTTAGTAGGAGAGTCAGTGTTAACTCCAGACCACCAAAAAGTTCTAATAATGGCAGTGATTTTTGCAATAAACTTTTTGGGAAAAATAATATTAGACATGTAATAAACAGGAATGGAGGAAAACACGGAGTTGATTAGTTCTAGTCTAGCAGCATGAGAAAGCGAGTTAGCTTTATAAGTTCCAAGCTTTGACTTAAATCTATCTAGAACAAAGTTGTAAGCCTCAGATCTGTTTTTGGACGGAAGAACCAAAGGATGCCCCAAGTGAATAAAAGTATCATCAATATTGGGGACAGGAAAGACTTGAAGAATTCCGTCTTTGTCAGCAACAGAAACATGCTTACTAAAAAGTATACCTGATTTGTTCCAGTTCGGCAGCTGTCCTGATGCTCTACAGAAAGTATTTAGAATTCTCCTCATCGCTTGTGCTTCTTGAATGTTAGCTGCACCACAAATTATTAGGTCGTCGGCAAACAAGAGAGAGTGAATTGGTGGGCAAGTGGGTCCAAGAACAATTCCATGTAGACCGTTAGCCGCTAGAGCTTCCTGTAAAACAAGAGATAACTCATTGATTGCAAGGACAAAAAGATAAGGCGATAAAGGACATCCTTGTCGTATTCCCCTGTCTGAAACAAATCTCGCAAATGGCTGGCCATTAACAATGACTGAGAAGGTGGGTGAAGAGATGCACGCATGGATAAGCTTTATGAAGTGACCATGCAACCCTTTACGAGCAAGAGCCTGGAGAATAAAGTTCCATTCTAATCTGTCAAAAGCTTTGGCCAAATCTATTTTTAAAAGAAAAGCCTTTTCCTTCCAAGAAGACAGCTGAAAAGAGTGAGTGATTTCTTGAGCAATAATAATGTTGTTACTAATTCGACGGCCTTCAATAAAAGCTTGTTGAGAAGGATGAATGTAGTCTGGAAGGTGTGGTTTAAGTCTGTTAGCTAAGCATTTGGATATAATTTTATAAACCACATTGCAGAGGCTTATTGGTCTGTAATCCGTCGGAACCAAATTTTTTGGAATTAGAGCAATGTGCGTGTCATTTATATGTGTAGGGAGATGTCCAGTGGTGAAGAAGGAAGAAATAAGAGCAGCAACATCATCCCCAATCCAAGGAGGCATTCCTTTTCATTTCCTTTAGAACTTCCCAGATCTCTTGCTTTGTAGGCGCAGAGTAAGTAGTATCATTTGGAAGATCAGTATTATTTGCAAAGATGCATCTGAACTCTGCAGTCCATTGTACTACAAGTCAAAGGTCCAGCATGCAATGCATGCTTGAGACGGCAACCATTTTGCACGCGAAATGAAAGTGACAAGATGCATCCATCGTTAATTCGTTATACATACTTTTCCAAACGTGCAATGTTAAAAAACAATGGAACTTCTCCAAACGAGCCTGAGGTCAGACCTCTCGCGCCGATCAAGCAAAGATCACCGTACACAGCCGAACCATGGCAGAAGCCAGTTTCAGGGAAGAAAAGAACACTGAGATCACCGAACGGATGTATTCAGTTATCGGCTAGAACCCGAAGACGTCCCTAGCTACTACTACTGGTAGCTGTCTGCGGTGCTGGCTCTCCCGACCTCCGCCTCCAGCGTCTCCATCTGCTGCTCCAGCAGCCTCAGCCGCCGGTTCATGCGGTCCAGCCTCTCCCTCGCCGCCTCGTCGAACGGCGACACGGTGGTGGCCTCCTGCTGCCCGGCGCCGTGGCTGACGACGACGGTGCTGGCGCCGGCGAGGCCCGCGTCCTCCGACTGGAGCCTAGACGTCGTCGACGATGACCCTCCTCTTTGCTTCCTCCCCAGCATGACTGTGGCTGCGTACTTTTCCTGTACCCTGGATGACACAGCCGGACTACCGGTCGCTGACAGGCTGAGTGAGCACCGGAGTTGGGACGGAGTGGCCGGAGGAGACGTGCCCGACTGCCCGGCTGGTGCTGGCTTTTATACGCGAGCGCGGCAGGGGAGACTTGGGAGAGGGGCTGGAGTGCCTTGGCGTGGAGGTCTAAACAAATCGATGGAGCTGGGTTTCCTGCCTGCCTTCCTGGTCAATGGAACTGTGCTGGGTCAAGAGTCTCACCCGGCGACTTGGACGGTCCCGCCCCGAGCCTGCGTCCACTACCGGCCTCCCGTGCAGCTGCCGGCGTAGCTGACGGGCCGGAAAGATCAAAGATTCCCCGCCGGCCGGTAAACCGTGGAAGGAAATTAAAGGCCAAGTCGCCGGCGGACGTTCCGTGAATAATCGTGCATGCACGGTCGTCCATGGATGTGTAGCTGCTGCAGATTTGCGCCACTCAAACAGATGGATCGGCTGTTTAGCTGCAAATTAGCCGAATCTTTTTGTTTGTCGCATATTAGCCGAATCGATCAGCTGGGCGGGCGTTATTGTGGAACTGGGATGGTGATGTGAGTTGCCAGGTGGAAGTGCATGCAAGGTGCCTGTTGCGTCATTGCATGCGCATATGGGGCATGGACATTGCTTCGCAGATCGCGCGCGTTGACCGGTCAACCAAGTAGTTCACGCAGGAGCGCAGCACAACCCACAAAACACCTTGCGATCATGCCTAACAGGAACGACCAAATTATCCATTTCCTTAAAGTCAAATTAGTGTAAAGGGGGCCATGGAGATGGAGGAAGCTCGTGCAACGGGAGAAATTTTTTTACCTCCCGCCGAAACCCTCTCCATCCCCTTCAAGATCTCTTTTACTAGAAGCTTCTTCACCGACGAGCAGGTAAAGAAGCACCATTATCGGTACACGAGAACTGAGTTAGACGATTGTAAATTATGACCAATTGTACGCCGGAAGTTCTGTCGCAACACATCAACGACAAAGTACATTGTCAGTCACTATGGTTAATCATTGACCATTGAGTTACTAGTTTCCAATGGCCTCCTCGTGCACTTTATAAACATATGCGCATCATGCACGAGGTGGGTTGGAACAACATGAAATACGATAGGGCCTCAACGACTGGAAGTAGTAGTAATGCAAAGTTGGAAGATATTTTTTACTACGGGGAGGGGTTACGTGATCACTCATCATGCATTACAAGCCAACATAAAGTGAATTGTGTCTATTTTGCATAGAAAGTTTAGCAAAAGGCCTAAGATGTCGGAAGTAACCGTGATGTCCCATTCCACAACCCCAAGCTGCTGACTGGGAATCCCATGCTACTCGTCTATGTTGATGTTGTGTAGAAACCACCCTTCGGTGGGGCAACCTCCTCCGAAATACATACATCAACGAAATAAGGTTGAGTAAACTAGTAACTACATGTTGAGGTTGAAAGAATGGAACCATGGAGAGGGAGGAAGCTCGTGCAACTTGAAAATTTTGTTACCTCCCGCCGAAACTTTCTTCACCCTCCCCCTCGAGATCTCTTTTACTGGAACTTCCAATAAAACCATGTCCGTTCATTAATACAATTTTGATGACTTATACACAAAAAGAAAAATGAGAAACAAGATAAAAAATACATAAACTAGGAGAAGATACGTGTCACATAGGAGCACCCTACCCGCAAAAAAAAAAAAGATAGGAGCACCCTAGAGAGGTGAGGGCATTTAACCGTCACCAATGCTAAAAAACAATTATCACTCACACACACATGGGCGTTTTGGGCCTTACATCACTTTAAGCCCAGTAAACATGTTCTATTCTTTTGCATTGTCACACTGCAACTCTCAACTCTAAACAACAGTCAAGCCGATTCCTAGCAAAAAAAAAAGTCAAGCTGATTCGGTGATTCGTCATGAGGACACCCTGGTGGGCCTTGCCTCTGGTTTATCTGTCCTTCAACCTCCCTTCCTCCGTCCCTCGTAACATCCGCCCTGCGCGTATCCATCCCGAGTTCGCCGGCGGCGCGCCTGCATAGCGAGCTGTCGCGCGGCAACAAGGAGAAGAAGAGGCATGTTTGCTTCGTGGTACCTCATTTCATCGAACCCTCCCTCCCTTCTCGTTCCTGCCCGTTGACCCACCAAGACCGGGCCGAACCCGAGCTAGCTCCGGCGGCTTTGCCGGCCGGAGGTGGCGAGGGGAGGCGCCGGAGTAGTTGGTAGGATTAGTTTTAGGTGTTTCGGCTGTTTGCCGGTGTTTTGGAGTAGGGCGTCGGTCTTTTTCGGCCGGATCTGGCGCAGCTCGCGGTGGAGGTGGCTCATGGTCGAGCTCCGGTGGACGGAGCTGATGGAGGGTGCCGTTGCCGCTTGGATCTCCGCAAATAAGAGGCCCTTTTGGAGCGTTCTCTGGAGGTGGCGGCGCGAGGCTGCTTTGCCTCTCCTGGCCGGCCGAGGCGGCGAGGGGGAGAGGTGGAGCGGCAAGGAGGATGGCGTTGTGTTGGTTTCCCCGGCCGGCCGTGGCGGCGAGGGGGAAATCGACTGCGCGCCGTGCTCTCGTCATCGACATCTTCATGTTGGCGCCGTTCCGTTTCTGTTGCAGGTGGTGGTGGTCTTCTTCGCCTGCTTCTGCTCCGGCTAGCCACGGTGGTGTGGGGAGCTGCGGCGGGTGATGTGGTGGTGAAGATGGTGGTGGACCTGGGCGTTGCTTCGCCGGCTGGTGGTTTGGCGGATTCGAGAAGCTGGAGTCGCGGCCGTGCTCGTTCAGCGAGATATGATCCCGTTGCTGGGCGGCGGGTGGCTGATGCGGCCGTCTACAAGGTGGAGCGGCTCCTCCTTCTCGCCGGTGGGTGGTACGGCGGCGTTGCGGCGGCCTAGGCTCTTGGGGCGAGCCCGTGGATCTGATGGCGTTTCTTCCGGCGGCTGAGGGTGCTTTGTGCACTTTTCCAGGGTTCTTTTGTAATTTCTGTGTTTCGTGTGGACCTTGCTGTAAAAGTGTCTTGGCCTCCTTAATATATGTTCAGATCCTTCCTCAAAAAAAAAAAAAAAAAAAAAAAGAGGCATGTCAGCATGTGTCACTGATGCCAGCTTCGTACGCGGGTTGGTTCGGTGTTCCTTTTCTTTGCCCTCGCCGCCTCCGGTGCCAGCAACTGCTTGACCCGTATGCTGTACTACGCATGGTTTCTGTATTTATTGGTTGGGCCATGTTCAAATGCGTGGCGCTTTCCGCGTGACTTGTCTATCAACGTCAGACGAGCCAGTTGGCTGGCAGTTCCCGATCCATACGTACGAATTGAATAGTACTCCTACGATGGTTTTCCGAATCCGTGGAAACAAGGGAGTATGTGCAACTTGGGGGGTCGTGGTGGTGGTGGTGGCTTCGCCGTTCAGCTTGTTCATTCGTTTTGAGGCAGAATAAACTGAAACAGAATGCAGGTACCAATTTGTTGTAACAGAACATTCCGATTTGTAACAGAACTAGCTACGCGAATCAGAAGAGCACAGTCCGCTGCAGCGTCCCCTCGCCGGAAAGGAACCTGCGCACAACACAAGCGACCGAGAGGCGAGAGCCAGCAGCGCGCCCGTGTTCCCTTTACACCTCACTCACGGCGATCACACCGACAGTTTCCACCCTGGGAGGCTTGGAGGGGCCAAAATCCGCTCACCGTCCACGTCCACACGTGAGGAGAAAAAGGGTCCGAGCGAGAGAGAGTGGGAAGCCATGATGCAAAGCTCGCTCGGCCTCAGCCTCAGCCCCAGGATCGGAAAGCAGTAAGCACGGTCATGGTCCCGTGTGCTCTGGTTTCTGTTCCATCCATCCGCTCGTGAATGGTGGGGTCAGAACGTGAGATGCCCCCTGTCGAGAATATGATGATCGGTCGGGTCAAACCGCCCGTGAGTAGAAAACAGCGCTGCCGGTTTTGTCAATCAACAACAAAAAACCGTCAAGTAGACCGATCAGTAAGTAGGCAGTAGCGAACCGTATGCCTACTCGACCCAACGAAGTCAGGAACTGTATGATCTGTGCATGCAGCACCGTCAGGGCATATGCCCAAGGTACTACCAAGCGGATAGTATCTTGAGCATGACGATCCTAAATGTAAACAAGGAGGTAAAATGTTCATTCGCAAAAAAAGAGGTAGTAAATCTTATTGCTAACTATATGAAAGACGTGATGTTTAGCGAGCTCTCAGCGCTCGGGCACTGTTCATGAACAGTGTTGAACAGTGACTCGATCTGCGCCGTCGTTCGGCGATCCGACGCCCCCTGCGGCACGTTTGCAAAAACACCCCTCGCAAGCCGAGAAATAGCTCTGCAACCCACATCTTCCCGCTACGAAGGACTAACCTGCAATTTCAGGAAACAGCAGGGGCCTTCCTGGAAAAGCACCCGCACAACTCCCCCTCCATCCTTCTCTCTCCCCGCGCGACCTCGGTGTCGCCGCCGCCGCCTCTACGCCCCTCCCCGCTCAAATCGACGCACACTCCAAGCTTCGTCGTCGCCGCCTCTCCCTCCTCGCCGAGCGCCGCTTGTCGTAATGCCGCATGCGGCCCAGAATCATCGCCGCCGTGCTCCACATCCGCCGCTGCGGATTTCCTCGCCGGCGGCGACTCCGGCGACCCAAGCGCAGCGCCGCCGCCGCTCCCCCCGCGACCAGGCGCGTCCGCTGCGGCCACGCGCGCGCCCTACAACGCGCGGATGCGTCGCCGCCGCCGTCGTCCTCGTGGGCACAGTACGTCCATTGATGACGTCATTGCGCCGTCATCAGTGGGCCCGACCTGTTAGCGGGGTTTTTTTTTGCCGGAAAATTTTACAGAAAATATAAAAATCCTGACAGGTGGACACAGTTCGTTTAATAATTTCCAGAAAATGAATAATACTGCAAAATTAATAACTTCGAATCTATCCATCGAAAAATATGAAAAATATATCAAATGACCACAAAAAAAGCTAACTACTTATGGCATAATGCAAACATATTTGAAGATTTTTATTCGGTGAATATTTGGAAATAATCCAAATTCAATTCCTCTAATTATGGATTGAATTTCAAGAATGCTCATATAATGTATTCCCTCTGATTATGGAGTTAAATTAAAATTTTAAGGCAAAATACTAACTTATTACATCATTTCAAATAGATTAATATTTAGAGATAATTTAACTGAACTCTCTCCAATTATGCAGATAAATTTAATAAATGCTAAAAATAGTTAATATTTCGACACAACCATAATATATTTCCTCTGATTATGGTGCTAAATAAGAAAATTATGGCAAAATGGAACCATATTTGATCATTTCAATTTAGCTAACATATTTGGAAGTAAAATAACTTAAATTCCTCTGATTATGTAGTTGCATTAAAAAAATGCTTCATTAGATGAATATTTGGAGAAAATGCAATTCATTTCCTCTAATTATGGATTGATTTCAAATTGAATTTAATAAATGCTCAAACAATGTATTTCCTCCGATTATTGAGTTAAATTAAATATTTAAGACAAAACACAAACATATCATATCAATTCGAATAGGTTAATATTTAGAAATAATATAACTAAACTCCCCCAATTATGCAATTCATTTTAATAAATGCTAAAATTGAACTTAACTCCCTCTAATTATGTAGTTAAATTTAAATAATGTTTTATTACATGCACATCTCAAGAAACCACAAATTCATTTCCTCTAAAGATGGATTGAATTTAATAGATGCTAATACAATATATTTCCTCTAACCAAGGATCTAAATTACATATTTACGACGAAATACGAACATAATATTTGGACATAACCATAATATATTTCCTCTAATTATGGTGCTAAATAAGAAAATTTTGGCAAAATGGAACCATATTTGATCATTTCAATTTAGCTAACATATTTGGAAGTAGTATAACTTAAATCTCTCTAATTATGTAGTTACATTTAAAAAAAAGCTTGATTAGATGAATATTTCAAGAAAATGCAAATTCATTTCCTCTAATTATGGATTGATTTCAAATTGAATTTAATACATGCTCATACAACGTATTTCCTCCGATTATTGAGTTAAATTAAACATTTAAGACAAAACCGAAACATATCATACCAATTCAAATAGGTTAATATTTAGAAATATTATAACTGAACTCCCTCCAATTATGCAATTCAATTTAATAAAATGCTCAAATTGAACTTAACTCTCTCTAATTATGTAGTTCAATTTAAATAATGCTTGATTACATGCATATTTCAAGAAATCACATATTCATTTCCTCTAAAGATGGATTGAATTAAATAAACGCTAATAAAATATATTTCCTCCAACCAAGGATTTAAATTAATTATTTACGGCGAAATACGAACATATTCGATCAGTTCAATTTATTAAGTTAAATTATATTTAAGACAAAACACAAACATATCATATCGATTCGAATAGGTTAATATTTAGAAATAATATAACTAAACTCCCTCCAATTATGCAATTCAATTTAATAAATGCTCAAATTGAACTTAACTCTCTCTAATGTCACCATTTCTATTCACAAAATATATTATGTAACCAAAACAAAAAAACATGTTATATTCACACAAATATCCACCAAGGGCGTGGCGTGCCGCCGCGCCGAAATTCAACTAGTACATGGCCTAATATTCTTCTTAATGACTCGTTTTTCCTCTCTTCTCAAGCAGAGGTTATATTTCCTTATTGCCCTGCTAAAAAAATAATATCCGTTCTGGCTACATTTATTGCGCCGATTTTTTTTCTTCTGGACATTTTTTTGTTCTGGTTTATACTAAAACCATGTTTTTTGTGACTACTTGATAATTTTATTCATCTTTCAAGTACAATAACAGTATGACAGAGATCTTCCGGAAAATATTAATTGGCTCAACCCACTCAGGGAGACAATGAGACAAACCCTAGCTCCGTCAGGGAAGCCCCAACCCGGCGGCTCCCCCGCTATGACCGGTCTTGGACATGGTGGCAGTATGACCAATACCTAAGATGCCTCAAGGTTGGAAGGTGACAATGATGAACAACTGGATTGGCATTGGTGGCGCTCATCTGCATGCGATGTGTCGAGGCCGTGTGATGTTGATCTAGGGTTTCTCCTAAATCCATCATGCATGAGTTGAGTTCATGCTTGTGTGGCTCTGGGTGGGCAAGATGAAAACTAGTGTGCGTTGTCGCCATGTTATAGCAGTGGGGAAAGTAGGATTGTCCCACACCCCTCCTTCAGCACTACAATACTCTCGTTAATCTACGACGGTTTTCGTGCCACTGATCTCGTATCCGTGGCTGATCTCGATTCTTTTGACGCCTTCGGTATTTCTCGTCACCGATCCATGCGAGGCCCGCCCGGCCCAAAAAAAATGGGACGAAAAGGCCCAAACCGTCACGGATCTCAAGGGGCATTCTATCATAACCTATTTGGTGGGATAAACATGACACAAACCGTCACAAACCACCGGGTTTCGGCAGCCGACACACATGGACCCCACCCAGTGCGTAGGTACATCTCTGTCTGACCCTCGCTGTCAGATCTGGACCCACGCTTTTTCCACACCAGTCTAAAAGATGTTGCAGGCGGACCCACATGTCTGGGCGAGACAACCTCTGTTCCGCACGTGTACTGGAACAGTCCCAATTGAGACCACCTATCAGCCGTGGAAACAATATTTTGCGCACGTGCTCTTCCAAGTGCCTACTCGCCGTCCGGTCGCGCCGGCGGCGGGCCCACGTGTCAGAACTGGGCCCAAGATTTTTTGCTCAAGATATAAATCAATTTTAAATAATAATTTTATGACTAATAATTTTACTTTATTAAAAAAAATAAAAAAATATACATAAATAAATTATTTCAGTGCGGACCTACAAGTATTTTAAGATATATATAAATTGTAAAAGGATATTTCTTTTATTACAATTTTTTATTAAAAGTTACAACCAAGTTATCTGTGCAAACTTGCATGGTCTTGTCTCGGTTTCACGAGTACATCGCAATTTCACCTAATCATGTATAGCAACAATTTTGGTTGCGATAACTTGGGTATGCCAATGCTCATGTTAGGTTTTTCTTTGTTGACTTTTTTCCTGATTTTTTATGGGATGCTAGTGATTTTTTTCCATCCTACAGACTTAAATGTGCAATTCATTGATCTTGGAAGCTTAGGTGAATCAAGAATGTTGGTGTTCAACATGGTGGGAAGATATATGAAATTTAGCTGAAATTTTAAAAATATTTATTTAAGAGTATTCTAAAGTTTTAATTGTAATATAATGTACTATTATACACAAGTTTTGTCGGAGTTAGCAAAATACTTTGTGTTGAAAGTGTTGTTGGGGTGAAGGCCCAAAAGGAGGAAGTAAGGTATGTTCTAATATGCATGACGCAGTCAGAAAGTGAGGAACAACTTCAAATCTTTATAAGTCAAGAAGACAAATTAACCATGTGCGCAAAGAATGATGCAAACATAGTACTACACTTTTATATTAAGTTTTTTAACCTGCATTGTCGCCATCCTGTTGTCATTGTAGTTGGCCAATGTATGAAGATAACAAGAAGGCAAAAAAATTAGTATCATGAAATCATTCCAACAAATGAAGGGCTAGTCCAAACATAATTAGGAGGCAAACGTTTATACACAAATTTTTATACTCTAAACTCCTTGGTAGCATGTCTTATCGGATATATATAATTTATAAGTTATTAATAGTTAACCACATAATGAAGTTAATAAATCTTACTTAAGTGTTATTTGTTATGCATTTTTAATATTAATTGATGAAAATTACATGGAATTGTGCTATATTAAAAAAATGGATATTGTAAACTATATATTATTATAAATATTTGTGGTAGAGATCTCTAAATCGCATGGTCTAAAAAATATCTTAATGGATGTTTTAGTACATGAGTAGTTAAGCATATAAATCGAATATGTACAAGAACAATCTATTTGCATGATTCTACAGTCACAATATTTTTATTTTAATATTAACAACAACCAAAATAGAAACTATGGTGACATAGGGTCACATGTACCGATTGTGTACAAAGGTTTGTGTCGCACTAAATACTGCTAACAAGCAACACTAAGACAACTGCATGAACATCATCACAAACTAAACGTGTAGCCAGGGAATACAACATCAATAACCATAAATTAGCTTCACACGTCAAAGATTCTCGTGTATGGTTAGTAGCATCCGAAACAACATAAGCCTGATAACATTATGTATTTATTTTTGGGCTACCGGTTCATTTTTCAGTTTGCCATCAAATATGCAGATGAGATCTTACAAAAGTGCGATACGAGATAAATCAGATATCACTTTCTCGGACATTGTGTCTTGCCCTTGGAAAACACACAATATTTTTTTCCAAAAAGGAGAACACCGCATGTGCATGTTCCAATGTAATGTACTAGAAAAGTTACAATAAAAAGAGGGTGAAGAATATGCAAAACATAATACCATGTACATAAAATTGTTGCACAAATACTTGTTATTTACCCTTTCCTTGGCCAAACAACATATACAGGGTCATGTTCACCGTTCTCCATATTCAGCTATATCGGTGGAAGGTGGGAATGAAACTTTCTTGATAAATCTGGGAGGAGTTCCAAACAAATTTGCAAGCTAGCATAGATCTTGACGCAATCTCTTTTATGCGTCATCTCCATAACTTCCGTTGTCGAAAATTAGGTGAACCAAAAGCGAACATTTGATGATCTAGGGTCGCAAGACACGTCCACATAAAAAGGTCATGGCGCGCGACAGTTTGCAAGCATGCAACAATGAGATAAACCACGTATATGAGTATGTCATTCCGGTAGGAGATAAGCTAAGATTTCAATTAATTCATATATATATGTCCCTACAAAACTAAGAATCCATATACTCGTCTTTAGGATATCCATTCCGGGTAAATGATCAAAATTTCCGATCCAAACAATCTAAACTGCAAAATACAATAAATGATCAACATTAATTATGCTTTAAACGTAAATCTTGCAGTAAATGCAGTAATGGTTGCAATAAAACCACACGCATCAACACACGAGTAGCAAACAGTTCCTACAAAACCCCCACCACCAGGGTTCCCTCCTGGCTTGCTCTGCCATTCCCCGCACAAGGCCAGTGCGTACCGACGCCTGCTGCTTCCCCTACATACAGCTGGAGCCGCTGTACTTTTTAATCTTCTCACCCGCCTGCCCGCTCCTTCCGCTCTCGCCGCGCCGGCTCCTCCTCCTTCCCTGGTCTCAGTTACTTCTTCCTCCTCCTCCGCAAGGAGCGCGCTGCTCGATCGCTCGCTGCCCACCTACCGTACCACCCCACCTACCGCCTGTCCATCTCACACTGTATCCCTCTCTCGCTCGCCCGCGCGATCGAGTCTGCGCTGCGCTGCGTCCGCTCCCAAATCCGAGGTCGCTGGACGGACGCGCGGCGCCTCCTTCCGTCCGCCCAAGCGAAGCAGGCCAGCACCTCGGACTCTCCGCCGCCGCGTTCTAGCACTACCCTCCGCGGGATTGGCGTGGAGCGGGGAAGAGATCCACCTGGGCTTTATTTCTCCTGCTGGTAAGCCGGCCCTCACTCTGCTTGGATTCGGTCCGCTCTGATCTAGCCCGTCTGTTGTTGTCCATCCGTGCTCCGAGAAATCGAATCGAATCAGAATATATCTGGCGTGCCCTGTCCAATTTAGTGTAAATGCGTCCGTACCGGAATACTCACTGCAGCCGCGGATTCGTTCGCTGGTACTCCACTAGCGTACGCTCTGCGTCCGTATGATTCGGTTCCTGTTGCTCAGCGCGCGCGAGATCTCGACGGCGCTCTTGTCCTGTGAACCCGCGGAATTGGACCTGATTCTTCCGTTTTGGTCATAAATAGCCACCGGACCCGAGGCTTGGCCTATAGTTCCACGCCATTGCATGGCCGTGTATGGAATTCAATTTAGGACCATACTACTATGGTTACTGTATGATGACGTGTTGAGTTACCCGCTTTACTTCTTCCTGTTTACCACTGAGTTGCTGAATTCAGGCAAGGGCCTGGATCTAGACCGTGGAGTGTGTGCCGCCATGCACTCGGTACCAAGAGAGGACCCTGTTGGTGACGCGGATAGGACAATTGACCACATAATTTGACTGAAACCATTAACAGTGTGCACTGCTCATAACGTTTAGTCGGATAAAATGTGAGTAACTGGAGTTGTACATCGTGTCTGGTTGTGTATGCAACATTCAGGTGTTGCAACAGACATGCACGTTAACCTGGAATTCATATGAGACATGCAAACTTTCATGTGATGGCACTGCGGGTTGGGTTCCTTTTTTGGAAGCTGATTTCCAACAGGATGGACTTCAGCTGATGGGACGTGATTCACTTCTATTTACTCACTAGTCCTTCATTGCACACCACCAACTGAGTCTTACTAATCTCAAAGGTTGCCCTTTCTCATGGGCAACGCCAAAGCCTCACGCGGTTCACATGTCCTCACTTTTTTCAGTTGGATGTTACTATCAAGTGGTTTTTGAATTTTGGGGAAAAAAAACAAGCTGTCGATTGTTTCGGAAAGTATTATTGGACTTTTTTTTGCGAAAAAGTGTTATTGTTCTTATGCACAGTCTGTTAATCTATTGTGCATTACTTTGTTAGAAAGACCAATGCCTGCTGTGCCTTGAGCTTTAGTACTGGACAAAGTGTATAGATGGGTTTCGACTTTCGATTAAGCATACCCTGAGATGCTGATAAATCAAAGTATTTGGTTTTTATTGCACAGCTGCCAATCAGTTTGGTGGTACTGCAGATTGGGTGAAAGAATACTCATGACTACTAAACCTCCTTAGGAGACTTATCTTAGTGGTTTCTGATTTTCTTGTTATCTGTATTAAGGGGCATTTTTTTGCAGATATCAACCAGATCGTTCAGTGGTTATACTGAATACAAAGCTTTCCTGTATGGCTTATGTTAGCATGCAAAAGATGGCGCCCGTAGGTTTGGAATGAGGGACCACGCCATCTGAGAAATGGATGATACGCCAACTAGTTCTGGGCAGTCTGAAGCTACTTCATGTGAACCGAGCTGGTGGCCGCCAGACTTTTTGGAAAAGATAGAATCTGTTGCCTTATCAAGAAAACAAGAAGTTTTGGCTGATAAAGAATCTCGATTAAATTTGGCAAATTCAAGGTCCTCATCCTGGAAGGCTTCTCAATTACTTTGGTCAACGGGAACTTATTCGGGGTTTATTCCTAATGGTTTCTATTCAATCATCCCGGTGAGGATTTCCCTCCTCATTTTTGTCATTTGGATGTGATCCTGTAAACTAGGTAGACTAGATTATTTCTGTTCATCATGTGGCTTTTGAATTAGATGTTCCCAATTTCATATTCATATCAAGTACCCACTTTCATGTCAAGCACCCACTTTCTGAAGAAGATGATAATTCTCCATTTGAATTAGTAACTGTTGAAGTGGACTTGATTTGAAATGTTTTATTGTCCTTAGCCTCTTTTAGGTTCTGGGACTTCCAACGTTGTCATTGGGGTAACACTAAATCTCAAAATGGAACAATATATTCAAATGGCGAGATTGTTTGCGACAATCACATTTCATATGATATGATGCGTGACCGTTTTGTGGCATGTGAAACATTTCAATCTTCCAAAATTCTTTGTTCAGTGAGGAATCAAGTTGTTTTCTTGAGAAATGCGGAACTGAGTTCCTAGGTCTAAAGATTATGGATCATTGGAAATGTGCCAGAATTTGAGTTTCGATTTCACAATTTCATTTACTTATCTCTTTAATCAGAATAGTAAGTTACAGATGATTTAGGGGAAGTTTTGCTTTTGTTTTGGTTCTTTATGGTTATGTTTTTCACTTTGATGCACTCATACAGGATAAAAAGCTGAAGGAGATTTTCCCAACAATACCATCACTAAATGACCTTCAAAGTCTTGAAGCAGATGGGATAAATCCTGACATGATTGTTGTAGACGCTGAGAAGGATAAGAAAATTTTCATGTTGAAGCAGCTTAGCGGTGCACTTGTGAAAGGATTGAACAATCCAGCTTTAGTGATAAAGAAAATAGCAGGTTTGGTAAGTTATACAACTGTCTATTTTTCCCATGTGCAATTCCTCATTGAGAGCTTGATTGGTCACTGTTATTATATGATTTTACAGTACTTTGATGCTTACGTGTAAAACAAATTTTGGTTACAACTTCTGGAGAGAAAAATATCTGGAACTGATATTTTCGTTAGTTCTTACGTTAATTACATCAAGGTTGTCCTTACTGAATTGGTGTTTGAGCCAGAAAGTATTAGCTCATTGCTTGATGCATGTCTAACACTTGGCGAGTTATTTTCAAACAGGTTTTTGACTGCTTCAAGGGCCAAAATCCTGATGCAAGTCCAGGAAGAGCTTCAGCCGAAGATACCCATTTCTTTGGAAATAGAGGACCACAACTTCTGGGGCAGATAAAGCATGGATCATGCCGACCCCGAGCTATCCTATTTAAAGTTCTTGCAGACGCTGTTGGCCTTGAGAGTAAACTTGTTGTGGTATGTTGACATCCCTTTTCATGTTATATGGAGTATACGGCAAAACTCAAATGCTTAAAATCATGTCTTGCGTAGGGTCTACCTGATGAGGGTGCAGTTGGATTTGTGGATTCCTACAAGCATATGTCTGTGGTAGTTCCGCTGAATTCTATGGAGCTGCTAGTTGATCTTATGAGATTTCCAGGCCAATTGATTCCATTTTCAGCTAAGGCTATCTTCATATCTCATATCTCTGCTGCGGGTGAGAGTGATTCAGCTGAAAATGACTCATGTGATTCTCCCCTTGAGCCTAATAGCCCTCTATATGGGTTATCTGATAAAGTTGAAGTTGAAGGGTATGCTTATGCGTTGAATTTCTCCGATTCAGGACTTTGTTATTTTTCCAGTATCTCATAGAGTATCATGATAGAGAGTTACTGTGCTGATTCTTACTAATATTTAGTTAGCTAAATAGAAGTAATAAACACACTTTAATGGATGAATTTCTATCTTGAACCATCAAATAGATAGCAGGACTTTATGGGTTTAATGGCATTTTTTTCCCAATATACTGATGTTTTACAGCCGTCATAGCTTTTGTTGTTGGGTAGGCTACAATTGAATTTCAAACACAATCATGCAATAACATTGGAAATATAGTTCAATGTAGAGAAGTTTAACATGCTCTGGTATATCATCTATGAAAAAAAAAACCTGTCACTTGTATTTGTTCATTTCTTCTTCTTTTGTTGCTTGCATCCTTCTGTAATATGTTTCTAACTTTCTGGAGTTTATATGTTGAGCAAGATAAAAACATTCCATCTCTATCTCAGTGCAGAGTTGAAGCTTCATCAAATCTATCTGGGCGTTCATTGCGTAATACAATGTTGAGATCAAGAACATTTTCAGAGGGGAAATTAAGGTATCACCTAATTGTATAAATATACTGACTCCTAATTGATTGGTAGATTTCTTTGTTGAGTTTTGCTTCAGTACACCCCTTAGGAAAATTGTATTTGAGCCTCAGTCACTTACAGAACAGTTTTATTCTTTTCACTGATTACTACAAAGTACAAACTATTAGTACGTACGAATCAGTGTACATATGCATGCAGGGAATATTTCAATGCCTGCATGCAGAACTTTAAAGCAAGTTAATGTTCCAAACCCAACTTGTTATATCATACCCTAGGGTAATCTTTGCATAGATCTTATAGTCGTGATGGTATCTTTGCTTGGGCTAGTCCGTGATGGCGTGCTACATCGAGAGAGGGTCTCTTGGAAGAGGCACGAGACGAGGTGCCAGACATGTGTAGGTGGAGGACAGGAGGATCCTTGCATGTTGTGGAACATGTCTCGCAGTAGGAAGTAGATCAGTGGCGGGGATGTGTTGGAAGTCAGAGTCGGACATAGGAGGACAAGGCAGAGGGGCGGGATCAGGTGGTGACTGATGAGGCAGGGAAGGATTATATGGTGAGGGGGATAGTGTTCTAATCCCCACCACTGATCTGCATTTTAACTCATAAACTATTCAAAAAGGGGTGTACAGAAGCAGATCTCTTGTTTGTTTTGTCAGAATTCTTATTTAATGACCTAATACTTGTGTTAATATTGACTGCCTTGTTCGTTGCATTTGCTGAGATTTTTTTTGGTTTTCTAAACCAGCACCTCATGTAGTGAGCCAAATATAGCAAATGCCTTTTGGAGGCGAAGCCAGAGGAGAGGAGTTGCTGAAGAACCTCGTGGTGCTAGTTCAAGGTTACCACTCAACTCTAGGCATTAACTCCTTTAGGAAAATTCTATAACGTATCATATTGTTGTTCGTAGTTCTTTACCTTATTGTTGAGAGCTACCATGGTATTTTACCGCTGTTTCTTTATCGATTCTTAGGTGCTATGTGTTGTTTATAGGTTTGGGAGATTCCATTTGGAGAACGACACACCCTTTTTGTTTAATTTGCAAGTGATATTACCCTTTCCTGAAATTTGTAACTAGTACTACCATTGTTATTTGCATGTGTATAGTATTAAAAAATCTGTAACTGGTACTGTATTACTGAAAGTTGTAACTAGTACTATTACCATGTATAACTGAAACTTGTAACTAGGATTACCATGTTAGTTGCATGTCTATAGTTTGTATGCTTTCCTGTATTACCAAATGTTTACTTAGTAGTGAGTATTCTCTGACACGATAGGAACGACGAGCATCTTTCTATTGTTTCATTGTGTATGCCTCCAGTATCTCGAGGCATCTATGTTCTCACATGATACTCGTATCAATTTTCCCTTGGTGTAGTCCTGAGCATCCATTAATGAGGGCAAAGGGAAGATCTATACTTGGTGGTGAGAGGCAATCACTTCAAGACTACACAGATGTAGTTACATCAAGGTTTGCCAGCTGTTTCTTTTGTGGGTGCACTGTTACATTTTTCAATTGTTTGCTGTCGCAAATATTCTCCATTGTGTATTTATACCACTTATATGTGTTAGTTCTGATTTACACCAATAGGTTCACAGTTATTTATTTCTGGCAAGTTCTGACTGTGGACTAGAATCCCTAGTTGGTTCTTGGGAAGCCAATTAATTTGCATTCTCTAGCCTTGTAAGGGCAAAGAATAAATCATCTTCTGTCAGTTTAATTTTGTCCGCAAAAATTCTTTTATATATGTGAAAATAGTTCGGATAGCAACTCCATTTTTCACGCTTGCAGGTCAGATGATCCGGGTGGCACCACTACACCTAACCCTCGAAGAATAAGGCGAAGAAGCATTAGCATCACACCTGAGATTGGAGATGACATTGTGAGGTAATTTTTGTTTTGAACTATATGATGGGATTCAAGCTGGCATAATTTTCTTAGAAGTTGTGTAGGTGTACCTTTTGCCTTCACTTACAGTATATCAATTCAAGAGTCACTGCACAGTTTGCTCATGGTTGTGTTTTGATACTAGATCTCCTAGAGCACGTGTCTGTATTCTGATAAAATGAAACGCTAAAACATCAGGTATTTATTGTTTATCTTAAATCTTTGACAGGGCAGTTCGGGCTATGAATGAAACACTAAAGCAGAATCGCCTCCAAAGGGATCATATTAATGATGGTTCATGTTCATATATTAGGGAGGATAAAAGCAATGCAAATGACAGCCCAAACGATGTACATGTTTGTTTCATTGTTTTACTTTCTCTATGTTGGCTTTTTTATATCTTCTGCATGTAATTGTCATTTGAATTTAATCAGCTTGTTCTCTCATTTGACTTTCAGGATGATAAATCTGGGAGAACTGTTGCTGCAAACAATGGCTTGAGAAACCGATCTGGTTCTACTCAGAAAGCTATGTCATTGCCTACTTCTCCACATGACTATGGGGGTGAAATCTCTGAAACAAGCGATAATTGTGATTTTATAAGCAAAGAGAAGATGGTATTCGCATGGAACAGGGTTTTGCAAAGCTCTCCTTTTAATAAGCCTTTGTTGCCTTTTCAAGAGTGGAAAATAGATTTCTCTGAGCTCACTATTGGTACACGGGTTGGAATAGGCAAGCCATCTTGAACTTACCCAGACAAATTTACATTTGCAGATTTGTCGATTCATATTTTTGATGTGCACACCTCCCCCATTCGTGTGTTATGTTTGTGTTCCTTGCATTAACATGTTTTTCTGCTTTTACTATACTATGATCTCTTGCCAATATGTGGTACACGGGTTGGAATAGGCAAGCCATCTTGAACTTACCCAGACAAATTTACATTTGCAGATTTGTCGATACATATTTTTGATGTGCACACCTCCCCCAATCGTGTGTTATGTTTGTGTTCCTTGCATTAACATGTTTTTCTGCTTTTACTATACTATGATCTCTTGCCAATATGTCTTCAAAATCATATGATCAATGGAAAGTGAAAGTTTGGTATGACTAGTTATCTGTATAAGCTATGATTAATGGTTTTGATAACCAAATAAATCGAATTCAATGTATCCTAAGTCTTACAAACTACATCTTTTGATATTGTTATGCCTTTCTTCATATTTTTTGACATCGTCGAAGCTATTCATAAACATTCATGATTGCTTTGCCAAAAATTTATATCAATTAAGTATTCTAGGGTAATTTCGATACTATAAAGCTGAACAGCAGTTTACGTTCTGAGAATTTTACTACGTCACCAACTTTTCATGCCATCTTTTTCAAGGATATTAAATGGAGCTTATTCATCACTGATACTTAAAAACAATAAGAGTGCACATGCTAAACAGCATGCTGTTAAACATGAACACTTGCTATCACCATTTTATAGTCATCATAATTCAATCTTCTGTTTTCGTATTGCTTGAAATGGTCTTTTCTTTTACGTTTTTGTGCTTTGGCATTTTTTTGCCACGCCAAAAGCTTACCAAACATGCTCTCTTTTTGTTGAAACACTTCATCAGGATTCTTTGGAGAGGTTTTCCGTGGTATATGGAATGGCACTGATGTCGCTATCAAAGTATTTCTAGAGCAGGATCTGACAACTGAAAACATGGAAGATTTTTGCAATGAGATATACATCCTGAGGTACCTGAACTACTCTTGATTGAGTAATGTGGATAAATTTCTGGTTTTCATAGTCTGCATGATTGCATTAATAATTTTACTATTTCCTTTCAGCCGGCTGCGACATCCAAATGGTAAGAGTTAATTGTGACCAGTTCAACGTATAGTCTGAGACTAGTATCTCAGCATCTGCACCCTATGTTAGAACATGCCTTTTAAACCAACTTTTGTGTTTTGTTCTGTAGTAATATTGTTTCTTGGGGCATGCATGGTGCCTCCACACCTCTCAATGGTTACTGAATATATGGAAATGGGATCACTGTACTACCTCATCCATATGAGTGGTCAGAAAAAGAGGCTCAGTTGGCGCAGGAGGCTGAAAATTATTCGTGATATATGCAGGTTAGGTCTTTCTCTGTATGTGATAAATCGTTATGCATATCTATCAGTGTTATTTAATGTCCTGGCACTAATACGAAAATATCTCCTTAGATTGATGTAATTCTCTTGTCATGTGGAGTTCAAATTCTCAATCTCGTTTGCCCTCCCACCTTTTTATCATTAATTATTTATCTAAAATGATTTTTTTGTTAAAGGGGATTGATGTGCATACACCGTATGAAGATAGTTCACAGGGACGTGAAAAGTGCCAACTGTCTGGTGAACAAGCACTGGACTGTCAAGATATGTGACTTTGGCCTTTCTCGAGCGATGACAGATAGTCCTATGACTGATAATTCCTCTGCTGGCACACCAGAATGGATGGCTCCTGAGCTCATGAGGAACGAACCCTTCTCAGAAAAATGTGACATTTTCAGCCTTGGTGTGATAATGTGGGAGCTGTGCACATTGAGCCGCCCATGGGATGGGATCTCCCCAGTTCAAGTAAGCATTCATCCACTTTTCTTCAAAACGTCCACAACATTAATGAATTATATCGAGAAAGATTCTCTTAACTGAAGCATTTGACACATCCGTATTGATCGTTAATTTTGCATGGTGCATTCCAATTGCCTGATGGTTCTTATAGATGTTAATAGGCAAAGCAGTTATTTTGGCTCGGAGTTGTTGACTGACCTTGATGAGTTGACCTTTGATAGGTGGTGTACACGGTTTCTAATGAAGGGTCACGGCTTGAAATTCCTGAAGGACCTCTTGGCAAGTTAATTGCAGGTAATGATGCTTTCTAGCGTGATGTTTTACCGTATTCCAGGTTTCCGTTAGAACCAGTCTTGACTCCCTGTTCAGCCAATGTTGGTCAGCTTATTCTGCTTTTTAGTTTCATCTTAGGAACAGTTGTTTTGTTTAACGCAGATTGCTGGGCAGAGCCCCAGGATCGACCGAGCTGCCAGGAGGTCCTCACTCGCTTGCTCGACTGCGAATACGCTGACAGCTGAAATGAACCTGACAGAACTAGTTCGCTCCCTGCCACCCGGTGCGTTCAGAGAGCCGTTTCTTGTACTCCCTCCGATCCATATCAGTGGGCATAGCTTTATCTAAATTCATATGTATCTAGTTAAGTATTTAGACTAGATACATGTGTATCTAGACAAAGTTGTGCCCACTAATATGGATCGGAGGTAGTATTAAACTCTAGCTGTTGATCTTGCAGACCAGCAAGGATACATATATGGCACTCTTGTATTTTGGCTATATATAGTCTTTTCGAAATTGTAAAAAGGAACAGTTTCTCCTTTTATAGAAGAAAGAATTGTGCCTCTTATTGTTTGTGTGTGCGCGCGCGTGTGTGACCTCCAGTCCAACCAGGCCTGCCAGATGCAAGATTTCAGCATGAGTCGGTATCCCCGATTTCTTTCAACTAACCAAACAGATACTCACTCCGTCCCAAAATAAGTGTCTCAAAGTTGTCCAAAAGTGAATGTATCTATACTTATTTCATGTCTAGATACATCTACTTTTTGATAAATCTAAGATAGTTATTTTGGTACGGAGGAAGTAATATTTAGGAACTCATTAACCAACAAGGCCGATACGTTCGCATATCTTCTCTGTTAAAAGTTGTTACGGAGTAAAGAATCTCTTAACAAACTTTGTAAGGTAGGATGTGCGTGTATATATACCCGGCCGTTCGATCCAAAAACTATCTAACTACGGAAACGTCGACTATTCAACCGGTAGACTAGCTAGATCTACCAACCCATCAATCCATCATGTCGAAAAAGGACGGCGTCTCCGTATCCACAATCAGCACCAGGGTGATCACCGGCGGCGGCTGCCACGTCCTGAGGATTAAAGGATACTCGCAGACCCTGTTGCTTGACACCGGCGCGAGGGGCACTTCCTGCATATTCGACGCGGCCGGTCAGTGGTGGCGCATCTCGTACTACCCAACGGCTACTATATGTTTGACAGCGACAGCATCACCCTCGCCATCGACCTCGTCGACAGCCAATGCGAACGGCCGGAGGGGTACGTCAACGCCGTCGTGCGCTTCACTCTGCTACCTCACGGCGGCAAGCTGCCGGCGGAACGGGCGCCGCCGCAGCACAGTGTCAGGTTATCGGGGAAGTTCTTCGTGGACAGTGAACAGCGCGTCCGGTTCATTAGGAGGGAGGAGCTCGAGAGGTCGGAGGGCTACCTCGTGGACGACTGCTTCGCCGTCCGGTGCGACATCGACGTCATTCAGACGTCGGCGAGGCAGGACCGGGCGCAGGACGTGGTGGAGACGACAGAGGCGATGGAATTGGTGTGGAGGTCAGGAGGCGAGGAGGAGGACCTGCTGCCCGAGCGCCGCCGTGCGTCAGGCTGGGTGGCAGCAGCGTGGCCCTTCGCTGCTTTGGGACGGTTTTTGCACCGACTATTCAACGTGTTTCCTTGATTATTACAATTAGTAAGGCTTGTTTTTTTTTTTTTTGCGAATTAAAAAGGCTTGGTTTGTGGTTGCTGAAAATTGTGCTACTGCTGAACTTATTCATTTTTTTAACTGAGTGATGTGCTTATGCTATAGTATTGTGCTAAACCAATCATAATTGTACCAAATACTAATACTAGATCATCGATGGCGTGCGCGTGCCAGTCTATTTTGATACAATAATGTAATTTAGTGACAGAACATAATATACATATTATATTTAGTAACATAGGCAGTGGCATGAAATTCTACAAATCATAGGCATAATTACCGTGATGGAAGTATGTACAGTATAAGATTTTAAGTGTGGAAGGGCCTGGTTGCAGAATGTAACAAGGTGCTACTACAGTGTGCATAAAGATTATCAACTACTCCCTCCATTCCATAATATAAGATGTTTTAGGTGTTACATATGCGTGTCTACATTCATACTAAAAAGAATGCACACATACACTAAAAAGTGTCTACATACATGTGTATGCACGTGAATGTGGAAAAGGGGTAAAGCATCTTATATTGTGGAACGGAGGGAGTACTTGGTCTTTCCGGTTTCTCAATCTGAATCCTCTATTCGTAATCAATAGTAAAAATATATAGAGCAGAAAAGTGGCAAACTCATTTTGTAACGTTTGAAGATTTAAACAGACAATAGCATCCGAACTTTGTTTCATGAACTACACTGAAAGATAATGAAACCAGATTTTATAAATAACCCCAGTTCCAACATCTTTGTACCACCGAATGTAAATGCAGGGACAACTTCATGTTTACCGTATGCACATTAATGTATACCGTATGGACATTGAAGAAGACTTGAATACGTTTTCATCTGCCATAAAGTTTCGTCCTTGGAAGCTTCAACATACCTTTCATACGAAAGTTAGAACCGTACTGCATATCGGTTCAGAATATAGTCCTTGTTGGAAAGTGTGTACTCCAAATGTTAGGAAACTCTAGTCCAAATGTGAACTGATGCAGCTCGTTTGGTTCACAACTTCAGATGATACACTGATGCACATTGGAAAATTTCACAGCGACGCTAATTGGAAAGTGTATTTATTTGCTTCAAGTGCATCCTAAACCGGAAATTCGTTTTGGCTCTCAGGTCCAGATGCTCCCTCAATCTTTACCGCTGAGTTTTCTTGGGATTTGCCCGGCCTGTGTATTCCCAAACGTATTGCTATTTTACCTCTCCTTTTTGGAACTATATAATTTTCCTGTACCGTCTCACCAACATGGACTGTTGCCCCGTCGTCCTTGTCCACAACGATTCCACAATCGTTCATCAAAAACTGAGACTCGCCTGCAAGGCCTTCTCCTCTTCTCTCTCAGAGAACTCAAACCCGTAGCCTGCCTGTAGTCTGCCTCGACTCCGGCCGCCGGAGAGCACGGATCTTCGGCCATCAGAAAACGCGGATACGACGTACACCGCATCCTCCACTGCTATTTTCATCTGCATGTGATTAATCGATGGAGTTGTTGTGGCAATCTTCAGTACTGGCAGTCCCTGAACGAGACCGGCCGAGGACACGGTTTTACTGGTGCCGCCGTCGCGGAAATATCTGCTCCCCTCATTTTTATTCCTGTTTATCTCTTTCGTGTTTCTGATCTAGCGTCACGGAAAAGCTGCAGCCCTTACAATGGTGAAACACAATAACGCGTTGATTGCCGAGGCTTGCTGGAAGAACTGGACGCTCAGCCCGGCCCGGATCACTGGCGACGACCTCATGAGCTCCCGCCCCACCGCCCCACCGGTAGTCATGACGAGCTCCGACTTCTCGATCTCGGCGAGCCTCCCACTGCCTCTTTCTCGGTATCCATGTCCCTAAGAAGCACCACGCCTGCATCGCCGATGTGCCTTCGCATGACAGGACAACGTGGCGACTCGTGTCGGGGATCACCGAGAGCACAAACTCGATGGAGATTGAGGGGGGGATACTGGCGGCAAGCACGACGTCCCAGTTGATGTGGTCGAGAAGGCGAGGTTGGAGAGGAGGTGAACGAGCCTCGTAGCGTCGCTGGCGAGATCTTCGAGATGTACACCATGTGCGACCGTCAGGCCGAACATGATGCCGACGCCGGCGAGCAGCCTCCCGGCCATGAGCACAGCACCGACGTTGGCGAGCAGCCTCCGAGGATGAGCACAAGTGCACAACGAGGACTGCGCGGGCTTCGTCACAGCGGCGCTCACCTGGAAGATGGTGATGGCAAGGCCGGTTGGGATTCTGGACGACAGTCCATGTTGCAGAAGAGCAATTGTTCCATCGGACCATAATGCAGTCATCACGGCGCCGTCTGCGTACAGTACAACTTATGACTGCGGCAATACTGTACTTTCTCGTATCTCTACCTGTATTGACTCAGGCACATATCCCCATGCAAGTTTGGAAGGTGCGGATAACAAGAGCATCTGGACCCCAGAGCCAAAACGCCATGCCCCAATATTGTTTGTTTCACTGTATCAATAAGATCAGTATGGATTCCAATGCAGCAATGTTCTTCAAATTTAAGAGTTCCTTTTGCTAAATAGACAATATGTAGTCCGAGTATGTAGGACTCTGAACTGATGTCGCTCGCTTGGTTCAGATTTTACATGACACAGTTGATTCACATTGGGACATTTCACAAAAAAGACAACTACTGGAAAGTTTATTTGCTTTCAAGTATTACTACTTCCCAACACACATATGTTTGTTTCATTTTATCACATCTAAGATCAGTGTGACATCCTCCTTTAAATGCATCAGGAGATGGGGTGTTAGTGTGGAACTCGACCATCTTGTCCTCCGGTAGTGTAGGGACAAGAACATACTGCAGCATGACATCCGTGTCCCCAATGATTACATCAGCAATTATTCTGGTCGCAGGTCAGAGGTGAGACTAGTGAACTCTTCCGTGGCCAGATGGTCGGCAGGCTGAAGCGCCAGGTCGTGGGTTCGAGTCACACTTCTACCTTAATGACAAGCCGGGGTAGTGTCTCCTCCCTCGGTCTTGTTGTTTTTAGAGGTGAGACTTCGAAAGAATCATATCCCTGAATATTAACAGACACAATCCTATGTGCATGAAAAAGCATCCATATAATACCTAGATTTCAAAACTCATTCAGAACATGAAGTGATAAATCTTTGCAGGTCTGTGGGCTGAAATGATCGCATGACGGCCGTGAGTTTGCATCTGGTGGAAATGCTAACCAGCTTCTAATATGGAATCAACGGTCACAACAGCCGATGTTACGACAGACAAAACATACCGCTGCGGTCAAAGCAATAGCCTGGTCACCGCACCAGCACAACCTTGTGGCATCAGGAGCTGGAAAGGCTCATAGATGTATCAGGTTCTGAAACACTGCTAACGGAAACATGCTGAACTCAATTGACACAGGCCGCAGCCAGGCAAGTTGTTATAGTTCTGAACAAGACATCTGTGATATGTTTCTCTGAATTTGTGCGCTTGTCCTCATTGCTTCTTTCTGTTGAAGGTTTGCAATCTTGCCTGGTGTAAGAATATGAATGAACTTGTGAGCACCCATGGTTCGTCATCAGTAGTATAAATAGTTAGAATAAGTGGCAACAGTACTACTAAAGACAGTGCCTGGTGTAAGAATATGAATTTGGTATTTTACAAACTTGCCTGGTGTAAGAATATGAATTCTTACAATCTTGCCTGATGTAAGAATATGAATTTGCAAAATATACTACTGATGACAGAGTATCAACACACGTATGCACTGTTGTTTACTGTTACTGACCATCATGTATCTCTGAAGCTGTTGATACTCTGCACTAGGAACTTTGGTATACAGTGTGAAGAACAAGCTAGAAACATTCTTGCAGAACACCTATTCCAGTTGACGAATTTGATCAATTAAGTTCCAAGTCTGACAGTAATGCTCATCAGTACAGAACAAAGCGCAAGCCTGTCCAGTGTTTTCTGTTTTCTGTTGTATGTACTATTTACATCCATCGGTAGGAGATCAAAAATCAAAAGCAAAAAGGCAGTACGCCAGTACACACTATAAGCTAGCAGCCATGTAGCCAGTATATGATAAGGAGCTTTCATGGGTGTTATACATGTTAGTCTCTGTTTTTTTCTTTTTCTTAGAATGTTTTGAATCGGTTACATAAGGTAATTGTGCTCTGCTGTCTCTTTTCTAAGGGGATGTCGAAGTAGCTTATTTCTTTTTGGATGTTTCTTGACTAAATCTCTATGACTTAGCCTGTTAAATCAAAACATACTTTTTTTTATCAGATAGGTTGATATTTGTACATTGCATATGTTCCAACATGTAGGAATCGTTGGTGAACATGATCCCCTGCTTCTGCATTTGGACTGAGACTAGATTAAACCAGGGGAAAAGATAATAGGGTTTATATTTAGAAGAACTTAACAGCCACACATAAAAATTATATTTAGAAGCTGCTTGGTTAGCTTGCACGGCCATTGATTGAGACTCAGCATTTAAGTTAGCGCCATAGTGAAACTGGAGAGACCCGCAATAGTTCGAACATTTCTGAATCCAGTTGTACTTGTCTGCCATGTTGCTAAATTGATTCATTATTTAAATTCATATTCGTAATCTAAAGTTGCTTCTTATTTTCTTCAATACAGGACGACATGATAGCTATTATACATCTTGTTGGCTGCCATAATTTTGTTTCGATGTCCAGCTTATATGATGCAAAATCTTGGATGAATCGATAAGAGATAGAAGACTCCCTCCCCCGCCCCTCGCGTCGCCCGCACCGGGAGACTCAGGGGGAACCCTAGCGTGCCGCCGCCACAGCCCCCCACCCCCCGACTGCTTCCCCGTCTCCGCCGCTGCCGCTGGCCTCGCCGTGGTGGCGGCGTCTCCCGCCCCCAAAAAGGGAGGTTGGGAGAGAGCTCGCGGTGGACGCGATGGTGGATCCCAGCGGCGCGAGCTGGGTCCTCGGCAACGGCCAGGTTCCGGCGTCTCGTCCAGGCGTGGGCTGGGTCGTGCAGCGAGGACAGAAGGGCGAGGCAGAGCTCTCGATGGTGGAGGTCGCCTGGTGTGGAGCCATGGCGGCCTGGGATGCGGATTCTGGGCGGCGGCCCAGTGCCTCGCCGTCGTGCTTGTTAGAGTATACGTGTATATGGTTGTTATGGTAGTATAGGATAGAGATAAGATCTGTTTCTATACAATCCTAACTTGTCTTGTACTCCAAGTCGGTCCATGTACGCCTATATATACTCGCCCATGAGGCTCAATAATACATCCAACATATTCCGCCAATCTCATAATTCTACATGGTATCAGAGCGGCACGATCTGACCGCGCCGCCCGTGGAGATCGATCTCCATGATCTTTCTCGGGGGCCGCACTGCCCGTACCTAGGGTTCGTCCGCCGAGCAGTTGCTCGGCTGCCCTAGTGTCTTTTTTTTCCGGTCTCTTGATCCGGTTTTTCTCTCTCGCCGGTCGTTTTTTATCGGCGTTTCTTTTTTGGTTTTCCGATCTAAGATCGGTTTGCGTCCCCCACCGCCCGTCGTCTTCTCGCGTCTCTACTCCGACAACGGCATCGACCTGCACCGGCCCGCTCCTCGACAGCCGGCTATCGTTGCCGACTCGCCGACGCCGACTCCGCACCGGCCGGCTCCTTCAAGCCGGCTATCGCGGCCGACTCACCAGCACCGACTCCGGACCGACCGGCTCGTCTTCACCGACCGCACAGCAAGGCCGGACGCGCCGTCCAAGGGACGCCTCGACGCGTCGCCGCCGGCTTCCCTCGCCTGCACAGTCTACATCGCCGGTTCGTCTTCGCCATCATCGACCGGGACTTCACCGACAACGTCGCCATCGACTCCGATCCACGCATCCTCATCCTCGCCATGGCGCGTACATCGCCAGTCGGTCTGATCAACCGATCATGCGTGTCTATGCCAAGCACGTCTCCGAGCACGCGCCTACCACCGATCGAGCTATAGGCTATCGCGCTGCCGCCAATGGTCCATGTTGCCGGCTGCTAACGCGCCTTCCTAGGCATGTATGCCGCCGGCGGCATCCCGCCGTTGCCCCACTCGCGCGCTGTTGCTGCGTCGCCCCTTCGGGCCGTAGCGCAGCGGCAAGCGGTCCACTCCGCCCTTCCCACGCGTCGACTTCTACGTGGTATGCGCCACGCCGCCTCCCTTGGCGCGGGAACACCACCGTCCGCGTGGTCTTCGTTATGCCGCCGGGTTCTTCCTCGCCTACTTCGAGTACCACCACCGCACCTCTAAAGGTAACCTGCATGGCCACTTCAGGCTGTCACGGGTCCCGCCGACCACTCCCTGTCTAGGCGTCCAGCATGGCTACTCTAGGCCGCTGCTGCCTTCGCCGCCTTCTATGTCTTCGTCCACTGATACGTCCAAAACGTATCTACTTTCCCGAACACTTTTGCTATTGTTTTACCTCTAACTTGTGTGTTTTGAATACAACTAATGCGGACTAACGCTGTTTTCAGCAGAATTGCCCTGGTGTCTTGTTTTTGTGCAGAAAGTCAACTTTCGGGAAAAACACCAGAAAAGATCGCAAACCTCCTATTTTACCAGAAGACTCACGGAGCCAGAAGGGGAGTCGAGATGGGCCACGAGTGGCCCAAACCACAGGGCGGGCGGCCAAGGGGCCCACCGCGCCAGCCACTGAGGAGGGCGACTCGGCACCTCCCCGAGTCCCCCTTTCGACTACTTAACCCTCTCTGACCTAAAACGCGAGGGGGTCGTCCACTTCATCCAGAAACATCACCGTACGCCGCCGCCATCGCGAAACCTATTTCGGGGACCAGAAACTCCGTTCTGGCACTCCGCCGGGACGGGGAATTGGAGGAGATCATCGCCATCATCATCACCGACGCTTCTCCATCGACCATCCATCCATGTGTGAGTAATTCCCTGCTGTAGGCTGAGGGGGATGGTAGGGATTGGATGAGATTGTTCATGTAATAAGTTATAAGATCATTAGGGCATGGTGCCTAGTATCCGTTGTTAGTACTTATTGATGTTGTTGCAACTTGTTGAGCTTAATGCTTGTCACTAGGGCCCGAGTGCCATGATTTCAGATCTGAACATGTTATTGTTTCATAATGATATGCACTGTTTATTGATCATACCTGCAAGTTGTATACACATATTGTTGTCCGGAACCCGAGGTCCCAAAGTGACAATAATTGGGACAGCCGAGGGGAATGGCTGCGATGTGAGGATCACATGTGTTCACGGCGTGTTAATGCTTTGCTCCGGTACTTTATTAAAAGGAGTACCTTAATTACCAGTAGATTCCCTTGAGGCCCGGCTGCCACCGGCTGGTAGGACAGAAGATGTTGTACAAGTTTCTCATTGCGAGCACGTACGACTATATACGGAACACATGCCTATGTTTACTTAGTACTTGGATGCTTTATCATTATTATCTGCAATGCCTATGTCTTGATTATTATATGAGCTATCTTATCCATGCAGCGCCCGTTCATCCATCCCTATGCCTACAGTGTTTTAATCCTACTGTTTACTGCAATCACTACTGCTGTCTATTTACTGCTGCTATTATTTCACCGCTACTACTGCTATAAAACTGTTGCTACTGATAATCTGTGTCGAGCAAGACTATTCACAGGTGCAGCTGAATTGACAACTCCGCTGTTAAGGCTCTCAAGTATTCTTTGGCTCCCCTTGTGTCGAATCAATAAATTGGGTTTTACTTCCCTCGAAGACTGTTGCGATCCCCTATACTTGTGGGTCATCAAGACTATTTTCTGGCGCCGTTGCCGGGGAGCATAGCTTTATTTGTGAGTTCACTTGTGATCTATATTGCTCGCTGAAATTTATTCATCATGGGTAAAGCTCGTGATGAGAGGGTCCGTGTATTGCCATCCACTACAAGAAAAGGTACGACACTTAGTACCTCTGCTGCTCTTGACTCACCATCTGTATTGAGTCAACTTGTTACACCACCACAATCTTCACGTGTTGGTACTACTGCTGAATCTGAAATTGCCTCTGATAATATTGATGATGCTTCTACTGTGATTGATGAGAGTATTTCATTAGGTCCACTTTTAGATGCTGCTATTGCTAGTCTAAACAACTTGAAAATACTAGAACACCTAATGGAAGTCCTACTACTCCTGTTTATTCACCTGAGTTAAGGGATTATACTTGTGATGATGATCCTGATGAAACTTATGTGGAACTTGATGATGATTTTATTGATAAATGTAATGCTACTACTGGTGCAAGTAATATTAGAAATTTTCTTGCACAACATGCTGTTAAATACAAGTTGTCACCTGATCCTAAGTTTGCCACTTCTCCTATAAACATTAAAGATAAGGATTATGATTTTTCTCTTGATTTATCTCATATATCTATTGTTGAGAAAACTCCTTTTTGTGGCACTAAGAGTGAAAGTGCTGTAGAGCACATGAATGAGCTCTCTACTTTGAGTGGCTTATTTTCTGATGATATTAAGAAGCGTAGCTATTTTGTTGCTAAGATTTTTCCTTTCTCATTAAAAGATGATGCTAAAGCTTGGTATAACAACTTGTCTCCTGGTTCTATTACTAGTCCTACTGGTTTGCTTATGTTTTCTTTCAGAAATATTTCCCTGCTAGTGCTCAACATGATGCTTTGCAGAGAATTTATAACTTTGACCAGGAAGATGAAGAGAAACTTCCAGAGGCATGGACAAGGTTTTGCTCTCTTATCAGAGCTCGGCCTGGACATGATTTGGAAAAGCATGATCTACTTGATATATTTTACAGTGGACTAACTATTGAATCTAGAGCATATCTGGATAGTTGTGCTAGTTGTGTTTTCAGGAAAAGAACCCCTGAAGAAGCTGAAGAATTATTGGCTAAAATCAGCCAGAATTATGATGATTGGACTCTACCTGCGCCGACCCCCACACCTACACCGACACCAATATCAAAGAAGAGGGGAGGTATGATTGAATTGAATGATGAAACAATGAGGGAGGCCAAGAAGACTCTCATTGAGAAGGGTATTAAATCTGAAGATGTGAAGAACCTTCCACCTATTGAAGATTTGTGTAAGCCAATTCCTCATCCATCCATAATTGAGGTTCACTCTCTCCACAGGTTCGATGAAGGAGATATTCCCTACTCTAAACCACCTGATCAATGCTTAGATGAATTTGATAATTATGTTATTAAGCAAGATAATTTTAATATGAGAGTAGAGAATCATTTGCATGAAAACTCTCAAGCTATTAGTAAGTTGCATGATATTGTGGAGAGAACCTCCAATGATGTTAAGATGCTTATTAAACATTTCCATATGGTTCAAACTCAAATTGATCAACTCACTAAAGTGCAACAAGACATGTTAGCCAATGCTTCTAAGAAAAATTAAAACCTGTCTATGTTAGCACTAGAAGTGGAGCTCATACTCAGGATCCTTTATATCCTGAGGGACACCTAAAAGAATTGAACAAGATTCTCAACTAGCTGAAAATCCAGTTTCTCCTTCTAAGAAAAAGAAGAAGAAGAAACATAAAAATGTTGTAGAATCCTCTGAAACTGTTAATGATCCTAATAGTATATCTATCTCTGATGCTGAAACTGAAAGTGGTAATGAACTTGATAGTGATAAGGATAAAAATGATGCTCTTGATAAAGAAGTTAGTGAAAAGGAACCTGAAAAGCATACTAAAAACACAAAGTACACTAAGGAAGACTTCATTGCTAAGAAACATGGTAATGAAAGGGAACCTTGGGTTCAAAAGCAAATGCCTTTTCCAACTAAGAAACTAAAATCAAAGGAAGAAGAACATTATAATAAATTTTGTGAATGGATGAAACCCTTGTTCTTGCAAATTCCTTTGACTGATGCTATTAAATTGCCTCCTTACTCAAAGTATATGAAAGATATTGTTTCTAACAAGAGGAAAATTCCTAATGAGGAAATTTCTACTATGCTTGCTAATTATTCTTTCAATGGCAAGGTTCCTAAGAAGCTTGGAGATCCAGGTATACCAACCATCCCTTGCTCCATCAAGAATAATTATGTTAGAACTGCTTTATGTGATTTGGGAGCAGGAGTTAGTGTTATGCCTTTTTCTCTCTATAAGAGACTCTATCTTGATAAATTGATACCTACTGATATATCTTTGCAAATGGCTGATAAATCTACTGCTGTTCCTGTTGGCATTTGTGAGGATGTCCCTGTTCAAGTGGCTAACAATTGTTTAATTTTGACTGATTTTGTTGTTCTTGAAATGCCTGAAGATGATAATATGTCTATTATTCTTGGAAGACCTTTTCTAAATACTGCAGGTGCTGTTATTGATTGCAATAAAGGAAAAGTAACTTTCAATGTTAATGATAAAGAACATACTGTTTATTTCCCCAAGAAAGTTGACAAGATTTATGGAGTCAATACCATCTCCAATTTTAAAACTATCAAAGTGGGAAGTATTGATTGCCCTATATATGATCATCAAGAAGGATATCAAAACATTATGATTGGATCCATATCAATACAATACAAGGTAACATGAGTGTTTCATGATGTTTAAATCATTTGTGTCATGTAAATTTATTTGGTGCCAAGACTTGATCAACCTTGTTATCAAATGTATTTGCATACATGAAAGAGCTAAACAGCATTTCTTTCTTCAACTTTGTTTTACCTCCTGTAGTGATAATTAGGTTGCAAAAGTTTAGTTGTTTTGAATTTTAAAAATAATTTTTCTGCCCAAGTTTTATTAATTTAAATATCCAGATTTCATGCAAATTGAAAGTTTTCAAAACTCTGTAAAAATTATACCATTGGTCCTATTTTTCAAAGAGCATCGTGGGAGTGCCTGGTGCTGACCAAGGGGACCCACCATGGGGTCAAACCACATGGTGGCGCGGCTGCCCCTTGGCCGCGCCAGCCACTGAGGTGGGGCACCCTTGGCCCTCCAACAGTTCCCCCACCTACCACTTCTTCCTCTTGCATCACTCAGCTCGTTTTTCTCTCTCACACTCGAGTTTTTGCTGTTCTTCCTCGCGATTTCGATCTCTTTGTTCAGCCCATCTCAGCTGCTGAGATTTGGGGCAATTGCTCTCAGGTATGTGACTCCTCCATGTATCCAAGTAGAATTTTGTTTAGTAGAGTATACCTTGAGTATTTTGCTGCTGTAGGTGACTTGTTAAGTGAGTATGCATGCTTGTTCTATGTTGATATAATCAGTTTTGATGCATGTTTAGTCCTCTAGCAAGTCCATATAGTAGTTCCCCTCATTTGTATGCTTCAAAGATAATTTTTATGATATGTGTCAAAAATTTCAGAGGATGGAGGGAAATGAACACCAACTAAATCAATATGAATTGGTGGTTCCTGAGGTCATGGGGATCCATCGTGAAGAAGGAGTGTTCCCATCCTGCTATTTTCGTACTCTTGTCTCTAATACAGGATTGAGTGATTTTGTAGAGGGAGAACCCTACCAATATGCAAAGCTAACTGTGTCTGTGGTGCAGGACTTTAGATTTGATTGGTCTTCACCTAACCCTATGGTTCACTATAAAATTTACAACAAAAGTGTCCACTTGCCTTTTGATGCTTTTTGTGCAGCAATTAGGGTGCCGCAATGGGGATCACGAGGGAAGATACATGGGCAACCCAAGCATTTGACGGACCTATACGAGGTAATATGTCAAGGAAGAACCTACTCAGATGAAAGTGGTAAAATTCGAAGTATTCAATTTCCATGCATTCGATATTTTGCTTACTTCATCACGAGGTGTGTACTTGCTAGGAAGACTGCAAATAAATTATCCATTCCTGATTTAGCTTTCCTAGCAGCAGCCTTGCAACATGATAAGAGTTATAATTTGGGTGCCTTGATAGCTTTTCGCATTGCTGCCAATCGCGAGAAAGGTGGATTTTGTGGAGGACTCATTGCTTCTCGTTTATTAGCTATGCATGGTGTAGTAGCTCTCCCTAATGATTTGCAGCTTTCTTTAGAGAGGCTCGATTTTGCTTCCATGGGGAGGCATGGCTTTGTTACTAGTTGGTCTACTTTGAATAATCTATCTTATGAGGTGCCTTTTGCCAAGAAGGTGAGGTGGAAAATGGTTAAATCTGAGCGAATAGTCGCTTTGCCTGCACCACGTTTGTTTGATCTTGGTTTCAGGAATGTTTGGTCAGTCACCGAGGATGAATTCGATGCATACTTGAGGGAACATGCCCTGCACACAGAGGATGATGGAGAATGGGCGGACGAGGACTCCACTCAGTTTTCCGGGACTGGGGGCTCGCGCCCCTATCCTGGGGATGCTGGACCCTCTGCCTCATCTTCCTCAGCGGAGCCGGATGTTGAGCACGCCCAGTATGACCCGCCGGCTTGGAGTTCCTACCCGCGTTATTATTAGCCTCCACTTAGGCCAAAAGCCTAAGCTTGGGGGGAGGTATATCGACATCTCACTCATTTACATATCATATCTTGTCGATACTTTGTATATCCATGTTGCAGTTTTCTTTCTTTCTTTTTAATTGTTTACCTTTTATTGCTGCATTCCAAAACACAAAAAGACCAAAAATATTTCTGTTGTTTCTCTTCATTTGTTTCTTTAAGTTTCAGTATTAGTTTGCTTAGTTTTAAAATTCGGTTTGTTATTCAAAAATCTAAAAATATTTTGCTTTATTGTTTGTTTCTTTTTGCTCTTGTTTCAAAAACTCGAAAACCCAAAAATATTTGTTGTTTCTTTTTGGTTTTGTATAGTGTTTTCAGAGTTGGACAGCCATCCGTGACTCCGATGGAGCTTGGTTTTCATTCTTATCATTCGAAGCAACACAAGTGAAAAAGCAATAAGGATGATCTACAACAACTCGAGTTGGGGTGAGAGGCTGGTATGAACTCTATTTGTTTTCATTTTTGTACATATACTCATCTATGTGAGCATGCTTAGTTGGTTCATGTGAGGTATATGTCATTTAGTGGATGCTTAGTAGTTCTTGTTCTCTCATGATCGGTCCCAATTTATTAATAGTGGTAGCATGTTATGTTGATGTTTGCTTGCATTGTTCTATTCATAGAGGGTATGACATTGTGGTATCCTCCTCTGAATAATTCATTCGAATTGACTTGGCACATGCTCATGCATGCATATGACTGAAAAACAAAAGTCAATTAAGCCTTGATGATTTATTTTGACTCAGAGTTCTTGTATCACTTTTATGCTCAATTAATTTCATTTTGTCGCAAGCATGATTATGACGGTTATTGCTCTCTTGATTGTCGCTTCCCAGTCTATTGCTAGCCTTCACTTGTACTGAGCGGGAATGCTGCTCGTGCTTCCAAAACCATGAAAACCAAGTTATTCCAAAGTGTCCACCATAAATACCTATGCATGGCATTTCGAACCATTCAAGTAAATTTTCATGTGCTACCTTTAAAACCTTCAAAGTACTTCTCAATTTGTGTCAATGTTTTATAGCTCATGAGGAAGTATGTGGTGTTTTATCTTTCAATCTTGTCATTCAGACTTTCACCAATGGACTAGTGGCATATACATCCGCTTATCCAATAATTTTGCAAAAAGAGCTGGCAACGGGGTGCCCAGTCCCAATTAATTATAACTTTCATCAATAATTCTCTTCACATGTTTTGCCCTGATTTATCAGTAAGCAACTTAATTTGCAAATAGACACTCCTCCATGGTATGTGAATGTTGGAAGGCACCCGAGGATTCGGTTAGCCATGGCTTGTGCAAGCAAAGGTTGGGGGGAGTGTCACCCATAATGAAACTAAAATACATGTGTAAACAAAAGAGAAGAGGGATGATCTACCTTGCTGGTAGAAATAACATCCTTCATGGGAGCCGCTCTTGAAAGTCTGGTTGACAAGGGGGTTAGAGTACCCACTACCATTCGTTGACAACAACAAACACTTCCCAAAACAATTTTGCTTCTGTTTTAAAAATAAAAAGCTCTAGCACATGATAATCCCTGCTTCCCTCTGCGAAGGGCCAATCTTTTACTTTCATGTTGAGTCACCATCCTTTCTTTGAGCACTTTCTCGAGAGCATAGTTGTCATTCTTAGTGTAATGTGCTTGTCCCAGAATGTGGTTAACTGTGATATAACTTTGATGCTTTTATCTTTGATATCTTTGATTCTAGTCTTCCCATGAACTTCAGAGGTGCCTGGGCATTTATGTTTTGCTGTACAAAAACGGGCAAGCGAGATACCATCTTATCATATCCTATTATGAGCATTACAATCTTGTGAATTAATATGTTTCATGTTTGTCGCTATTAGTATGTTGGTATCTTTTCATAGTTTACATGCCTATTGAGTGACATTATTTGCATTTGCCTCATCTTGAATTGCCTAAGCATTTGTTCATATAGTGAGAATATATGCATCATATGAAGCAAATGTGTTCGTGAAAGTCTTTTATCGCACTCAGTTGTTAACTGAATTGCTTGAGGACAAGCAATAAGCTAAGCTTGGGGGGAGTTGATACGTCCAAAACGTATCTACTTTCCCGAACACTTTTGCTATTGTTTTACCTCTAACTTGTGTGTTTTGAATACAACTAATGCGGACTAACGCTGTTTTCAGCAGAATTGCCCTGGTGTCTTGTTTTTGTGCAGAAAGTCAACTTTCGGGAAAAACACCAGAAAAGATCGCAAACCTCCTATTTTACCAGAAGACTCACGGAGCCAGAAGGGGAGTCAGAGATGGGCCACGAGTGGCCCAAACCACAGGCGGCGCGGCCAAGGGGCCCACCGCGCCGCCACTGAGGAGGGCGACTCGGACACCTCCCCGAGCCCCCTTTCGACTACTTAACCCTCTCTGACCTAAAACGCGAGGGGGTCGTCCACTTCATCCAGAAACATCACCGTACGCCGCCGCCATCGCGAAACCTATTTCGGGGACCAGAAACTCCGTTCTGGCACTCCGCCGGGACGGGGAATTGGAGGAGATCATCGCCATCATCATCACCGACGCTTCTCCATCGACCATCCATGTTTCCCCCATCCATGTGTGAGTAATTCCCTGCTGTAGGCTGAGGGGGATGGTAGGGATTGGATGAGATTGTTCATGTAATAAGTTATAAGATCATTAGGGCATGGTGCCTAGTATCCGTTGTTAGTACTTATTGATGTTGTTGCAACTTGTTGAGCTTAATGCTTGTCACTAGGGCCCGAGTGCCATGATTTCAGATCTGAACATGTTATTGTTTCATAATGATATGCACTGTTTATTGATCATACCTGCAAGTTGTATACACATATTGTTGTCCGGAACCCGAGGTCCCAAAGTGACAATAATTGGGACAGCCGAGGGGAATGGCTGCGATGTGAGGATCACATGTGTTCACGGCGTGTTAATGCTTTGCTCCGGTACTTTATTAAAAGGAGTACCTTAATTACCAGTAGATTCCCTTGAGGCCCGGCTGCCACCGGCTGGTAGGACAGAAGATGTTGTACAAGTTTCTCATTGCGAGCACGTACGACTATATACGGAACACATGCCTATGTTTACTTAGTACTTGGATGCTTTATCATTATTATCTGCAATGCCTATGTCTTGATTATTATATGAGCTATCTTATCCATGCAGCGCCCGTTCATCCATCCCTATGCCTACAGTGTTTTAATCCTACTGTTTACTGCAATCACTACTGCTGTTATTACTTCACTGCTGCTATTATTTCACCGCTACTACTGCTATAAAACTGTTGCTACTGATAATCTGTGTCGAGCAAGACTATTCACAGGTGCAGCTGAATTGACAACTCCGATGTTAAGGCTCCAAGTATTCTTTGGCTCCCCTTGTGTCGAATCAATAAATTGGGTTTTACTTCCCTCGAAGACTGTTGCGATCCCCTATACTTGTGGGTCATCATCCACCATGACCTCGTCGCTGGCGTCATCATCCCCGTCCCCGTCTAATTCGACAACCGCGGGCGACATCGGCACCTTCTACCCCCCGCAGATTGGCACCGCAACCTTCGTCGAGTCCTCCTCTGCTGGCCCCAACAACACTGGTGTATGGTTCATGGTGGTCCCTGCCCCCGCACACACGGTACTGGCAACACTGATGTGTGCCTTCGTCCCCGACGTGTCCCCGAGTCTGGCAAGCTCGGGTTGGCGCCTCGTCTACATCGGGTCCGACAACGTCTTCGGCATCGACTTCCTCCTCTACGATAGACTCGACCGCATCACCGATTTATTCTATGCGTAGTCAGCTCTGACAAAGCCGGAGTATGCCTTCATCCCCGATGTGCGCCTTGTTCCGGCAAAACAATGGCCGCACCTCGTCCTCGATGGCTCGGACTATGTCGTCTTCGACATCGGCATCCTCGACGACTGCCTCGACGCGTCCTCGTCACTCTTCACGCGCACTATGCGCCCGCGGCTTCTTCTGCATCTACCTCGACACCGGCAATCCCGACCACGACATCGACCACGACAACCTCTCGCACGGCTACCACGACCAAGGCTGCACCGCCTAACCCTCTCGGCTCCCTCGACATCGGCAACAAGGGCTACCACCTCGCTTGAGCACTCATCAGCTTCCTCTACAGTCCAAGCTCCGCGCCGCGACACCGTCCACGATGTTCCCGCTCCTACTGCGGGGGGATGTCAGCCCCTGGATTCTACTTCGGCTTATCTCCAGTCTGACCGTCCGCGACGTTCCAGTTGTTCACGACGCTACCACTATGACTGCGGGGGTATGTAAGAGTATACGTGTATATGGTTGCTATGGTAGTTTAGTATAGAGATAGGATCTGTTTCCATACAATCCTAACTTGTCTTGTACTCCAAGTCGGTCCATGTACGCTTATATATACTCGCCCATGAGGCTCAATAATACATCCAACATATTCCGCCAATCTCATAATTCTACAGTGCTCTCGACGCGGTGGAGGCGGCAGCAGCCGCGCTGGCTGGCTGCGGAGGAGAGGAGGTAGGCGGCGGCGTGTGCTCCGGGCATGGAGCCAGCCCCGATCTGGCCGCGCGGGCCCGTTCTGGGCCTCCCGGTCCTGGGTCGCCGGGCCGCGCTCGACGCGAGGGCTGCTCTGCCTTGCTGGCCGGAGAGAGTAGGGGCTCGCCGGTCCTTCTTGCCTGGATAGGCACGTCACTGTGGTGGCGGTGCGGCTTTCTCCTCGGCCGCTTGTGATACTCTCCCGCGGAGCGCGTTCCTGCTCGGGTTCAGGGGCTCTCCTAGATCCATGGTGGGACACCCAGCGAGCTATGTGTGCTCGATGCACCTTCTTCCGGCGGCCAATGTCCTGCGAGGCCAGTTCCGATGTTGTTTTCTTCGGTCTAGGCTGGACATGGCCATGACGGCTTCTTGTCGTCCGAGGTGAAGGAATGTTTGGTGTGCTTGGTTCTGGCGTATTTGTCGGTGTTCTTAGCAGGGGATGGAGCACCATGTTTTTCCCTCTCTGGGAGGTAGGTCGGAAGTAGTGGCCGAGCTCTTCGACCCCATGGTGGCATTTGGTGTTGGGGTTGCTTTCGGGGCTCCGGTGAAAACGGTGCATGGTTGCGGCCATTGCAGGTGACGATGATGCCTCTGGGTGCCATTTCCCTTCGTGAAGGCGTGACCTTGAAGCCCCTTACCTTGATTACTGGATTCCACCTCCGCCTCAACCTGCCCTGTTCTTGGTGCGGCTTGCCGGTACAATGTCTTCAGAAGCCACTTGACATCGTCGTTTTCACGGTCGAGCTCTTCGTTGGAGGATTGGGTATTGGCGAAAGCTTTGTAGGTCTCTAGACTCTGCAGGCGACGTCGACGCTATGGGCGCCGTGATCCTCCTTGGAGGCATTGTCTGAAGCCCCCTCTTTGGATTCTGGAGTCCTGCTTGTTTGCTTGCTCGAGCTTTGGGTGGCGATGTTACTGTGGGCGAGTTTGGTTGAAGGTGATTTTTTTGGCACTGCTTCCTTGCAACAGAAGACAAGAAGACAGGTCTCCTTCGACTGGATCAAGCATTAGTTGCTTGTGTTCCTTAGCTTCTGTAGTCTCCTGTTGTCTTTGTTCTTGTATTGTAAAGCTGGCATCCCAGCGCGTGTATGTAAGATGTGTAAGTTGTAACTCCTAGCCGATTGTTGGCTTCGTTAATTCAAAGCGAGGCTCATTTCGAGCCTTCCGGCTAAATAAGAGATAGAAGATGAAGATTGAAGTGTTCATAAACTATCCTTTGTAGTTACTTGTGATTAGTCTTGTGATGTCCATGAAGTGCCATAGCTATGTCTAGAAATCAATTTTGTGAAATATTGGAATAAAAGAATCTTAAACTTGTGTTCGTTTCGGCCATGCAGTGCAAACCGGTTATGTTTAGTCATGTTGTACTGGAACTTTCATCTAGAAGGCATGTTAAATGTTGGTGCATCTGAATTATTGCGGGGTTAAAAATGTCATATTTGATTTTGTTTCTAGTCTAAGTACTAATTGAAATGTTTTATGTTTTTTCTAAATTTATTTTATACCAGTGCGTTTGTATCTGATTGGTAATAGAAAGAAAATATGTTCCAGGCATGGAGGAGTCACCTACAATTAACCAAACGGCTGAAATATGCTAGTGAATGTGGGGAAGGGATTAATAGGGATTGGTGGGGGTTTGGGTGAAGGGAAGGGATGAACCCAATCCCTGCTTGGATCAATTCCAAGTCTGGATTCAATCCCAAGTTCCCAACAGAAACGAACGAGGCCGTAAGGGTGACATCCTCTCCGGTATACGGGGATGCTTGGCAGCAAGCGCTGTTCTTTCTCTCATCTTCATATCTCGCCAGATTGTCTACTTCTTGATCTCCCTCTAATGGTTGGTGTAGGCAAACTCAAGGCGTAAGAACTTGAATCTTTGAGGTGTTTATGCATGCTTACCTTGGATCGTGGTGTCTGTCATGTCCACCTTCATCCTCAAGAAGATGTGTGAGATCATAGCAACTAGGGTTAGAACGGACAAGGGGTTCAAGGACGATTATCTTGATGTAGTGACGAAAGCTTTATTTGACTTCAGTCGCCTTGCAGTGATCCAATCAAGTGTAAAACCATCTTATGAATTGGATGCAATGATAACTAAACGGGAACAAGTACCTTTGGCCTAGGACGTTCCTAAGCAAGCATTACGATGCTTGATTGCTTGTTCTACATGGAGGAAACCAATATTTATGGTTCATGGCAGTTGTGCGAGTGTATTAAGACATGATAAATGCTTGAGGTTACGTCAATATTCTTGGAACTGCACTAGAGAAACAAATCAGTTTACATTGAACAATTCCAAACACAGAGTGAACAATCAAAGCAAAAAAAAAAAAAAAGTCCCCACATCAGGGCTTTTGAAAGTTGAATTCCACATCTGAACCAAAATCTCGACCGATCGGGCTTAAGAGTTTCAAACACCCAGGAGTTTTATTACAAATCACAAGGAACGGTGCCTTATTTTGATCTCCGCGTATGGATAAGAGATTCAAAGTAATGCACCTTGGACTCGTCCGGATAAGATGTTCAAAGTACTGCACATTTTTTAAAATATATTTTTAATTTTGCTATCTCTACTAAGCACGAGGAGCACTATAAAGTAAGCACCAGAGAACATATCGTCCTCCACACAAACCTCGCAACATCATCCTAAACCCCACGCAAGCGATGGCGATCTCCAAGTTCATCGCCCTGTTCTTGGCTTTCGCCGCCGTGTCTACGACGCTGCCGCTGTCCGAAGCGAGAGTGCAAGGGTTCGCAACCACAGCCACAAACCAAGATGAAGCAGACTGTTGGAAATAGGCTTGTGTGTCCAGTCGACGATCCCTTCGAGTGGGGGGGTGTCGATAAGTTAGAGGGTCCCGACTTTGGGGCATGTCCCAAGTCGAGGAGTGTTCGACTCCGGGGCCTGTCCCGAGTCGAAGCAGTCGTCAGGTTCTTCGGGTGCGAGGGCTTTTGTCCTGTAGCCTGTGTCCTGAAGTGGTGCGTCAGCACCAGTACAGTATTGCTAGACATCACCTACAACGTTTCCTAGTCGTGACATCGTCAACAGTGGCGTGTCAGATAGAGGTATGACCGGTCACGTCGCAGCGATGGGACTGGAGGTGAAGGAGGCCGCGAGCACGCTGGCTGTCCAGCGGGTTGTGCGGGAGGCCGGTAGTTCGTGGCCGCTGCTCACGCGGTCAAACTACGCGGACTGGGCGCTGCTCATGCAAGTGAAGCTTGAGGCACACCGTGTTTGGGCCGCCGTGCATGATGGCACGGAGGAGCGTGAGACGGACCGAGCGGCGCTCGAGTACGTGCTGCTCGCCGTCCCGCCGGAGATGATCTCCACACTGGCGTCGAAGAAGACGGCCAAGGAGGCGTGGGAGGCGATCAAGACGATGCGGGTCGGAGACACCCGTGTCCGGGAGGCGAATGCGACGGCGCTCAAGAAGCAGTATGAGGCGGAGAAGCGCCTGCAGAACGGAGGTGACGACGAGAACATCGACGACTTCGCCATGCGGCTGTCGTCACTCGTGTCACAGCTTGGGGTGCTCGGCGTCACCATCACCGAGCCAGACACAATCCATAAGTTTCTCTTGGTCGTTCCCACGAGGTTCTCACAGATGGCATGCTCTATCGAGACTCTGCTCGACCTCGACAAACTCCCCATGGAGGAGCTCATCGGCCGCCTCAAAACGGCCGAAGAGCGACATGAGGCGGAGAAGCCAGAGGCCAAGCAGGCTAGGAAACTACTCCTCACAGAGAAGGAGTGGTTCTCTCGGATGCGCCTGCAGAACGGAGGTGGATCCTCCAGCCATGCCGAATGCGACGGCGGCAAGCCGCGCGGTCGCGACAGGGGCAGCTCGGCTCGCGGAGCTGGGAATCATGGCACGTCGAAAGACACGTGCCGCTTCTGCGGAGTCGCCGGCCATTGGGCGCGGGACTGCCGCAAGAAGAAGCGCGAGGAAGCACACCTCGTGCGCGCAGAGGGTGCGGAAGCACACCTCGTCCGTGGCGGAGACGACGAAGATGACAGCGCACTCCTCATGATGGAGACCTGCACCATCGTGTCTGCCCCATAGATCTCAGCTTCGACTCACCAGGCGGAGTCGAGCACCTCGGAGGTGGCACCCTTGTCTCGAACGGTGGCAGAGTCAGCGACTCGACCGGTGGCGGAGTCGGAGGGATCGTCGACTCCTCCGAAGGAACTCGCGCCGATCCAGTGGATCGCGGAGTGGGACACGTTGACTCGAGAGGAGTCGACAGAATCGTCGGGTCGCAAGGACTCGACTGCCCCAGCTCGAGAGGAGCTGGGCTCGGCGACTGAAGAAGAGTCGGCCGTCTCGGGTCGCAAGGATCCGGGAGTGTCGGGTCATGATGACTCGACATCATCGTCGGGTCACAAGGACTCGATTGCGTTGACTTGAGAGGAGTCGACCATGGCAGCTCAGGAGGAGCTGGCCGACCCGACTCGCAAGGAGCTGGTCCTCCTCATGCTAGAGGAGAAGGCGCATGTCAACCTGGCGCAAGAGGGGGACGCCAAGAAGGGCGTCTGGTACCTCGAATCGGGCGCCACCAATCACATGACTGGTGACCGCGCCGCGTTCGCGGAGCTCGACACAAGCGTCATCGGGACTGTCAAGTTCGGCGACGGCTCGCGAGTCGACATCTGCGGGCAAGGGACGGTGATCTTCGTCTGCAAGTCAGGCGAGCATCGGGCCATCACCGGGGTGTACTATATACCCCGGCTCAACACGCAGATCATCAGCCTGGGCCAGTTCGACGAGAACGGCTGCCAGGTCCTGATCGAGGATGGGATCCTTCGAGTGCGTGATAGGGAGCGGCAGCTCCTGATCAAGGTCAGGCGAGAGCCGAACCAGATGTACAAGCTGCACGCGCTAGTCACGCAGCCAGTGTGCCTAGTCGTGGGCACTGGCGACGACCCGGCGTGGACTTGACATGCATGGTTCGGGCACCTCAACTTCGACAGTTTGCGCCGACTGGCGAAGGGCGAGATGGTGCGTGGCCATCCTCTGGTGGAGCACGTGAACCAGCTCTGCGACGCCTGCCTCGCAGGGAAGCAGAGACGAGCCCCGTTCGCAAAGCAAGCAAAGTTCCGGGCGAAGGAGCGACTCGAGTTGGTCCACGACGACCTCTGCGTGCCGATCACCCCGGCCACACCGAGCGGGAAGAGGTACTTCCTCCTGCTGGTGGACGACCTGTCGCGGTATATGTGGCTCGCCCTTCTCTCGATGAAGGACGAGGCCGCAGCCGCCATCATTCGACTCCAGGCGGGAGCCGAGTCGGAAACTGGCTGCAAGCTGTGCACGCCGCGCATGGATCACGGAGGCGAATTCACCCCCGGGTCCTTCACATCATACTGCGCTGAGCTCGAAGTGGAGCGTCACCTGACGGCTCCGTACTCCCCGCAGCAGAACGGCGTCATGGAGTGACGCAACCAGACGATTGTGGGCATGGCCCGCAGTCTGCTGAAGGCCAAGAAGGTACCCGGTGAATTCTGGGGTGAGGCGGTGACGACGGCTATGTTCATCTTGAACATGTCACCCACCAAGAGCGTGGACGGCAAGACGTCGTTCGAGTCCTGGCATGGCCGCAAGCCGAATGTGAGCTTCCTGTGCACGTTCGGGTCCGTGGTGCACGTCAGGGAGACGTGCCCCGGGCTGAAGAAACTCGACGACCGGAGCAGGCCAATGATCTTCGTCGGGTATCAACCTAGGACGAAGGGATATCGGACCTATGGCCCGGTGACTAGCCGTGTGACCATCACGCGAGATGCCGTGTTCGACGAGAACGCGCGCTGGGACTGGAGTTCGCCGGACGCTCCGGTGAACACCTTCGGAGTCGACACCTTCACGGTCGAGCACATGGTGTTCGAGCCGCAGCCAACTCCGGGAGACGGGAGTGCGGGTTCTGCACCCGACTCACCGGCTCCAGACCCGCCAACTCCAGGAGTCGGGAGTGCATCCCCAGCTGGTTCTCCAACAACACCGGAGCACCCGACAGCTGATTCTTCGACTCCGGCTGTCTCTGGCGTCGAGTTTGTCACGCCGCCATCGAGGTACTCAGGTATGCTCGATGCAGAAGATGACTCGAGCTTCGATCACCGGTTCTGCACTCTGTAGAACGTGCTCGAAGTGGGTTCGTCCCTTTAGCCAGACGAGGAGCTCCATTACCTCGCCTCCGAAGAGCCAGGCTCGTTCGATGAGGCGAAGGCGCATGCCAGCTGGAGGCAGGCGATGCAGGAGGAGATGGAGGCCATCGAGTCCAACTCGACTTGGACGCTAGCCACCTTACCACCAGGTCACCGCGCGATCGGCCTGAAGTGGGTGTACAAGGTGAAGTAGGATGCGCACGGCACAGTCCTTAAGCACAAGGCTCGCCTGGTGGCGAAGGGCTATGTGCAGCGGCACGGGTCGACTACGACGAGGTCTTCGCACCCGTGGCTCGACTCGAGTCCGTCAGGCTACTGCTAGCCGTGACGGCGAGTGCGGAGTGGGACGTCCACCACATGGACGTCAAGTCAGCCTTCCTTAACGGCGAGTTGGAGGAAGAGGTGTATGTGCAGCAGCCAACTGGCTTCGCTGCAAAAGGAAAGGAGCACCTGGTGCTTTGACTCGTTAAGGCGCTCTATGGCCTCAAGCAGGCGCCAAGGGCATGGAGACGCATGCCTCGTCAAGCTCGGCTTCGCAAGGTGCGAGTCAGAGCATGGCATGTACACGCGAGGAGCGACTCCGAGCCGGCTTCTAGTCGGTGTCTACGTCGACGATTTGGTGATCACGGGCTCGGACTCCAGCGACATCGACAAGTTCGAGCTGGAGATGCGAAGCCTGTTCCAGATGTCCGACCTCGGGTTTGCTGAGCTACTACCTCGGCATCGAAGTTCGACAAGGACCCAGCGGGATCGATATCTCGCAGGGTGCCTATGCCCTCAAACTGCTGGAGAAGGCGAGGATGGGCAGGTGCAACCCCGTCCACGCACCCATGGAGCCGTGCTTCAAGCTGTCCAAGTGCAGCACGGCACCCGCGACAGATGCTACCGAGTACCGGAGCATAGTCGGGAGCCTCCGGTACTTGGTGCACACGAGACCGGACCTGACCTTCGCAGTCGGGTTCGTATCGCGGTTCATGGAGGCTCCAACTCTGGAGCACCTCGCGGCCGTGAAGCACATCTTATGCTACATCGCCGGGTCGCCGCGACTCGGATGTAGGTATGGGAGGAGTGCAGGTACACCGTGCCTGGTCGGCCACAGCGACAGCGACCTGGCGGGCGATGTCGACTCGCACAAGAGTATGTCGGGCACCCTGTATTTTCTCGGGAGAAGCCCAATGACCTGGCAGTCTCTAAAGCAGAAGGTCGTGGCTATGTCGAGCTGCGAATCGGAGTATGTGGCGGCTGCCATAGCTGCTTGTCAGGGGATTTGGCTGGCTCAGTTGCTGTACGAGTTCAGCAACGGCGAAGCTGAGCACGTGGTGCTCAAGGTCGACAACAAGTCGGCTATCGCGCTCGCCAAGAATCCCGTCTTCCACGATCGATCAAAGCACATCGACCTGAAGTACCACTTCATTCGAGACTGCGTGGAGGCGAAGAAGGTTGAGCTAGAGTTCGTGCCCACCGAACACCAACTCGCGGACATGCTGACCAAGCCACTTGGACGAGTCCGCCTGGCGGAACTGCCCACAAGGATCGGCATGGTGGAGGTGTCTCCGAAACTCAAGCCTAGGGAGTGATTGTTAGAAATAGTCTTGTGTGTCCAGTCGACGATCCCTTCGAGTGGGGGAGTCAATAAGTTAGAGGGTCCCGACTTTAGGGTTTATCCCAAGTCGAGGAGTGTTCGACTCCGGGGCCTGTCCCGAGTCGAAGCAGTCGTCAGGTTCTTCGGGTGCGAGGGCTTTTGTCCTGTAGCCTGTGTCCTGAAGTGGTGCGTCAGCACCAATACAGTGTAGGTAGATAGGACGAGCTAGACTTCACCTACAGCGTTTCCTAGTCGTGACATCGTCAACAGTGGCGTGTCAGATAGATGTATGACCGGTCATGTCGCAGCGATGAGACTCGATAATTGACTTAGGCAGCCAGTCTGCTCAGCCCCTATTTAAAGGGAAGAATACTAAGTAGAAAATTAAGGCAAACCATTTCTTTGGCACACACTCCCCTCTCTCTCTCGTGTAGCATCAGAGGCAACACAGACCATGGCGCGTCCAAAACTGCATCCGGATCAGCCGGAGGCATCCCTGGCCTTCTCTTCCCATTGCCCCGGATTCCTGGCCTCCCACCATTGTTCCGATTTCCCTTCCCGTTGGCTCGTATCCCTGGCTCCGTCCACGCCGACCTCTTGCCAGCGCCCTACGTCTTTGCCGCCACACGTGGGAGTCGCTCCTACGCCAACGTCGCGGCTCTCGCCCCGTCGCCGAAGATGAGCGGACCGCCGCCGTCTCGCCCCCAGCAAGGTATGGGTCCTAGGGCGGGCGCGCCGCGACCTCCGCAGCCGGCGGCTCAGCCTCGTCCCCATCAGATGGCCGCCGCCCAGCCCCACCCTCAGCCCCCGATGGCCGCGCCCGCCGCCAACAGCGCCGGCATGGGGCAAGCACTCCCCGCAAGTTTCTTCCTCGGGGGGAATCCGTCGGGGTCGGGTGTGGCGCCTCTGCTGTTCTTGCCTCTGCAACGGCCTTCGACGCAGTACGGGCCGCCGGCGTACATACCGGCGGTAAAGCAGCAGCTGCAGTTCCAACCCCCCGCCATGGCTCCTCCGTTCATCAACCCGGGTATCCGGGGTATCAGCCGCAGGTCCAGCAGCCGCCGGCGGTACCGGGGCATGGTGCTCCTCGTCCTAAACGTAAGAAGAACAAGGCCGGTCAGCAGGGTAATCAATTTCAGCAGATGTTGCCCGGGGCGCAGCCTCCGTTGAGGCCTCCGATGATGCCGCAGGGTTAGTTTCAGCAGCCCTTATTGCAGCAGCAGTTTGCTTAGCCGTCGGCTACTCCTCAGTTGGGTGGGGGCATCCAGGGACAGGCTGCGGTGACGCCTCCTCCCATCTCGGGTGCGAGTGCTAACGCCGCCGTTGTGGACTCTGGTTTGGCAGCAGCTAATGATACACCGGGTTCTGTAATGCTGCAGCAGTCAGAGACAGTGACAGGGGGTAAAGGTAAATCAAAGAAAGGCAACAAGTGTTTCAAGTGTGCGGCGGATTCCCATACTACCAAAGCGTGCCCTATAAAACACTATTGCTTAGTTTGTGATAATGCAGCTCATCCCACTATCAGGTGTCCGACTTTGCGGCTACCCAAGCCCACTTGCTTCACCACGGGCTCTAGCGTTCCAGAGACGATGTTCGTGCAGTTTCATGACAGTGTCTACAAGCCTCATTTGATTCCTTCGAGCTCGCCCACTGCACGGATCTCGATTGTGGGTGACCCGGTGCCCGCAGCTACTATTGCGAATCTGATCTCCAGGATGTGCTACTCGGCACAGTGGACGTGGGAGGCATTGCCCCATGGCGATGATGCTTTACTCATCGGTTTTCTGTCGACCGAGGTTCTCCACAGGTTTAACGGATTCAGATGAATATTCCGTCCTTTAATTCTCAGGCCACTATTTCTGTGTGGAAGTCCAATGATGATGCAGTCCCCATTAGAGTGCTCGAGAAGGTCTGGGTTCATGTTGACGGCGTACCTTATGCACTGAGGCACTTTCTTGGCTTTTGGGCGGTGGGTACGCTCATTGGGACGACACTTGACGTGGATCTTGTCACCTATCGGAGCCGTGGCATTGTTCGCATTCTAGTGGACATGTTGGACTCGAAGGTGCTGGAAAAGCGCACTGCTGATGATGGTCCGTATGTTGGGGCTTCGTGTGTGGTGAGACTCAAGGATTATGGGTTCTATTTCAGTCGTGAGCCTGCGGATTTTGTTTCGGATCCCAACTTTGTACCCTTCTTTTGGCGCCGTAAAAGCGACGACGCCGATGACAAGGAGGGTAAGGAGCATGGCTTGGAGGGTCCTTTGGGTCAGGACAACTCCAATGGTTCCCTTTCCAACAACATGGACGTTGATGGTAGTACATCGTCCAAGACACCGAATGGTAACAAGTCCGTTGCACCCGGTGATCATGTTGGTTCCGTGATGGCTATTACACCGTACAATGCTTGTCCGAGTACTCCGAGAGGTCAGGAGATTGTGGAGATGATCCGACACTCTTCGCCGAGCCTGCTGCGTCCTTCCCCGGAGACAGCGACGCCTCTCATCTATGTCGAGGGTGGAGATGCTACCACTGTTGAGTTGCCTCTTACGGGTGGTATCGCTGGCCTGGGAGCTGCAGCGAGCTTTACCGGCCCAAGGCCGGCTGGCTGCAGATGGGCTACTGCTACTGCCGAGGTTGGGCTGGGCCTCGGCGCCCCTGTCGGCGTCCCTAACGTTGGGCGGGCTGGTGCTTCAGCCTTGGCTGGGCTGGGCCGGGAGGAGGCTGCGACCACGACCTCGCCTCCTCCGATCGCTCAGCTTGGGCCGCTCGCCCCTGGAGTGCTCGTGGCAACGGACTACGGTCCGGTTGCCGATGGTGGTGCGCACGGCAGCGACGGGTCGGTCTCCAGGGGGGCTTGTACTTTGCCGCAGCCCGCCATGGATGGCCTGACCTCTGACGCGGCTTCGATGAGTGTGGTCTCGACTCCGACTCAGACCCACTTGTCACACGCGGCTCCGCTCGGGGTTGTGGTCACGAATGGGATGGCTGCTACATCGCCTAGGCCGTCCCATGTCATCACTACTCCGAGGGCCACACGCATGGAGGGTCGCATCGGCACACCATCCATTCTGAAAGGACATTTCTTAATCCCTTGTGTTTTGTGTGTTAGGCAACAACACTAGTGATGATTTAACATGTGAATCAAGTGATGCAGGTTTTAGGTGATTAAAACATCTTTGCATCAAATCCAAAAAGGGAGTTGAAAAGAGCCTGTTTTGTTGCTGAAGGGAATCGGATTATCCGATCAAGGATGTATCGGATTATCCGATTTGCAAGGACTGCTCGAATTCGGCTAAGGACCTTAAAGCAACCAGTTTTCTGGCTCACTGGAGCTATCCGGACTATCTGATGGTGGAAGATTCGGATTATCCGATTTGCAAAGTCTGCTGGAATTCTGCTAAGGACTAGAAGCAACCGCACACTGAAGATATCCGGAATATCCGATTTGGGAAGATTCGGATTATCCGATCGTCAGGAATTACTCAAATTCTGCTAAGGACTACAAGAAACCGCACACTGAGGTTCTCCGGAATATCCGATTATGGTCTGCTCGGATTATCCGATGGAATCGGATTACCCGATGCTGACTTGGATCAGATTATCCGATTGACCTGTCTGGAATGGCTAGATTCTGGGAGCACTATATAAAGGCCTTCTCCTACCTTGGACAGGGCACCACGACCAGAACTGAATCCCCCACCATTGTTGAAAGCTTCAACTCACTAGATCTCTCTCCCTACCCACTCAAACACCAAGTCCTTCTAGGACTTGGGAGAGTTGGCCTAGATCTACACTTCCACCCAAGCGATTTGATTTTCCCCTCCGTTCTTGAGAGGGCTTGAAGCTTGTAAGTTCGTTGATACATTGGTTTGTCGTTGGTCGTTCTTGTGGCTTTGGGAGCCACGGGGACTAGCCGGGAGCCTCCAATTAAGTTGTGGAGTCGTGCCCCGGCCTTGTGATTCTTGTGGCTTTGGGAGCCGCGGGAATTTGGTGAGAGCCTCCAATTCGGTTGTGGAGTGTGCCTCATCCTTGTAAAGGTTTGTTGCCGACCTCGAGGGCATCATATAGTGGCTCGTGGAACTCCTCATTAGGATAACACGAGGGAGATACGGTGTGCCATATCAAGGCTATTCGGAGTTCACTTTGTGACTCCGCACCGCTCCAACGGAGACGTAGCTTCCATTGGGAAGTGAACTTCGGTAGAACATCTCCGCGTCACCGTGTGGTTATCTCTTAACCTTCCTTTACTTGTATTGCTAGCTTAACTTGTTTAGAATATCTTGCTAGCTTGTTTATTGCTCATCATATAGGATTGTTCACCTAGTTGCATATCTAGAGAACTTATATTTGAGCAATTCCCAAATTTGTTGAAAAGAAAAAGAAAATTTGTAGTTGCCTATTCACCCCCCCCCTCTAGTCAACCTACTCGATCCTTTCAATTGGTATCAGAGCAAGGTCTCTTTATTAAGGGTTTAACAACCTAAAGAGGATGACTAGCGAGGAGGAGTTAAAACTTGCTAAGGAACAACAAGAGAAAAATGATAAAGAACAACTTGAGAAAGAACTAAGTGAAGCGGGGATAACCCCACCCATGATAATGCCCCGGTCACCATGAAAGCCATGATTGAACTCTTTGGGTTCATGAAAGGCAAAATGGTGGACGAGGTGTTTACTCGGGTCATTAATAATCAAAATGCCTCCTCATCAACCGGTGCTTCTAACGTTGAGGCCTTGGTTTTTAAGGATAACAAAGAGCAACCTAAAACTAGTGAGAAGCCTCCTCATAACTTTGCTCCACCTACTTCATATCTCACTCAAGTTCCACTCACTCAACCTCATATAACCAACCTAAGTAGGCCACCTCCTAAGCTTGATAATACTCGTTATTTCACTTGGAAGAAATCTATGGAGTCTTATTTTCGCAGCTCATCGGTGCATCTTTGGAGGGTGGTTCTAAATGGTTACACCCGGTTGATCCCACCAACTTGACAAGGCAAGAAGAGATTGATGAACAACTTGATGCAAATGCCAAGTACATCCTTGAGAGTGCCATGACCGCCCATGATGAAGATCAAGTGCGGAATCTCAAAACCACCAAGGAGGCTTGGGATTTTCTCGCATCGGTATATGAAGGAAATGAGGGCATTCAACGCTCCAACGACGCCATCCTTCAACATCAAGTGGACAACTTCATCATGCTAGAAGAAGAGACACCATCGGATCTCTTCCGAAGACTCACCAAGCTTGTTGTGACATGTAGGGAAAATGGAAAGAAAGATATGGATGATGAATGGGTCAAAGCCAAGTTCCTCAAGACCATTGTTCCATACAATGAAAATATGGTGATGAATCTCCATACGAGAGCGGACTACAAAACAATGTCTCCCAATGACATATTGGCACAATTCGTCACTTATGATACCTTGAAGGCCACTTCCAAGTCTTCCATCAACCAAATTCGTGGCACTAAGAACCTTGCCTTGAAGGCTCATGTGGAGAACATCCAAGATATGAAGAAAGCACAAGTGGTCATCATGAAGAAGATTTTGTGGGTGAACTCAATGAGGTTCTTGCTCTTGCCGCCACCAAGTATTGGAACAAAAAGAATATCAAGAGCAACTTCTCCCCACCAATGAAAAGAATGTGCTTTAATTGTGGAAAGGAGAATCACCTTGTGAAGGATTGCCCCTATGAGAGAAGAGAAGATCATGGAGGCCAACTCATCTTAAAGAAGAACAAGTACTTCACCAAGCCCAAGGCATTCATCAAGAGAGCTCCTCAAAAGGCTCTTGTCATCGCAACACATGAAGAAGAGTATGAGTCCGGTGGTGAGGAGGAGGATGATGATACAAGTGAGGAAGTGGGGATGGCGGCTCTTGCAATGGGCAACCTTCCTCCTTCATTGGCACCCCTTTTCTCCGCTCCAAATGACAACAAGATCCCAAGCCTATGTGCCTCATGGCCAAGGAAACCAAGGTGAATTCCCCACCTAAAATTACTTGTAGGGAAAAATGAAGAGAAAGAGGATACAATTACCCTCTTTATAAACAAGCTCCAAGGTCCAACCAAGAAAATGGTTGAGGCTCTCATGTACCAATATGGAGAAGCCAAACACCTCCTTGAGGAGAAGGAGAATAGGATTTATGAGCTTGAGGGGCATGCACGTGATCATGCCGATAAAATTGGTGAGCTAGAAGATCAACTTGTTGAGGAACAAGTGTTCCGGGAGCAACTTGAGGAGACCCAAGCCAAGGATTTATCCAAGGCAAAAGAAACCCGTGAAACCTCTATTCAAGTTGCTAGTGATCTAAAAATTAAAAATGATGAGCTTGTAGAGAGTCATAACAAACTCCTTGAGAATTTTGAGCAACTTAGGGAAACCCACAAGGTGACCTCAAGTGAGCTCACCAAGCTCAAGGGGTCACATGCTAAATTACAAGCTCAATTTATATATGCTAGCTTCACCACTCCTCATAATGATAAAGATGCCAATGCTTGTGCTACTAACCCTTATGTCTTAAAGCATCTCTCATGGAGGAGAACACTAGGTTGAAGGCCCAACTTGAAAAGGGCCTAGCCACTTGCATCCAAGGGGAAAAGAACCTCAATGATCTTTTGACCAATCAAAAGGGAGTGGTTGGCAAGGAAGGGCTTGGGTTTGCTCCCAAGTCCAAGAAGGCAAACAAGAAGAAGATGCCTACCTCCCCTTCAAAAGATATTATTTTTGTGAAGGAGGGGGAGTTGGGCAAGAAGAATGTTGAACCCATTGTGGGTGGTAAGGCCACAAGGGGCAATGCCACTCACAATGACTTTGCCGGAAAATATAACCCCTCATATGTGCTTATGAAATCTAGAAATGGTTATGTTTTTGCTAAATATGTTGGTACCTCATATGGAGATGATTATCACTATGCTATTTGGGTTCCAAAGACCCTTGTGACTAACAAAAGAGGACCCATTCCAAAATGGGTACCTAAATCAAAGACTTGATTTATTGTAGGGCTTTTCTTCCGGTGGATCTTCATGGCTCATTGATAGTGGGTGTTCATCTCACATGACCGGAAGCAAAGAAGTAGTAAAGGGCTTATTGAAACAATTACTCTCATTCTCTCATGTCACCATTGGGAACAATACAAGACTTAAGGTATTGGGATATGGCAAGGTGGTGATCACACCGGAGTTATCAATTGAGAAGGTCCTCCTTGTTGAATCCCTTTCATATAATCTACTTTCCGTTGGTCAATTATGCGATGCCGGTTACACCGTTATCTTTAATAAATACCACGTGACCATCCTTTTCACAAAATCTCTTAAAGTAGCCTTTGTTGGATTTCGTGAGAACGGTTTGTATGTGGTCGATTTCTCGAAAGAGACCACTCAAATTGCCACGTGTCTAATGGCTAAATCCGACAAGGGTTGGCTTTGGCATCGCCGGCTAGGCCATGTCGGTATGAGAAATTTACAAACTCTTGTAAAGGGTGGACACGTGGTAGGACTAACCGATGTTAATTTTTCCAAAGATCGTCCTTGTAGTGCTTGCATAGCCGGAAAGATGCATGAAAAGAATCACCCCAAGAAGACCATTATCTCCACTAAGAGGCCTTTGGAGCTCCTTCATATGGATCTTTTGGGCCTCCCACATATGATAGTCTTGGTGGCAAGAAATATTGTTTGGTGATTGTGGATGATTATTCAAGATATTGTTGGACTTTCTACATCAAGAAGAAGAGTGAAACTCAAAAGATATTCATTGACTTTGCAACCCTAGTTCAACGCCAATATGACTCCAAGATTTTGGCAATTAGAAGTGACAATGGTACGGAGTTCAAGAATTACACTATGGATGATTTCCTAAGTGGGGAGGGCATTCAACACCAATATTCCGCTGCATATACTCCCCAACAAAATGGTGTCGCCGAAAGGAAGAACCGCACTCTTATTGATATGGCAAGAACTATGATGGCCGAATTTCATTCCCCATACAACTTTTGGGCCGAAGCCATCAACACCGCTTGTCACTACTCAAACCGGCTCTTCTTCCGTCCTCTCATGGACAAGACACCATATGAACTCCTCACCAGTAAAAAGCCAAATGTATCTTACTTTCGAGTCTTTGGATGCAAATGCCATGTTTACATTATGTGACACCCCTCCCTGGCACATCTCGCCAGAGAGGCGGTCGTCCCGTGCGCCAGCCCAAGATATCTGGCCGCACGTCATGACAGTGTAACATAATGGAAATCATTACACAATCAGGCACAAGAAGTGCTACAAAAGGTTTACAAGGCCATCGAGGCATGACCAAATATCAAGCCAAGCATGGCTCTGGACAGAGTTTAACTGGCAGCGGAAGACGACTACGGCAACCGCTTGGAGCGGCTCCACTCCACAGGCATCTGGCTGGGCTACTGATCCTAGCACGCTCCTGCTCCATCTCCTCGCTAAGGTGGAAGATGAATCCTCGCCAATATCTGGCCACAAACACAAGGCCCGTGAGTACATTTGTATGCACTCAGCAAGAATCACCACTTACTGCAAACAATCCAACAATCATGCAACAAGATATACATTGGAAATAAAAATCCTACAACATGGCAAGGCGTACACTAGATACATGACATAAAAGTAACATGACATTGACAACCAAACATGTCATAAGCAAGCAACGAGGGTATCACCAGTACATAGTCCAAGCCAGGTGGGGTTGGATCGTGCACCAGCAATCATACAAAGAGCTTACCTGTGACGAGTAAACGAGTGTACCAGTTGGTACCAAATAATTCACAACAGCACCTGTGATCACTGCTAGGCCCACTGGTCTCATTTTCCACTCTGGGCATGCATGGTTGATGTTGGCTCAGGCCTAACTCTAGGCTCCCAACGAGGCTAGCTTGCTAGGTTGATGCTCTCGAGAGTTTGCTTTCCCACCTATCAGAATGCACCCCACTCAGCCGACACTTCAGGTTTATCACGCCCAAAGTCGTACTAAGCAAAATACACTCACATGACAGTCCACTTGCTAAGACACTCTCCTGCACCACCCTATGCGCGTGGCACAACGGGCAAGTAAATCCGGCACATCCCCCGGCGCTACCGGGTATGCCTAGCTCCGGACTCCCTATCACAGTCGAACTCGTGCGTGTCTACCTCTACCCTCGGACAACACAACCGAATGACTGCGCCCAATGGATGGCACAAAAGGGGCTCAACAACCTACTTGGTCACGGTCCTCCATGAGACGACGATGGTTCTGCTTTCAAAGTTCGGATTAGTGGCACTATGGACTGACCCTATCGTTGTTTGGAGGGGTGTTTCATTTAATCAAGTTTCATTATTCACAAGTCCAAATAACAGAGGATTAGTCCAACACAACAACCACAATAACATAATAATATCAGCAGTAAATAAATCGTAACAACCGGCATGTATCAAAATCCCAACTTAGTAAAATAAAAACGTCAACCGGAAGACTACGGCGGCGATCCCGCTGACCAGCGCCTTCTCGTTTGACAAGGAAAAAGAAACATCAACCGGAAGACTACGGCAGCGATTCCGCCGACCAGCGCCTTCTCGTTTGACAAGGAAAAAGAAACGTCAACCGGAAGACTACGGCGGCGATTCCGCCGACCAGCGCCTTCTCGTTTGACAAGGAAAAAGAAACGTCAACCGGAAGACTACGGCGGCGATCCCGCCGACCAGCGCCTTCACAGATCGACTATAAAAGAATGCACAGTTGGTTAGCGTCGACCGGGTGACTGTGGCAGAGATACCTCCGACCAGCGCCATCGCAGATCGACGTTAATGTTTTAGTGAGACGGCGGCGGTTCCCCCAGTCCATTGTCTCAAGAATGATGTGTGTTTGATAAACATTAACAATACATAATATAACCAAGCAAGTCTGATAAATAAATATGCAACATGACATGCAACATGGCAGGAGCAATATTACAAGTTTCATATCAAACATGAACAACAATCAGACATGCATGAACATAACGGTTCACAGACAAAAATATTAACACTCCGCATGGCAATAAGTAATTAAGCAAACAAGCACTGCTGAACTGCTCGTAGCAAGGGGTTAGCTTGCTGCAAACACGGGCTCCAGATGATCCGGAAAGTCTTGGTGTCGTTGCGCGTCGGGAACTCGAGAAACAATAAACCCCGGAACGGGAAACGACGGTTTAAATAAAGTCGATGAAATAAAGTATTTTCAAAAATAACAAAACTAGTACCAACGGAAAGATCTCGTCGAGACGAAGATTTAGAAATTTGAATCACTTCAATTGGATCTACGGTTCAAAAGTTTTGGACGTTTGAAATTTGGTTCAGCAGAGAAAAAGAAAAACTGCCCGCGGGGAAAAAAACGGAGCGGGCCGCTACAGGGCCACTGCGCCGCGCGCTGCGCGCGCTGTGCCTGGCTGTGCGGCTGGGCCGTGCATGGGCTGCTGGCCCGCTGGGCCGGGAAAACGGTTCAAAACGGGAAAAATGAAAAAAAAAACGACGACGAACGGATCGACGACGAGATCGTCTTCTTCCTCTGGCAACGCACGGGAGAGCGCCGTGGTCGCCGGAGCGGGCGGATTGGCGCGCCGGCCAGCCGGCCATCGGCGGGGACAAGCTCGCCGCGGACCACCGCGCTCGGGGCGGCTCCAAGGCACGGGGAAGGAGGTGCTAGCGTCGGTGCGCTGTCGCCGGGCTCGGCCGTGGTGGAGACGAGCATGGATGGCTCCTCCGTCGTGCTGCTCGGCCAGCTCGGGGACGGCAGAGGGCGGCCGAGGGAGGGACCGGCTTGGGGAGGCTCAGGCGGGAGGAGGGGGCCGGGGTCGCATCGCCCGTGAGCTTCGGCCTCACGGCCATGGCGGCCACGATATTGGGGAGAGGTTTTTCTGCGGTTTCCTCTCACGTCCAGGCACCGAACGAGAAGGCAGGGAAGAGGAAATGGGTGCAGCAGCTCGGAAATGGGCTTGGGGGTCTCCTTAAGTATCTAGAGGGAGAGGGAGCACCGACGGTCACCGGTGCACCAGCTTTGCTCCAACAATTTAATGGAGGGGATAGGGGTGAGGGGAGGGTGTGGCTGCCGTGCTGGTGGCATAGTGAAGCACGTGGTGTACTGCAGCAGAAGGATCAGCCACCGATCACAGCAGTAAGCGGGGATTAGGTCTTGCCTAAGCGCGCGTCCCGGACGTCCAGAGCACGACGCGAGCGGCATCGTCGCGTTCCCGGTGACTCGGAGCACCAAATGGAACAAGGTTTCCACCGTTGAGTTCGTAACAACGAGAACAACAAAACCAAGCAAGAATCCCTCAAGGATTCCAAACTTTGCAGAGTAAGATTTTCAGAAAACCAAAGACACCGAAGGTGCTCGATGTAATGAAAAGGGACCTCCACTATCCCAATCGAGCTAGGGTTTTTGCTGGTGATGTTCTACTGGTATGTGAGCAATGTGGTCTAGTTTCACTCAATTTGGAGAAGATTTCATGTGTAAACATTTTCGGGTTTCAAAGTGGCAAAAGGTGTTCGATGGATGTTCTGCAAGAAAAGTTGGTCCAGATGATCCCAAATTTTTACCACTGCCTAGGTTTAGCACAAGGAGGGAGTCTATGGAGTTTGAGCTCAATTGCACGTTGGTAAGTTGGGTTTTGGCAAAATGTCCAAAATTTGGCATATTGGCATGGTCATGGCAAAATGATTTTTCATACTTCACCTTGGGTTGATCTTCTGGATATATGTGTCCATGGACCATATGGTCTATGTGACCAAGTCTCATGGTCATAGGATTTGTCTAGGTATAGGTTTGCTTGAAGACTTCGAAAAGGCAAGAAAAGGGCCTTACAAGGAAGTAGGTCAAAAGTTGCTCAAATGGGATTGGCTCCAAAAGATGAAGTGTAGGGAATGCAAAAATATTCATCCCCTGAATTTATCAGAATTTATGGAGATGCACAGCTTGACCCAAACATTTCTGGACCAGAAATGGCATTTTTGGAAAATAGTGCCCAACTTGGAAATATTGCATTGAAGTATGCAACATTTTTACATGGATTGTCCTTATATGAATATGGGAGCCCTCTGATATTTTTAGTGGAATTTTTCAAGCTATGGAAATAGGCTTTCCTTTGGTAGGTGGAGAAAAGGGTTTAAAAGGTTCGATAATTAGGGCTAGGGTTTTCGAGGGAAAACCTAAGCATCAAAATTATCACGGGTGTTGGAGTGGTTCGTGGATCACTGGAAAAAATCTTGAGGGAGCAATTCCCATGTCAATTCATCCTCAAAGATTCGAAGAAATATTTAGGATAAGAAGAAAAACTTTTTTAGGTGTCAGAAAACACCACTAAAATTTAGGTTTGAATTTTCGGGGTGTTACAGACCTTCCCCCCTTAAAAGAATCTCGTCCTCGAGATTAAGGAGGTTATACAAGATAATTCTTGAACGATCCATCTATACCCCAATTAAAAACTTTTTCTACAAAATATTAAAGTTTAACACTCAAGGGATTAACACTCCCCAAGATTTTTATTAACAACAGTATGATATTTCTACCATACTCAATGCACTTAAAAGATGGCATGGCAGGGGCTCACACCAACAATCAATATAGGATCTACCACCATGGTTAAAAAATTAAATCTATGTTTTTGCTCAACTCAACACAAACATGGCAAGATCAAACAAGATCTACAACCAAACTATCAACCAACAAACAATGATCTAACTCGGGCAAACCATTACCCAAATTTTGCAAAACAAAGATTAGGAATATGCTAGTCATATCCTCTATCTAGGGTTTTTATTTTAGAAAAGTTGTATATACACTTTCATGTATACACAGGTTTTGAAAAACAACAGGGTTTCTATTAAAAGAAATATCTGTGCCACCAATAATTGGTTCACAGACACTGTGGGATAGGGCCGTTTCCCAAAATTATTTTGCAAAGATTTTCCTAAGAAAAGCACTAGAGAGACGAGGGGATGATTTTCTGAGAAAGGGATAGAGGCACACCGTGGTTATCGGCCTACTCACTGGCATGTGGGACCGGGGTCCACCTGGCAGTCTCTTGGTTCCTTTCTCTTCTTCTTCCTCACTCTCTCTCGCTCTGAACCCGGTGGTTTCTCAGTGTGCGGAGCACTCCACTGCGGCACTGCTGCGCGTGCGGTCCGTAGACGCCGCGGCCATCACGGCTTTGGGGAACATGTCCTCGATGGTTTCGCGCCACTGCTCGTGATTCTTTCTCTTTTTCCACGTGCGGTGTCGAGGAGCGGCGTCCGAGCTCCAGCTATAAATCAGAATTTCCGAAATCCTCTCTTTTCTTATCGCAACCATGGGCTTCGTTCAAAGCTATTTCAGAGCCTATGTCGAGATGATGGAGGACGCAGGCTTCATCAAGCGTATTGTCATCTTCGTGCTCTTCGTGATCTTGTGTACGGTGGTGGGCGCACTGCTATTTGCGGCGGTGGTCTTCCTGATCTTTGGCCTGTGCAACTGGTGGTCAGGCGCTGGTGTTGATGTTGCGGCGGAGGGGCAGGCTGCGCCGCCGGTTGCTGAGGTGGCCGCTCTTCCAGCTGGAGGTGAGCCGGCCGCTCGAGCCGTCCGTCGCCGTCGCGCGGCTCGCGACTCGGCTTCGGGTGAGCCAGGCTCATCTTCTAGCAACACCACTGAGCTTGAGAGGGAGTAGGATTTCTGGGGTGCCTTCGCATCTGCACTGAGGTAGTTGTAGTGTTCTATGTTGGAGTAGAACTTGTATCCTTCGTTTCTGAAATTTCCCTTCTGTACTGAACTTAGTGGATGCACCAAATTTGTCTCCTCTGATAAACTGGAACAAGATTTTCATTTCTGAACTTTTCTCAGCTGCCACAAATCTGGTCTTGCAGCACAGATAGAATTTCAGAAGTACTAGCATACAGATAGAAGAACTTGCTGAACTGGGAAAATATCTTTTAGGAAATAATCCTGCAATTTATGGCCCCAAAACAATTGCAGGAGTGTGGCCTAATCCTCTCAACCATAATGGTTAACAAGAGAATTAGAACACCAAGTTTTATTTCGGGCTGATTCAACATCAACCGGAAAGCATACCACAACTTACATTACAAGCTAACACAAGAAAAAGAAACAACCTTCCTGACTCTCACCTACCAACATACAAGCGCCACTCGGGCTAACTAAACAAGGGTTCTACTCCGCTTGACAGCCTCTGGTAGTCGGTGGAGCGCGGCCGAGACGAAGTGTGGTGTCCACATCTCCATCTTCCGCGGGGTGGGGAATCGCAGGCACGCCTTCAAGGATTATACCTCGCTCTTGGGGGTGCTGCTGAACTCGGGCTAGTGCTTGCGTCACATATGCATCAAGACCACGTTCCAGCAAATCATCTGGGAACGGGAGTCCTGTGCCCTGAGCTTGCCCATGGGCGGGGGTAGGTGGGTTCCTTGCTCGACTCAGTTGCATGCAAGAAATACCAAGGTTGGGCCTTGTGGTCATGAGTTCCTCTATCAAAGAATGGCTGAGCCTTGTCATTGCAGCCCCGTAGGTGGCCAGGGTGATTATGGCGGGGTCGACTTCTTCTCCAATGGGAGTTTGGATAGCCTCCGCACCATGCTGGGGCTGGCTGGGAGGAGGTGGAAGGCTCGACTTTTCGCCATTGCCGGTTCCGAGTACCACAGGCGGACGAGACCTTCCCAGGCTGCTACCTGGATGCTTGAGCAAGAGTGGCCATGCTAATACCTTGGATCAGGTAAGACGGACTTGTGCCCAACGGACACGAGCCGACATGCACGTCTGCTCGAAAGTCACTCCCGGCAGGCGAGAGTGAGTTCTCAAACACCACGTATCGAGGGCGAGCAGGCCTACCAAGGAGAACACAGACGGCCTTCCAAAGCATCAGTGGAAATCCGCCATGATCCTCGGCAGTGGTTTCTAGGACGACCTTGGGGTTTGCCATCGGATTATTTTGGATCTGGGTGTAGGATGAGATGAGAACGCGGGATTCCTTGGCGGGATCCTGCTTCAAGAGAGTTTGAAGGCTAAGGATAGCAGGCGGGGGTGGGGATAACGGCAGCTAGGACTGGGGTCTCATAGAAGCTGGGCTCTGGACAGAGTTTAACTGGCAGCGGAAGACAACTAAGGCAACGGCTTGGAGCGGCTCCACTCCACAGGCATCTGGCTGGGCTACTGATCCTAGCACGCTCCTGCTCCATCTCCTCGCTAAGGTGGAAGATGAATCTTCGCCAATATCTGGCCACAAACACAAGGCCCGTGAGTACATTTGTATGCACTCAGCAAGAATCGCCACTTACTGCAAACAATCCAACAATCATGCAACAAGATATACATTGGAAATAAAAATCCTACAACATGGCAAGGTGTACACTAGATACATGACATAAAATTAACATGGCATTGACAACCAAACATGTCATAAGCAAGCAACGAAGATATCACCAGTATAGAGTCCAAGCCAGGTGGGGTTGGATCGTGCACCGGCAATCATACAAAGAGATTACCTGTGACGAGTAAATGAGTGTACCAGTTGGTACCAAATAATTCACAACAGCACCTGTGATCACTGCTAGGCCCACTGGCCTCATTTTTCCACTCTGTGTATGCACGGTTGATGTTGGCTCAGGCCTAACTCTAGGCTCCCAACGATCACACCGCCATCCTATATCATGGGTAACCATCAACTTCTCAATGCAACATTCCCTGCATCATCTTATTTGTTTATTTAGTGAGATCAGGTCGTTCATTAATTCTTTCAAACAGAACTTAGGTTTAACCTCCTGACACGACAAAGACACACAGTGTGACCGACACTGAACTGTTGTTCCATATCCTAGGAACGAGGCTAGCTTGCTAGGTTGATGCTCTCGAGAGTTTGCTTTCCCACCTATCAGAATGCACCCCACTCAGCCGACGCTTCAGGTTTATCACGCCCAAAGTCGTACTAAGCAAAATACACTCACATGACGGTCCACTTGTTAAGACACTCTCCTGCACCACCCTATGCGCATGGCACAACGGGCAAGTAAATCCGGCACATCCCCCGGCGCTACCGGGTATGCCTAGCTCCAGACTCCCTATCACAGTCGAACCCGTGCCTGTCTACCTCTACCCTCGGACAGCATAACCGAATGATTGCGCCCAATGGATGGCTCAAAAGGGGCTCAACAACCTACTAGGTCACGGTCCTCCATGAGACGACGATGGTTCTGCTTTCAAAGTTGTAACATCCCAAAAATATTAATCAGTATTATTATTCCAAAAATGAGAGCCAACAAAAACTTTTGCTTAATTATATGTGTTGATCTCATATTGCTGCTTGTGTTGTTTATTTCTTGCTAATTATGTGTTGCTTGCCCTAAATAAAGATATGAAGAAAAGAAGAGAAATAAAATAAAAAGCAAAGCAAGAAAATAATGTGACAAGTGTCACATAAAATTCTCCAAGTGAGAAATTGTTTTCCTTCACAATAAAATTCAGTGGAGTGGTAATGTAAACACTCCCATTTTTATCCTTACTACTTTTCTCTCTCAAACAATATTTTGAATTAGTTTTAAAATTCAAAAGTAAAATTCAATTGGAAATAAAACAAAATTCCATAATTAAAACCCTATGAACAAAAATGATTCAAAACATTTTATTTTGTAAAGCCAATTTTTGTGAAGCTTCTGCATGCCATGGGAAGGCTTCACAAATTTTCTTGAATTTTTATAAATAGATTTAGTGCCCTAATTAAATTCGAGAATAGCTTCTGGTTTGAAAAACAAATGAAAGAAAATAGAAAGAAGAAGAGCCAGGGGGTTTTTGGCAAAAATGCCGTTGTCTCCTACCCCTAGCTCCCCGTCACCGTCGCCGTGTCGCCATGGTCGTCGTCGCCGTTCCCAGGGCCCCCAGGGCCCCGCTTGCTCGCGTTCGTCCACGCTCGTTGCCTCTGCACCCTCTGCTCGCGCTCGAGCACCTCTCTCGCCCCAACGCGATCCCTGTCCCCCGTTGCTCGCCGTGGAGAGCTCGGGCGGCGCCGGCCAAATTCGCCCCACCCGCTGTTCCTCGACACGCACCCGTCACCATAGCTGCTCCCAGCTCACTCCCGGACCCCCCAGACCCCTCTTCCTTGAGCTGCTTGCACGCGTCGCCGAGGAATCGGGAAATCTCCCGCCGGAGGCGCCATGGACGCTGTCTGTGCGCTCCGTCCACGGTACGCCGGCCCCTGCCCTATTTAACCACCCCCACGCCTCGCCACAGACACCACACCGCACCACACCCACTCCACTCCCCTCTGTGCACCGCCAGGAGGGCGTGCACGCTGCCCGCGTCCGTCTGTGACCTCGCCGTGTCCGAGGTAGAAGGCGACCATGGCCATGCCGTTTGGCTGCCCCATTTCCTTCCCCAACCCCTGCACCGTGTTGCTTTCTCTCCCCACACTCACCCAAGCCCTTTTTGCCATCTTATTCTTGCACAGACGCGCCGTGAAGCCTCGCCGGAGTTGCTGCCCGTATTCGAGGAAGTTCCGGAGCTCGCCGCCGACGAACCAGTCCACCCCAGCAAGTGCAACTCAGCCAGAAGCTTCCCCCACGCCACCGCCGTCGATCTACATCATCGCCGCGACCTCCCGAGCCCCCTAGGTGAGAGATTCATCCACCTCGCCGTCGCCGGCGCGGCAGCGCCGTCGATATTAGGTCGCCGCCGTTGCCTTTGATCGTGGGCCGTTGGATCTCGATCCAACGGACGCGTACCGCTTCGGTTAAAAGAAAGAGAGAGAGAGACTGACGGGCGGGCCCCGTTCGTCAGGATTTTATTAATTTCCACCCGCGCACTGTGTCGCTGGCATGTAGGCCCCACCTGTCATAGCTTTCAACATTATCCAGAGAACAATTAAATTCGAATTTAAACTTCTCTGTTAAAGTCAGTACTGGATCCAACTTTGAAATTCAATATCTCGAGATTTAGGAATCCAAATAAATCAAACTCAATTGTTCTGGAAAGCTTATGAAATTGTTTAACCAACCCAAGTGGTCTCATGTCATTTAATTAAACAGATAAAAAGTATTATTAAAAATACTACAGAAGGTTTAAATTCTAAACTTGTTTGTTTCTGATACTCTGTTAGTCCAAATAATCAAGCCAAGCATGGCACCATGGACTGACTCTATCGTTGTTTGGAGGGGTGTTTCATTTAATCAAGTTTCTTTATTCACAAGTCCAAATAACAGAGGATTAGTCCAACACAACAACCACAATAACATAATAATATCAGCACTAAATAAATCGTAACAACCGGCATGTATCAAAATCCCAACTTAGTAAAATAAAAACGTCAACCGGAAGACTACGGCGGCGATCCCGCCGACCAGTGCCTTCTCGTTTGACAAGGAAAAAGAAACGTCAACCGGAAGACTACGGCGGCGATTCCGCCGACCAACGCCTTCTCGTTTGACAAGGAAAAAGAAACGTCAACCGGAAGACTACGGCGGTGATTCCGCCGACCAGCTCCTTCTCGTTTGACAAGGAAAAAGAAACGTCAACCGGAAGACTCCGGTGGCGATTCCGCCGACCAGCGCCTTCTCGTTTGACAAGGAAAATGAAACGTCAACCGGAAGACTACGGTGGCGATCCCGCCGACCAGCACCTTCACAGATCGACTATAAAAGATAGCACAGTTGGTTAGCGTCGACCGGGTGACTGTGGCAGAGATACCTCCAACCAGCGCCATCGCAGATCGACGTTAATGTTTTAGTGAGACGGCGGCGGTTCCCCCAGTCCATTGTCTCAAGAATGATGTGTGTTTGATAAACATTAACAATACATAATATAACCAAGCAAGTCCGATAAATAAATATGCAACATGACATGCAACATGGCAGGAGCAATATTACAAGTTTCATATCAAACATGAACAACAATCAGACATGCATGAACATAACGGTTCACAGACAAAAATATTAACACTCCGCATGGCAATAAGTAATTAAGCAAACAAGCACTGTTGAACTGCTCGTAGCAAGGGGTTAGCTTGCCTGCAAACACGGGCTCCAGATGATCCGAAAATCTTGGTGTCGTTGCGCGTCGGGAAACGACGGTTTAAATAAAGTCGACGAAATAAAGTATTTTCAAAAATAACAAAACTAGTACCAACGGAAAGATCTCGTCGAGACGAAGATATAGAAATTTGAATCACTTCAATTGGAGCTACGATTCAAAAGTTTTGGACGTTTGAAATTTGGTCCAGATGAGAAAAAGAAAAACTGCCCGCGGGAAAAAAAAAACCGGAACGGGCCGCTACTGGGCCACTGCGCCGCGCGCTGCGCGCACTGTGCCTGGCTGTGCGGCTGGGCCGTGGAGCTGCTGGCCCACTGGGCCGGGAAAACGGTTCAAAACGGGAAAAACGGAAAAAAATGACGATGAACGGATCGACGACGAGATCGTGTTCTTCCTCTGGCAACGCATGGGAGAGCGCCGTGGTCACCGGAGCGGGCGGCTCGGCGCGCTGGCCGGCCGGCCGTCGGCGGGGACAAGCTCGCCGCGGACCACCGCGCTCGGGCGGCTCCAAGGCGCGGGGAAGGAGGCTGGCGTCGGTGCGCTGTCGCCGGGCTCGGCCGTGGCGGAGGCGAGCACGGACGGCTCCTCCGTCGTGCTGCTCGGCTAGCTCGGGGAAGGCAGAGGGCGGCCGAGGGAGGGAGCGGCTTGGGGAGGCTCAGGCGGGAGGAAGGGCCAGGGCCGCGTCGCCCATGAGCTTCGGCCTCACGGCCATGGCGGCCACGATATTGGGGAGAGGTTTTCTGCGGTTTCCTCTCACGTCCAGGCACCGAACGAGAAGGCAGGGAAGAGGAAATGGGTGCAGCAGCTTGGGAACGGGCTTGGGGGTCTCCTTAAGTAGCTAGAGGGAGAGGGAGCACCGACGGTCACCGGTGCACCAACTTTGCTCCAACAATTTAATGGAGGGGATAGGGGTGTGCTGGTGGCATAGTGAAGCACGTGGTGTATTGCAGCAGAAGGATCAGCCACCGACCACAACAGTAAGCGGGATTAGGTCTTGGCTAAGCGCGCGTCCCGGACGTCCAGAGCACGACGCGAGCGGCATCGTCGCGTTCCCGGTGACTCGGAGCACCAAATGGAACAAGGTTTCCACCGCTGAGTTCGTAACGACGAGAACAACACAACCAAGCAAGAATCCCTCAAGGATTCCAAACTTTGCAGAGTAAGATTTTCAGAAAACCAAAGACACCGAAGGTGCTCGATGAAATGAAAAGGGACCTCCACTATCCCAATGGAGCTAGGTTTTTTGCTGGTGATGTTCTACTGGTATGTGAGCAATGTGGTCCAGTTTCACTCAATTTGGAGAAGATTTCATGTGTAAACATTTTCGGGTTTCGAAAGTGGCAAAAGGTGTTCGATGGATGTTCTGCAAGAAAAAGTTGGTCCAGATGATCCCAAATTTTTACCACTGCCTAGGTTTAGCACAAGGAGGGAGTCTATGGAGTTTGAGCTCAATTGCACGTTGGTAAGTTGGGTTTTGGCAAAATGTCCAAAATTTGGCATATTGGCATGGTCATGGCAAAATGATTTTTCATACTTCACCTTGGGTTGATCTTCTGGATATATGTGTCCATGGACCATATGGTCTATGTGACCAAGTCTCATGGTCATAGGATTTGTCTAGGTATAGGTTTGCTTGAAGACTTCGAAAAGGCAAGAAAAGGGCCTTACAAGGAAGTAGGTCAAAAGTTGCTCAAATGGGATTGGCTCCAAAAGATGAAGTGTAGGGAATGCAAAAATATTCATCCCCTGAATTTATCAGAATTTATGGAGATGCACAGCTTGACCCAAACATTTCTGGACCAGAAATGACATTTTTGGAAAATAGTGCCCAACTTGGAAATATTGCATTGAAGTATGCAATATTTTTGCATGGATTGTCCTTATATGAATATGGGAGCCCTCTGATATTTTTAGTGTAATTTTTCAAGCTATGGAAATAGGCTTTCCTTTGGTAGGTGGAGAAAATGGTTTAAAAGGTTCGATAATTAGGGCTAGGGTTTTCGAGGGAAAACCTAAGCATCAAAATTATCACGGGTGTTGGAGTGGTTCGTGGATCACTGGAAAAAATCTTGAGGGAGCAATTCCCAAGTCAATTCATCCTCAAAGATTCGAAGAAATATTTAGGATAAGAAGAAAAAGTTTTTCAGGTGTCAGAAAACACCACTAAAATTTAGGTTTGAATTTTCGGGGTGTTACACATTAAAGGTTGCAAAATTGCTAAATTTAAATCTAGATCTTTTGATGGTATACTTGTTGGATATGCCGCAAAGTCTCATGCTTATAGGGTCTACAACATATCCACCGGGGTGTTGAAGAATCAATGAACGTGGAGTTTGTTGAGGATAATGGCTCCCAAGCGGAGCATATTGATCATGATGATGTAGGTGATGATGCTCCATCTCAAGCCATAATAACTATGGGGATTGGAGAACTTATTCCTATTGAAGGACCTATTGATGATACTCAGGAAGAAGGAACAAGTTCTACTCAAGTTGAGCCATCTACCTCAACAGTTGATCAAGAAACTATCCAAGAACAAGAACATGATATTCATTCACATGATCAAGAAGATGGTCAAGACCCACCCAACTCTAGTGGTGAACGAGAACATAATGAACCCACAACCCCAAGAACTCCACTTAGGGTTGACCATGAGCAAGATGAAGGCAATGATGAAGATATTTATGTTGGTGAAACAATTGGTCAAGCCATGGAATGCCGGGTCATCAGGCGTGCATCAAAATTGGATCATCTTTCCCACTTCAAAGAAAATATCCTTGGGAGTATTCGTAGGGGTGTGTCCACAAGCAAACAATTATCTAACTTTTGTGGTCATGTCTCTTGTTTGTCTAGCTTAAACCTCTCAAGGTATATGATGCTCTTGAAGATATGGATTGGGTTGCGGCTATGCATGAAGAGTTGAACAACTTCGAGCGCAACAAATTATGGTCATTAGTTGAAAAACCCAAAGACACATGCCATAATGTCATTGGAACCAAGTGGATATTTAAGAACAAGCAAGACTCACATGGTCAAGTCATCCGCAACAAAGCAAGATTGGTTGCACAAGGCTACACCCAAATCGAAGGAGTCGACTACGGTGAAACCTATGCCCCCGTTGCTAGACTTGAATCCATTCGCTTACTAATTGCTTATGCATCTACTCATAATATTGTCTTATATCAAATGGATGTTAAAAGTGCTTTCTTAAATGGTCCACTAAATGAGTTGGTGTATGTTAAACAACCTCCGGGTTTCAAGACCCTAAATTTCCTAACCACGTCTACTTACTACATAAGGCTCTTTATGGGCTCAAGCAAGCTCCACGTGCTTGGTATGATCATCTCAAGGAGTTCTTAGTAGACCGTGGCTTTGAAATCGGGGTAATAGATCCCACTCTTTTTACAAAAAGGGTAAATGGAGACTTTTTCGTATGCCAAATATATGTTGATGATATTATCTTTGGTTCCACTAACCGTGAATTTAGTGATCAATTTGGCAAGCTAATGACCAAGGAATTTGAGATGTCCATGATGGGAAAATTGAATTATTTTCTTGGCTTTGAAATCCACCAATTTCGAGAAGGAACATTCTTATGTCAAGCCAAGTATATTAAGGACATGCTCAAGAAATTTGACATGAACAATGCCAAGCCATATAAGTTTCCCATGGACTCCAAGGCGGATCTTCACTTAGATCCGGATGGTAAGGAAGTTGATCAAAAGCTTTATCGTTCTATGATTGGATCTTTGCTTTACCTTTGTGCATCTAGACCGGATATTATGTTTAGTGTGGGTATGTGTGCAAGATTCCAATCAAGTCCTAGGGAAAGTCATGAAACCGCGGTTAAAAGGATTCTAAGATACTTGATGGATACTCCTAACTTTGGTCTTTGGTATCCCCATGGCACAAGCTTTGATCTTGTAGGTTATTCGGATGCGGATTGGGCGGGTTGCAAAATGGATAGAAAATCAACTTCGGGTACTTGCCAATTCCTTGGTAGGTCCCTTGTGAGTTGGTCTTCTAAGAAGCAAAATTGTGTGGCCTCGTCCTCCACCGAAGCCGAATACATTGCCGCCGGAAGTTGTTGTGCACAACTATTATGGATGAGGCAAACTTTAAAGGATTATGGTGTCATTTGTGACAAAGTGCCTCTTTTATGTGATAATGAAAGTGCCATCAAAATTGCTCACAATCCGGTTCTTCATGGGAAGACCAAGCATATTGAGATCCGGTATCATTTTATTCGAGATCATGTTGAGAAGGGTGATATTGCAATCAATATGTCAACACCAAGCTTCAACTCGCCGATATGTTCACAAAGCCTCTTGGTGAAGCAAGATTCAAGGAGTTGAGAGGAGAACTTAATGTGGTGGACATAAGCAATTGGATTTAGTGGACTTCTTGCATACCTACCCATATTAGACGATATTCATTTGGTTTGGATGTAGGCATGGACATAGGGGGAGTGCGGTCCTAATCCATTGGACTATCCCTCCCCCCATTATGCCGATAGTAAGAACTCATTTTGTCTCTATATTTTCATTTCATGAATTGTGAGCTTAAATGACGAGTAGTGGCCGTGAACCCAAGATACATCTTCGCGGTGTCACACCACAAACTCATACATGGTGGCCTAGGCCACCACCCTCTTCTTTATGAAGAGTTGGTTCTTTTTGGGTCTTAATTGAAAATCATTTGGAATTTTTGGTCTTTATGTTGGTTTTATGGAAAACACACTCAACTTGGCATTTCCTTGTTCGATTCTTGCAAGCTTGAGTGTGAAGTACCAATGTCAGTTTGGCAATCCTGTCCCAAGCCTATCCTACCTAAAAACATTCTATCTTATGCACACAAGTCTTGTTTTGCAACTGAGGAGAACGGGTTCAGCAGGCCAGAATTTTCTGTTTCACAGAATTTCTGAGAATCGGAATATCCGATGCCTGACTTGATCGGATTATCCGATCCGTCGGATTATCCGGTCTAAGTCAGACTCGGAATATCCGATTTTGCGGTTTGTCTCTATTTCTGGAGAGCGTCGGGGTGAAGGGCTCATACGAGCTTTTCTTCCACCCCCGACACTCTCTCTCTCACCCCACCGCCGCCTGCCGTCCCCACGCCGTCTCCGGCGACTCCCTCCATCAATCCTTGCGGTTTTCGGCCGGATCTGGTGCTCCTCCTACCCGGGAACTCCTTCCTCCAAGCAGTTTCCTCAATGGAAGAGGGTAAATCTCTCATTTTCAAATCTTGGGTGTTCTTCATCTAGATTCGTAAATTGGAGTTTTATTGATGCTTTGCTTGAGTATAGAGTCTCCCTTGATCATTCCCTGCACACTAGGAGCACTAGGGTAGCATCATTTTGTGTCGATCTGTTTTAGACCTAGGATTCGAATCAAACTGTTCTGAAAATCCCAGATCGGATTATCCGATTCTGTTGAACCGGATTATCCGATTCCGACAGTTAAGTTCAGAATTATTTTGATTTGCCTAGGCCTAAGTATTATCAACCTGTGGATGCTCTCCTATTGTACTTAGTGTCATTCCTTGCTCTGTGACTTGTGTGTACTCATCTATGCTATCCATCTATTGCTTATCTCACAGGTGGTTCGAGTAGTCCTCCGAAGAAGTTTGCTAGAAAAGAAAAACTGCCAGCCAAGAAGAAGCAAGTTGCCTCTAGCCTCCGAGGAAGGGCAAGGAAACTCGCCCCAACTACTTGACCATGCCAAGCGTTGACTATGCCCGAGTTCGTCAGTCCAACTGGTATAGGACTGTGCCCAGAGATGAAGAGATTGAAGATACAAACTTCTGGTGCATGGAGCAGCTCTATATTCACAAGGACATCTATCTGCATTATCACCACCCTATTCGCCCGATGCAGCCCTACAAAATGCGAGATATCAAGGCCAAGGCCAGTTATGCTCAAGCTGCAGATGTGATTGAACAGATGGGCATGGTTTCTCTCATTGAAAAGCAATGTCCCTACAATGTGCCACTTATTCTGCAGTTTTTCTCCACCTTGGTGATCGAGAGTGACCATCAAAAGACCATGAAATGGATGTCGGGTAGCACTCAGTGTACATCCTCCTTTGCTCGGATGGCTTCTCTCCTTGGCTATTCTTACCGCAGCAACCTTCCTCCTAGTGGTTACCGTATGCACTCTGTTGAGAAGCCCAATAAAAACATATTGAAGGACATGTATGGGCTGGTGGAATTATTGGCCAAAAACAGGGCCTCCTGCCCCTCTATGACCAGCTTGTGATCATCTTCCGCTCAACTATTGCTCCCAGCGGAGGTAACAATGACAATATTGTCGCTCCCCTTGCCAATCTGCTTTGCCTTGCTAAAAATATTGTTGAGAATGAAGACCCTGCGCTGATTTTAAAGTGGATGTGATGCATTTCATCTTTCATGAGTTGTATGACTCTATGGTCAGTGGGCTCACTATTCCTTATGCTCCTTACATCATGATGCTCATCAAGGACACTATGAAGAACCACAACTTCAGCAAGTATGCTATGCAGCCCCATTCGTACAAGAGGGTTATCAGAAGAGGAAAGAGGTCATTCCATCTTCTGCTGCAGCTCTCCTGCCCGAGGTTCCTTCATGGGTGATGCACGTCGTGGCGCCACCAGTCAGCTCCGGTTCCTTCCTTTGCTCCCCCAAGAATCTGAACTGGTTCCAGCGGAACATCCTGTGTATGAATGCGGACATCCGGAGGGGACAGTATGACACTTATCTTAGGCAGGAGAACATTCTCAAGCACCTTCCTCGCCTCGCAGATGACCCCCAGAGTCTGCTCCTCTCTTATGATAAGTGGAACGAGGGCTCTCAGTTTCCATGGGCTCAGCTTGAGTCTCATCTTCTAGAGACAGCTTCTGCTGGCCCTTCCCGGCCATCCTACACTCGTGCCCGTAATTATGAGTCTTCAGAAGAGGATGATGCTGAGTTTGAGGACAATGATGATGATGATGATTATGATGGCGGTGACGATGTTGATGATGACGATGCCTCTGAGTCGGAGTGATCTACTTGGGCCGTAGCATCGCTCTTTTCCCTTTTTGGCGTTTCGATGCCAAAGGGGGAGAAGTAGTTCTATTAGGTCTCCGTGTGGGATTTGCATGGGTTTCGGGCACAAGCATATGCTTTTACCATTCTTGTTGCGCTTGTGTCCATTTATGTCGAACTTATTCGTGTTGTGTTTTCATGTGGAACTTATGTGTGTGAACCTTTGTGCTTAAGTTATGAGACATATGGATTTCTTATATGGTTATGAGTTGTATCCTTGTGCTATGGTTTATCTCTACTCTATTGTGCACAAGGTATAGTCCTCTCTCAAAGCTCAACCTATTTTGATATGTCTCTCATGAAATTTCCTATCTAGTTTCCTTACTATTTGGAGGTGCCCTCTTCCTATATGTGTTGCATTTGTATTCCAATGCAATTTAATTATATGCACACATTCAGGGGGAGCTTCTCATGTCTTAAGCTCGGGAATCTAGGTAATATATAATTATGCTTTCCTTGCAAATCCTAGTGTTGTCATCTAACACCAAAAAGGGGGAGATTGAAAGGACATTTCTTAATCCCTTGTGTTTTGTGTGTTAGGCAACAACACTAGTGATGATTTAACATGTGAATCAAGTGATGCAGGTTTTAGGTGATTAAAACATCTTTGCATCAAATCCAAAAAGGGAGTTGAAAAGAGCCTGTTTGTTGCTGAAGGGAATCGGATTATCCGATCAAGGATGTATCGGATTATCTGATTTGCAAGGACTGCTCGAATTCGGCTAAGGACCTTAAAGCAACCAGTTTTCTGGCTCACTGGAGCTATCCGGATTATCCGATGGTGGAAGATTCGGATTATCCGATTTGCAAAGTCTGCTGGAATTCTGCTAAGGACTAGAAGCAACCGCACACTGAAGATATCCGGAATATCCGATTTGGAAGATTCGGATTATCCGATCGTCAGGAATTACTCGAATTCTGCTAAGGACTACAAGCAACCGCACACTGAGGTTCTCCGGAATATCCGATTATGGTTGATCGGATTATCCGATGGATCGGATTATCCGATGCTGATTGGATCGGATTATCCGATTGACCTGTCTGGAATGGCTAGATCTGGGAGCACTATATAAAGACCTTCTCCTACCTTGGACAGGCACCACGACCAGAACTGAATCCCCCACCATTGTTGAAAGCTTCAACTCACTAGATCTCTCTCCCTACCCACTCAAACACCAAGTCCTTCTAGGACTTGGGAGAGTTGACCTAGATCTACACTTCCACCCAAGCGATTTGATTTTCCCCTCCGTTCTTGAGAAGGCTTGAAGCTTGTAAGTTCGTTGATACATTGGTTTGTCGTTGGTCATTCTTGTGGCTTTGGGAACCACAGGGACTAGCCGGGAGCCTCCAATTAAGTTGTGGAGTCGTGCCCCGGCCTTGTGATTCTTGTGGCTTTGGGAGCCGGAATCTGGTGAGAGCCTCCAATTCGGTTGTGGAGTGTGCCTCATCCTTGTAAAGGTTTGTTGCTGACCTCAAGGGCATCATATAGTGGCTCGTGGAACTCCTCATTGGATGATAACACGAGGGAGATACGGTGTGCCATATCAAGGCTATTCGGAGTTCACTTTGTGACTCCGCACCGCTCCAACGGAGACGTAGCTTCCATTGGGAAGTGAACTTCGGTAGAACATCTCCGCGTCACCGTGTGGTTATTTCTTAACCTTCCTTTACTTGTATTGCTAGCTTAACTTGTTTAGAATATCTTGCTAGCTTATTTATTGCTCATCATATAGGGTTGTCCACCTAGTTGCATATCTAGACAACTTATATTTGAGCAATTCCCAAATTTGTTGAAAAGAAAAAGAAAATTTGTAGTTGCATATTCACCCCCCCCCCTCTAGTCATCCTACTCGATCCTTTCAATTGGTATCAGAGCAAGGTCTCTTTATTAAGGGTTTAACAACCTAAAGAGGATGACTAGCGAGGAGGAGTTAAAACTTGCTAAGGAACAACAAGAGAAAAATGATAAAGAACAACTTGAGAAAGAACTAAGTGAAGAGGGGATAACCCCACCCAATGATAATGCCCCGGTTACCATGAAAGTCATGATTGAACTCTTTGGGTTCATGAAAGGCAAAATGGTGGACGAGGTGTTTACTCGGGTCATTAATAATCAAAATGCCTCCTCATCAACCGGTGCTTCTAACGTTGAGGCCTTGGTTGTTAAGGATAACAAAGAGCAACCTAAAACTAGTGAGAAGCCTCCTCATAACGTTGCTCCACCTACTTCATATCTCACTCAAGTTCCACTCACTCAACCTCATATAACCAACCTAAGTAGGCCACCTCCTAAGCTTGATAATACTCGTTATTTCACTTGGAAGAAATCTATGGAGTCTTATTTTCGCAGCTCATCGGTGCATCTTTGGAGGTGGTTCTAAATGGTTACGACCCGGTTGATCCCACCAACTTGACAAGGCAAGAAGAGATTGATGAACAACTTGATGCAAATGCCAAGTACATCCTTGAAAGTGCCATGACCGCCCATTATGAAGATCAAGTGCGGAATCTCAAAACCACCAAGGAGGCTTGGGATTTTCTCGCATCGGTATATGAAGGAAATGAGGGCATTCAACGCTCCAACGACGCCATCCTTCAACATCAAGTGGACAACTTCATCATGCTAGAAGAAGAGACACCATCGGATCTCTTCCGAAGACTCACCAAGCTTGTTGTGACATGTAGGGAAAATGTAAAGAAATATATGGATGATGAATGGGTCAAAACCAAGTTCCTCAAGACCATTGTTCCATACAATGAAAATATGGTGATGAATCTCCATACGAGAGCGGACTACAAAACAATGTCTCCCAATAACATATTGGCACAATTCATCACTTATAATACCTTGAAGGCCACTTCCAAGTCTTCCATCAACCAAATTTGTGGCACTAAGAACCTTGCTTTGAAGGCTCATGTGGGAGAACATCCAAGATATGAATAAAGCACAAGTGGTCATCATGAAGAAGATTTTGTGGGTGAACTCAATGAGGTTCTTGCTCTTGCCGCCACCAAGTATTGGAACAAAAAGAATATCAAGAGCAACTTCTCCCCACCAATGAAAATAATGTGCTTTAATTGTGGAAAGGAGAATCACCTAGTGACGGATTGCCCCTATGAGAGAAGAGAAGATCATGGAGGCCAACTCATCTTAAAGAAGAACAAGTACTTCACCAAGCCCAAGGCATTCATTAAGAGAGCTCCTCAAAAGGCTCTTGTCATCGCAACACATGAAGAAGAGTATGAGTCCGGTGGTGAGGAGGAGGATGATGATACAAGTGAGGAAGTGGGGATGGCGGCTCTTGCAATGGGCAACCTTCCTCCTTCATTGGCACCCCTTTTCTCCGCTCCAAATGACAACAAGATCCCAAGCCTATGTGCCTCATCGCCAAGGAAACCAAGGTGAATTCCCCACCTAAAATTACTTGTAGGAAAAATGAAGAGAAAGAGGATGCAATTATCCTCTTTATAAACAAGCTTCAAGGTCCGACCAAGAAAATGGTTGAGGCTCTCATGTACCAATATGGAGAAGCCAAACACCTCCTTGAGGAGAAGGATAATAGGATTTATGAGCTTGAGGGGCATGCACGTGATCATGCCGATAAAATTGGTGAGCTAGAAGATCAACTTGTTGAGGAACAAGTGTTCCAGGAGCAACTTGAGGAGACCCAAGCCAAGGATTTATCCAAGGCAAAAGAAACCCGTGAAACATCTATTCAAGTTGCTAGTGATCTAAAAAATAAAAATGATGAGCTTGTAGAGAGTCATAACAAACTCCTTGGGAATTTTGAGCAACTTAGGGAAACCCACAAGGTGACCTCAAGTGAGCTCACCAAGCTCAAGGGGTCACATGCTAAATTACAAGCTCAATTTATATATGCTAGCTTCACCACTCCTCATAATGATAACGATGCCAATGCTTGTGCTACTAACCCCTTATGTCTTAAAGCATCTCTCATGGAGGAGAACGCTAGGTTGAAGGCCCAACTTAAAAAGGGCCTAGCCACTTGCATTCATTAAGAGAGCCCAAGGCATTCATTAAGAGAGCTCCTCAAAAGGCTCTTGTCATCGCAACACATGAAGAAGAGTATGAGTCCGGTGGTGAGAGGAGGATGATGATACAAGTGAGGAAGTGGGGATGGCGCTCTTGCAATGGGCAACCTTCCTCCTTCATTGGCACCCCTTTTCTCCGCTCCAAATGACAACAAGATCCCCATGCCTATGTGCCTCATCGCCAAGGAAACCAAGGTGAATTCCCCACCTAAAATTACTTGTAGGGAAAAATGAAGAGAAAGAGGATGCAATTACTTGTAGGGAAAATTACTTGTATCGGATTATCCGATTTGCAAGGACTGCTCGAATTTGGCTAAGGACCTTAAAGCAACCAGTTTTCTGGCTCACTGGAGCTATCCAGATTATCTGATGGTGAAGATTCGGATTATCCGATTTGCAAAGTCTGCTGGAATTCTGCTAAGGACTAGAAGCAACCGCACACTGAAGATATCCGGAATATCCGATTTGGGAAGATTCGGATTATCCGATCATCAGGAATTACTCGAATTCTGCTAAGGACTACAAGCAACCGCACACTGAGGTTCTCCGGAATATCCGATTATGGTCTGCTCGGATTATCCGATGGAATCGGATTATCCGATGCTGACATGGATCGGATTATCCGATTGACCTGTCTGCAACGGCTAGATTCTGGGAGCACTATAAAAAGGCCTTCTCCTACCTTGGACAGGGCACCACGACCAGAACTGAATCCCCCACCATTGTTGAAAGCTTCAACTCACTAGATCTCTCTCCCTACCCACTCAAACACCTTGTCCTTCTAGGACTTGGGAGAGTTGACCTAGATCTACACTTCCACCCAAGCGATTTGATTTTCCCCTCCGTTCTTGAGAGGGCTTGAAGCTTGTAAGTTCGTTGATACATTGGTTTGTCGTTGGTCGTTCTTGTGGCTTTGGGAGCCGCGGGGACTAGCCGGGAGCCTCCAATTAAGTTGTGGAGTCGTTCCCCGGCCTTGTGATTCTTGTGGCTTTGGGAGCCGCGGGAATTTGGTGAGAGCCTCCAATTCGGTTGTGGATGTGCCTCATCCTTGTAAAGGTTTGTTGCCGACCTCGAAGGCATCATATAGTGGCTCGTGGAACTCCTCATTAGAGGATAACACGAGGGAGATACGGTGTGCCATATCAAGGCTATTCGGAGTTCACTTTGTGACTCCGCACCGCTCCAACGGAGACGTAGCATCCATTGGGAAGTGAACTTCGGTAGAACATCTCCGCGTCACCGTGTGGTTATCTCTTAACCTTCCTTTACTTGTATTGCTAGCTTAACTTGTTTAGAATATCTTGCTAGCTTGTTTATTGCTCATCATATAGGGTTGTCCACCTAGTTGCATATCTAGACAACTTATATTTGAGCAATTCCCAAATTTGTTGAAAAGAAAAAGAAAATTTGTAGTTGCCTATTCACCCCTCCCCCTCTAGTCAACCTACTCGATCCTTTCACACTCCTCCGGCCCGTCGCAGCGACAGGTTCGGAGTGGATATGGATGGAGCTTCTCCGCCACGGATGAGGACTCCTTGTCCAAGGCCATGCGTTGTAAGGTGGCGCGTAACTTGGACTATTCTGGTATGGATTTAAATTCGAAGTCTTTTCTCTCTTTTTCGCCGCAATCTATCCAATCTAAACTACATAGTGTAGGTTTTAATCTTGGTAACAGTCAATCTCAAGTTCATGTTTCAACTAAAGTCTTGAGACATATGGAATTTGACCGTCTCAAGGTTATTCCTAAAGTCTCGACTGGGTTGTCTTCCACCTAAGATGATGAGGATGAAGCGATTGCCACATCAGATGGTCAGCTTATTTCTCATCTAATTGGTGAAGTGTTGGATGGTGGTTTGGATGACGACGGCTTGAGTTCATTATATGAGCTAAAAGTATCCGGTCGGAAATCTAAATCTACTGCCAATAGGTCACGGAAACGGACCAAGTTATCCAAATCCCCCACAGTTTCCCGATGAATGGCATGTTTGCAAATAGCAGAGGTTTTGGTGACCTGGCTAAACACTTGCATTTCGCTGATTGTATTCGAACCATAATTTGGATTTCTTAGCAATTTCTGAGACGGGTAGACATGAGTTCTCACAATCTCTCTGAACCGTGTTTCGGGCGGTTTAGAGTTTGAGTGGTACTCACGGCCCCCTCATGGCCGCTCCGGAGGCATTTTACTAGGCGTCAGGACTGATACCATGGAAGTTTTGGAGGTTACGGATGGCGATTTTCATATCAAAATGCACATCCGTAATAAATCCATAACTTCATCTGGAGTCTTGTCGCCGTGTATGGGCCAGCTCAGGAAGTGGCTAAGACCTCTTTTCTCTGTGATATGGTAAACTTGGCAAAAGATAACCCCTACCCTTTGATCATTGGTGGGGATTTCAATCTGCTACGGTTTCCATTCGAGAAAAGTAAGGGTCGGTTTGACAACCGTTGGCCTCTTTTGTTCAACGCAGTCATTGACAGCTTGAACTTAAGAGAGATAACGATGGTGGGAGACAGTTCACTTGGGCTAATTCCCTACCTGAACCCACATACGAGAAACTAGACCGTGTATGATGGATTCTGAATGGGAAGATAGGTTCCCATTGGTGTCGGTACGGGCTCTAGAACGTATTGAGGGTTTGTCGGACCATGCTCCCATTCTTTTGACCACTGGAGTGCCTAGAGTGCAGTGTAAACCACGGTTCAAGTTTGAGCTTGGTTGGTTACACCGCGAGGATTCCATGAGATGGTTAAAAGAATTTGGGAATTACCGGTAGCGGGTGATACGCCTATCCAGCGGTGGAATAACAAGATACGTGCTCTACGTACTCACCTCGCGGTTGGGCTCATACTACTGGTTTACTTAAAAAAGAAAAGAACGACTTACCTCGATAATCGATGCTCTAGAAGCATTAGCAGAAGTTCGGTTACTGTCCGCGCAAGAAATTGAGCTAAAGAGCCAATCGAATGCACAGATAGCGAAGCTACTGCGTGTGGAGGAGCTAAAATGGTATCAACGTTCCAAGGCCCAATTCATTCTAGAAGGAGACTCGAATACTCGCTATTTCCATAGTATTGCCAATGGCAGACACAGGAAAAAGCGTATTCATTCTCTGGTCCAGGATGAAGGAACGATTGGGGCATGAACAGCTAAAGTCGTACATTACAAATTACTATAAAGGCCTGTTCGGTGCTCTAGAGGAAGGAAATTTCTCCTTGGATGAGTCCCGAACAGCGGACATTCCCCAGGTTTCAGAAGAGAAAATAGCCTTCTTACTAAACCCTATTCAGAGGAGGAAGTGAGAATGGCGGTTTTCCAAATGAAAACATAATTCAGCTCCTGGTCCTGATGGCTTCCCAGCCGAGTTTTATCAGAACTTTTGGGATGTTATCAAGGCCGATTTGCTCCAATTGTTCCTGTCTTCACAAAGGACAATTAGAGTTGTTTCGTCTCAATTTTGGTGAAATAATTTTGCTACCTAAGGTTAACGAGGCAGAAAGGATCCAACAGTTTAGACCTATATGCCTACTTAACGTTAGTTTTAAAATATTCACCAAAGCGGCGATGATTCGACTGAACACTGTGGCAGATCATGTGGTTCGTCCGTCTCAGACGGCTTTTATGAAAGGTCGCAACATCCTTGATGGAGTCACGGTCCTACATGAAACGGTCCATGAACTACATAGGAAAAAGAACGGGGTAATTCTTAAAATTGACTTTGAGAAAGCTTATGACAAAGTTAAGTGGTCTTTCATCCAGCAGAACCTAAGAATGAAAGGCTTTTCTTCAAGTGACGCGCGTTAATTAATTCCTTTGTTTCCGGAGGAAGTGTAGCCATCAAGGTCAATGATGACACTGGCAAATACTTCCAAACGAAAAAAGCCTCAGACAGGGTGACCCGCTTTCCCCAATATTATTTAATATAGTGGCGGATATGTTGGCTATCTTGATTGAACGCGCTAAAACTGAGGGTCAAATTGAAGGAGTGATTCCCCATCTTGTTGATGGTGGATTATCGATTCTTCAATATGCCGACGATACAATTTTTTATGGAGCATGATATCGAAAAAGCTCGTAACCTAAGTTGATTTTGTCAGCTTTCGAGCAACTTTCGGGTCTTAAGATAAATTTCCATAAAAGTGAATTGTTTTGCTTTGGCGAGGCCCAAGAGAACCGCCTTGTATGCTGAGCTTTTTGGCTGTGAGCAAGGACAATTTCCTATCAACTATTTGGCATTCCGATTCACTATCGGACTTACAAATGCTAAAGAAAAGGTGGAGGAAAGGCTTCAATTACGTTTAAATAGATGGAAAGGAAACTCCTATCCCTGGGTGGAAGATTGGTTCTCATAAACTCGGTACTAACAAACATGGTACTGTATATGATTTCATTCTTCCAACTGCCTAAAGGGGTCTTAAAACGATTGGATTATTTCCGATCTAGATTCTTTTGGCAAGGGATAGTGAGAAAAAAAAAATATCGACTGACTAAATGGAGTGTGGTTTGCTGCCCTAAAGACCAAGGAGGGCTCGGAGTTCATGACCTTGAGTCAAGAACAGAGCGCTGCTAGGTAAATGGCTATTTAAACTTCTTTTGAAGATGGAGTTTGGCAAACCCTCCTTAGGAGAAAATATGTCGGAGATCAAGCTGTTTCCCAGGTTCTTTGGAAACCTGGCGATTCACACTTCTGGGCTGGCCTCATGGCTACAAAGAAGTTCTTTTTTCCACATGGCTCTTTCTCAATTAGGGATGTTCGGAAATTCGCTTTGGGAGGATATTTGGCTTGGCCAATCTACCCTCAAAGAACAATATCCGGCTCTATATTCTATTGTTCGAAACAAAAGTGACACGATCGCGAAGGTGTTGGGTACTTCCTCACCAAATGTTTCGTTCAGAAGGAGTTTACTTGGAACAAGACAAGCATCTTGGAATGCTTTGCTCATCCGATTGGATTCAATCCAATTATCGGAAGGTCCAGATAAGTTTCAATGGAATCTGACAAAGAACGGCAAATTCTCGGTTGATTCTATGTATAGACGCTTATCCTACCCGAAATTCCAGTCGATAGTGCTTATAATAACAAACTTTGGAAGATGAAGATACCACTAAAAACTAAATGTTTGCGTGGTATTTACGTCGAGGAGTAATTCCACCAAAGATAACCTTGCCAAACGCAATTGGCACGGAAGTAAAAAGTGTGTTTTCTGTCAACACGACGAGACCATTACACACTTATTCTTTCAGTGCGAGTTCGCTAGGTCTATATGGTCAGCCATCCAGATAGGTTTACCTTACACCCACCCAGATCCGTTGCTAACATTTTTGGCAGTTGGCTAAATGGAGTGGATCCTAGGTTCAAACTATTCAGTAGGGTGGGAGCGATTGCTGTTATTTGGTCGCTATGGCTATGTAGAAATGACAAGGTTTTTAATGATAAAAATTCTCTCTTATGCAGGTTATATACCGGTGCACAACGACGCTACGTGCTTGGTCATCCCTAGCGTGTGGAGCACCGAGACTTATTTTTGGAGGTGGCGTCGAGACTGGAGGCTGCGGCCAGGGAGTTATTTCCCGGTATGGGTGGCAACATAGACTCCGGATAGACCTACCAGCAGCCTAGGCGGATCTACAATTTCTCATTTTGATATGTAATTCGCCTTTTTATTTTTTGCTGACCGATTTGAGTGATGGTGAACTGGCGGCTGTGTGCATCTTAGTTATGCAGAGTCTGGGTGTAATGCTTAAACCTTTTAAGTAATAAACGCTCTTTATCTATAAAAAAAACTGTCGTACCTAGAGATCAGGAGTCCTCGTAGTACATAGTGCTACTGTATCTGTTTATCATAATATAAGTACAGTCATGTAAAGGTCCAAGTTGCATCGTCAATGCATTCCCAATACTATACTAAATGCATTCTTAGTGAAGCTTCTTTGAGTGTACTTGCTTTGCGTGATGGCCGACCGAAAATGCTGCTGGGTTGATTCGTATGCGTGGGTGCTGCTTCGATATGTTTATGCTCAGTATTCGTATACATCAGAGAAATTTCTGAGTTCTAATAAAATCGATGACGGAAAATATATTGAATAAAACAAAAAAAAATTGACGGAAGGCAACGAGCACTGCTCTCCTTTTTTCATTAAGAGGAAACCGGAACAAATGCCGGCGAATACATAAGTTACAGAGGAAACAGAGGGAACAGAACGCTACAACTCGCACCGAGGGCCTTCAACACTCATCATCTTCGATTACCGTTGGATGCTAGTGCGCAAGGAGCTTCACCGCCGTAGACGAAAAGCTTTAATCAACCGAGATCAGCCACGATAGTTGTTGCAGTTAAAAATCTCGTAGTTGGACTTTGGCCGGGTCGGCCGGGTGTTAGAGCAGCCGAAGGGCAAACACATCGCCGAGTCCACCTGACGAAGGGCCATGCGCCGCCGAGGCTTTACACAACAACCAACAGCGTAATCGAAGGGCATCACGCAGCCGAGTATGACACCTGGGAAGCATCTCGGCACTAGCCTGAGCTGTTAGCCGGCTTCAGATGAGAGATTCCAGCACTTCCGGAGGAGTTCGTGCACCATGACCACAGACAGAGACACCGCCACCACCAAACTACCATGGCTGCAGACCTCAAACCAGCATGCCACACCCGAAACCGAGACATCAACAACCAGCTAGGGGTTCAAGATCTCCAAGATGGCCCATCCAAGGAGGCAATGATGCTGAGAATGCCATGGTCCTCTGATCCAAGACCTGGATCTAGGCTTTCGCCTGGAGATCGAATGGGTTAGTGAGATGTGCATGCATCGTGACGACGCCTCCAACGAGGTAGACGGCACCCTAAGGTGTCGTCTCCATACTGGCAAGAACCAGCATAAGGCTTTCGCCCACCGCAGCCTCACCTCACCGCCCCTCCCCACCAAACTGATGCTGAGTCCGGACTGGAGGCACCTGCCACGCGCCAACAAAGAAGGCACCGATGCCCCAAGCTCGGAGCCAGCACGCGACAACCAGTCCCCAATTGGGAACACCGTCGTCGGGCTGCTCCACACCATGTCGAAGAAGCGAACGGGCAGGACGCCCAGCACGTGCGTGGCGCCAACCGGAGCTGAGGTCAGGGGCATCACCGTCGGCCAGATCTGGACCCTACGGTGCCCGCCCCATCACGCCTCCATCTCGCTACAGGGGAGCCGGAGAGCTCCCGCCGCCGGACACCATGGGAGAGCTCCACAGCCCAGCGCCGCTCCGGCAACCGGAGAGGCGCGCCGCGCCAACACCACCACCGCGCCTCCGCGCCTCCTTTGGAGACGGGCCCCGCCACCGGCGGCGGTGAGCGCTGCCGGCGGCGGCAGGGGAGGGAGGAAGTGCGGTCGATTACTTTAAAATAATGTCAAGAGTCTGTATTGTACAGATGAGAGATTGTTTTTAAAAGAGTGAAACGCACGCCAGGTCACCAAGTTGCATGAAATGTAAGGATTGGTCACTAACTTGAAAAACGTTAAAATCTGGTCACCAAGTTGTAGATTAGCGACACGTTGGTCAACTCCGTCACGACGGACGTTAAGTTGCTGACGTGGCAGTTTTCTTTTTGCAAGATGCACCCTATATTTCTTTTTCTTCGCATCTATTCGTCCCCATAGATAGAATCTAGTCCAGTTATTTTGTCAAACAGGTTAGATCCAAAGCAGCCGGTGGCGAGGCTAAGACGGTGGGAGAAGCAGCATCTGCTGCCGGCACGCTGGGCGTCAGAGCGGCATGTCGGTGGCGGCGGCGAGCAGGTGCGCGCGCTCGGTGCCCGTCAGGGGCGCTGCGTGCAGGGCATCAGAGTGGCATGTCGGTGGTAGCGAGGAATCGAAAGCTATATCTACAAGAATCTGGAAGTAGCAGCACAGGCCACGGAACTCGCAATGGAACTCCTCGCCTGGAAGGTCACTGCCACGGAACTCCTCGCCTGGAAGAATCCGAAATCCCCACCACCCGCGGAGGTCGCCGCCGTCCTGCCTGGCATGGCTCCCTCCGCGCAGCGCCGGCCATGGCTCCCTCGCCTCGTACTTATCCGCGCTCGCCGTTCTGGTCGTCCTTCTCGCCTCGTACTTATCCGCGCTCGCCGTTCTGGTCGTACTTCTCGCCTGCGTCGAGCTCGGCGACACAGCCTCCGCCGTCGGCGTCTACCGCCTCATCCAGTACGCCCTGCTCGGCTCGCGCGCCGCCGCACTCAACTACCACACCGCCGCGCTCCCGCTCCCCTTCCTGGAAGTGAGCCACATCCGCGGCCGGTTGAGGTTGATGCCTTCACGGCGTCCTCCCTGCAGACGAGAGCGTGTACGCTTCGCCGCCTTGTCCTCGCTTGACCTCTAGGTGGCACGCTCGTGGGGTCTCGCCGTGTGGAGATGTCGTCGTACACGCCGGCGGCGCCGTGGCGGAACGCATCGCATGGAGGACACCTTCAGAGGCTCGCCGCCGTCGCACCGCTTCTGCTCGGGGCGCTGGCCGGGAAGACGCGTGCTCGACGTCCTCGTCGTGCTGGTGCAGTACCTGTACGCGCGGCGTGCAGGGAGGCCGTCGTCAAGGACTCAAGGTCAAGGGCGTTCAACCACGTCGTTGTGCGCGTCAGCGGCGGGGACGACCACCTCGGTCGCGCATGGTTCGACCTCTCCCAGGTGCCGCGCCACGCAAGGGCGAGCTGGCGCCCGCCGACGAGACCATGACCAAGGCGCCCGCCGTGTTCGTGTTGTTTGCCGTCCACGCCTCGATCTTCTTGTTAGCAGCACACATGGTGGCCTCGTAGGCCAACCTTGTCCGACGGCGCATCGGGACACGCGTGCGCCAGGCGCACTGTCCACATCAACCAGATGCACCGCCGGCTTCTGGGATGTGATTTCCGGCCGGATTTTTTTTCGAAAAAGGACATGGGGATTAGAAAAACAAAATTCTAAGGGTTTTTTTGTAAAAAACAGTTAGCTACGTCAGCTACTTAACGTACGTCGTGATGGAGTGACCAACGTGCTGCTTATCTACAACTTGATGACTAGATTTTAACGTTTTTTAAGTTGGAGACCAATCCTTACATTTCGTGTAACTTGGTGACCTCACATGCGTTTCACTCTTTTTAAAATAACCTTATCTTTTAGTCCTATGCCAAGTGTGGTCGATTACTTTGAAACGGATGGAGTTTCAATATAATCTAATCCAGCCGCATCCTTGTTTGAATTCCGGAGATGTATATTGTTGTCTGAATCGTGTAGTCATGAATCCTCATCTTCTCACTTTTTTCCTCTATGCTGTAATGACCCAAGGTGTAACTCGAAGCAATGTAGTTTCCATGTACTTGAAATGTAACACCTTAGTTCACAAAGAATTAAGCAAGGAAACAATCAGACAAGCATGCATGAGCGCTGCCTACATCCGAGGGAGGAAAAATAGTAAGTTTCTTATATTTGGTGTGGCCACAACAATGGGTCATCGACCATGGCATGTTTTTCCATCTTTGGCTTGCTCCCCAACAAAAGCACGACCCCCACCACGACGCGGAGGTAGCCAGCCAGCCACACTCGCGCCTGAGTCGGCCGTACGTCGGGGGACAAGGCCACACACAGCGTCGCGGCCTTCCCCCGCATGCACGCCGGCGAGGCGGCCGGCGTCCTCGTAAAAAACCAAACCTCCCCGTCGGGCACAAAACGTCCGTGCGCGCAGCAGTCGAGCAAGCTCATAGCTACGTGCGCGACTCGATCTCGTCTTGACCCGCACCCTACGACGCTGTCATGGTGCGGCGATTCTTCAGACGCGGTCACAGCCTCGACAGGTTCCTGCCGGGGAGCCGGGTCATGGCGTCCAGCCCATCCTTCCCTAATTCCTCGCCGTCGACGTCGTGCTCCACGAAGTGCAGTAGCAGCGGCAGGGGAAGCATGGACGAGGAGGAGGAAGAAGTCGTCGCCACGCCGCTGAAACGGATGTCGTCGAGGAGCCACGGGTCCAGGGCCGCGCCGCCGAAGAACGTCGGAATGCCTTCAGGTTTGATATGATAGTTTCCATGTGTTTGGCCGCCAGATGATTATTCCATGGATCTGAGCGTCGTGGATCGGGAGCGATGCAGATATGGATTTGATGAAAGAGAGGTTCACGAAGCTGCTGCTCGGGGAGGACATGTCCGGCACGGGGAAAGGTGTCTCCTCCGCTCTGGCGCTCTCCAATTCCATCACTAATCTTGCAGGTAACCATAGCATCGATCTCCTGTTTCGCTCCTTGACGTCAGTTTGTTGCTCTCTTAATTGTTCATGGTGAAATTGGGAAATTTTGATTTGCAGCTTCCGTATTTGGGGAGCAACGCCGCCTCGAGCCCATGTCCGCTGACCGAAGAGCGCGATGGGAGAAGGAGATCAACTGGATACTGTCGGTCACCGATTACATCGTCGAGTTCGTTCCTCTGCAACAGGAGTCCGAAGACGGTACCAGCATGGAGGTCAGCTATAAGACCGTTCTCACACCACTAACTTCAGTAGATTTACAGCTCTAGTGCAATCCACTTACCACAAACAGTGCAATCGTTGCCAAACAGGTGATGGGCACCCAGCTGCGCAAGGACATTCTCATGAATATCCCCGCCTTGCGAAAGCTCGACGCCATGCTCCTCGTAAGCTCGCTACGCAAATTCTTATTTACTCGGTGTTCCTTTTCCAACAATTCGCTGAATCAAAAATGATTGTTTTCTGTATGTGGAGCAGGGGTATCTTGACAACTTCGAAGACGAACAAGAGTTCTGGTACGTGTCCAAAGATGCTGACGAGAGCGAGAAGGGCGACTCACCGAGAGATGGTGAGAAATGGTGGATCCCAACGGTCAGAGTCCCCGCTGAAGGCCTGTCCGACCAGTCGAGAAAGTGGCTTCAGCACCAGAAAGACCTTGTCGGGCAAGTGCTCAAGGCAGCCATGGCCATCAATGCTGATGTTCTTACAGAGATGGAGATCCCGGAAGAGTACATTGAGTCTCTACCAAAGGTGATTCATAGCAACATCCCTGCAAAATAATTTCACCTGAAATAAAGCATGATTATAGATCACGAGACGCAAAATATATCTTTTGTTTCCTCTCTGTTATTATCTTTTGTTTTCCTCGAAGCATGTTGACTGATAGATTAATGCTAAATACAGATATTTTGTGAAATGTACTAATGTAGCAAAATACACTTCTATCTCAGACAGAACTTCCAAGGCTAATCGAACAGAGTCAATGTTTCTCCTGCAGAATGGGAGGTCCAGTCTGGGAGACTCCATATACAGAACCATAACCGATGATCATTTCAATCCCAACGAACTCCTGGGTTCCGTAGACTTGTCAACAGAACACAAGATCGTGGACCTCAAGGACAGAATCGAGGCCTCTGTTGTCATCTGGCAGAGGAAACTCTGCAACAAGCTATCGTGGGGCCCTGGCGTTAGCTTGGAGAAACGCGAGCAATTCGAAGAGCGTGCGGAAACTGTCCTGCTCATCCTCAAGCACAAGTTCCCTGGAATTGCCCAGTCATCGCTCGACATAAGCAAGATCCAATACAACAAGGTACAGAGAGGGAACGCAAAACGTTCCAGTTACTTTTTCGGATTTGCTACAGTACAGTGCTTCTTTACTTATGTCCTCGGGTGCAATGTGCTATATTTCTTTCAGGATGTGGGGTTTGCCATCTTGGAGAGCTACTCCAGGGCTCTTGAGAGCTTAGCGTTTGCGGTCCTATCACGAATTGAGGATGTCCTCCACGCCGACAATGTTGCTCGGGATCGGCGGCGCTCGAAATCAAGGAGGCGGTCTAGTCTAGCAGGCATTCCTGAGTCATTTGCCATGTTGAGGCTTGTTCAGCCAGGGCCGGCGATTCTTTGCATTGGGAGGACCTCGAGGACAGAAGTTTGGATTCGGGCGGTGCGAAGCTGAGGAAGGTTCCCCGTATTGGCATGAGAAAGTGTATGGATGTAGAGAAGATCGAGAGCGTGTGTTGAGGTGGGTCAAGAAGCTTTTCTCAGAGGTAGCTGTACCCGTGAGATAGGCAGTTTGTGTTGCGTGCAGGGATGTGCTGCGTCAGGGAGCCATCTGACTAAGAGAGACGCCTGTAAAATAGCTCAGAGTAAAGTGAGATAGGGGAGGAAGTGATGTAAATCACGTTCAACTTCATGAAATTTTGACAGAACAGACCACATCGAGAAACGAAATGGCAAAAAGAACCACCTGCGAAAAACATTGTCAAAAAGGACCACATCGGTCGTGGCGGCAGGCTCGCCAGCCGACACGTGGCTCCTGCCGCCAGGGACGGAGGCGACAGGGGTGGCCGCCATAGGCGGTGGCGGCACGTTGCGAAGCAACGGAATCCCGGCAAGCTACAACGGAAAATCGGACAGGTGGGACCCAGCCGCCTGGGCAAGTGGCGGCATGATGACGTGGCGGGGAGGCCGCCTGTGCCGCTGGCGGCCTTTGGCCAGGGTGCCGACAGGCCCATGCGCACCATGCACAGCGGCACCAGGCGACGGATTTCGCACTCCATGCGACGATTTGATTCTCTGTACGCGCACCAGGCGTCTCGTCGGCACCCTGTGTAGTAGTACAAATATTTATTAATCAACTTGATCAAGTCTCTCCCAAATGATATACTATGATTTATTAATCAACTTGATCTCGTCGGCACCCTGTGTAGTAGTACAAATAAATATTTGATTCTCTGTACGCGCACGCCATAGGCGGTGGCGGCACGTTGCGAAGCAACGGAATCCCGGCAAGCTACAACGGAAAATCGGACAGGTGGGACCCAGCCGCCTGGGCCAGTGGCGGCATGATGACGTGGCGGAGAGGCCGCCTGTGCCGCTGGCGGCCTTTGGCCAGGGTGCCGACAGGCCCATGCGCACCATGCACAGCGGCACCAGGCGACGGATTTCGCACTCCATGCGACGATTTGATTCTCTGTACGCGCACCAGGCGTCTCGTCGGCACCCTGTGTAGTAGTACAAATATTTATTAATCAACTTGATCAAGTCTCTCCCAAATGATATACTATGATTTATTAATCAACTTGATCTCGTCGGCACCCTGTGTAGTAGTACAAATAAATATTTGATTCTCTGTACGCGCACCAGGTGCCGCTGTGCATGGTGCGCATGGGCCTGTCGGCACCCTGGCCAAAGGCCGCCAGCGGCACAGGCGGCCTCCCCGCCACGTCATCATGCCGCCACTGGCCCAGGCGGCTGGGTCCCACCTGTCCGATTTTCTGTTGCAGCTTGCCAGGATTCCGTTGCGTTGCTTCGCAACGTGCCGCCACCGCCTATGGCGGCCACCCTGTCGCCTCCGTCCCTGGCGGCAGGAGCCACGTGTCGGCTGGCGAGCCTGCCGCCACGACCGATGTGGTCCTTTTTGACAATGTTTTTCGCAGGTGGTTCTTTTTGCCATTTCGTTTCTCGATGTGGTCTGTTCTGTCAAAATTTCCAACTTCATCTCAGCTGAGCTGCAATGAAATCCAGTAGCATTTTAGCACAGATCTGTCAGATTTAGCATGGTGTTGCTTACAAAACGAAATCTAGATGACTCAAAGCACATAAACAGTAACCTTGTGCACAAACACGTCACAGTGAAAAGCCCTTGGTACTGCTTGTATAAATTTGATGAGGTAAGAGCATCTCCACCGGGGGCCTCCAAGTGACCCCAAAAGGCCCATTGGAGGTCCGGACGGCCAAAACGCCACCAGCGGCACCCCCAAAGAGTCGCCCCGAGCAAAAACATGTCCGGCACCCCGAAGAGGCCTCCAAATTTGGAGGCCTCTTTGGGGGTGCCGGACATGGGGGCGGACATGCGTCTGACAGGGGAGGCCCGCCCGTCATAGAGACAGCGCAGCGCGCCCAAATTCCACTTCGTCTACATTGCCGCCCCCGACGCCAAAATTCCCAATCTTCTCTCCATTTCCAAAACCCTTGCGCCGCCGCCGTGAGCTCCTCGCCTTCCGCCACCATGCCGCCAAAGGTCGTCGGCCTCATGAAACCCAAGGGGGGGTCGCAAGCCGCCGGCGTCGTCGCAGCCGAAGAAGAAGCCGATGAAGCGGGAGCCGCAGGAGTATTCGGTGCCGCTGAGCCAGGGTGACCTGCGCTCTGCCGCCTCCCACCTTCGGCAGATGAGGCGATTGAAGGCGAAGGACAAGGCGGCTGGTGAGACCGCCGAGATGTTGATCGCCATGAGCCAAAGTAGCTCAAGCCCGGGGGGCGCCGGCGTCTTTTGCGGGTCGCCGTCTGCCCTGGGCTTCTTCGACGACACCTCCGGCTACCAGACGCAGCAGTCGTGGCTCCCCCCCCCCCTCCCGACGCCCTCGATCTGAACGAGGCGCCATTGGTGTTCAGCGAATCGCCGGCGATGCGGCGGATGGCAGCCACAAACGCCGACGCGACTGCTTCCCGCGGTCTCCTCTTCGGCAACGCGGTCGACCAACTCGGCCAGGTGCGTGCTATTTATCTTCCTGATCCGCGCCTATTTATTGTGTTCCCGGCCGATTGTTTGTTGGGCGCACTTATTGCGAGCGGCCGGATGCAAATTGTTGGTGTGTGTACTTATTGCGAGTGGCGACCGGATGCAAATTGTTGTATTTGTGTTGTAGGATGGTGACGCCGAGGTGAGGAATGGAATCATTGCCGGTGATGCAACTTACGTCCACGCCGACACAGATCAGTTCGGCTAGGGCGACGAACAGGATGGCGACCACGGCCAGGACCAGGAAGGGGAGGGTGACGAAGAGGACGGCGACTACGACAAAGATGGTGGCAAGAAGGCAGGTTACAGAGGCCGGACTTGGACCGACACGGAGGACGTGTTGTTGTGCGAGGCGTGGATGAATGTGAGCATGTGCACCACGAAGGGCGCCAACCAAAAGAGGGATGCATATTGGGCACGCATCCATAAGGACTACACCGAAAGAAGGTCGTATCCACCTAATGATGATTTGCCCGATCGCAATGTCAAATCGGTTGAGAGCCGTTGGGGCGTCATCGCGGCTCTCACTAGCAAGTTTCATGGTTGCCATGAGCAAATCATGAATAGAGATGAGAGTGGCAAGAATGACGCCGACAAGGTCAGCTTGTCATCTTAACTTGCGGCTTACTTGTAACCGGCCATGTTTGTTGACTTGTTTTTTGTTCAATACAGCTGAAGGATGCCAAGTACATGTACCTCGACTTGGAGATGGATAAAAAGAAGCCATACAAGCTTATGCATTGCTGGGAGAAGCTTTGCGACTGCCCGAAGTGGAAGCGCCATGTCAAGGATAACGCTAGCGCAGAGGGAGATGAAAGAAGCCTGCCGCCTGCCAGCGCGGACCTTCCAGATATGGGAGTCAAGGCGTGCAAGGCGGCGGCCAGGGCTGGCAAGAAGCCGGCGGTGTCGGGCAGCATCCAAGAGTCGTTGAAGATCTTCGTTGCCGAGTCGACTGCCGAGAAGAAGAAGATGCAAGAAGCGTCCGACAAGAAGTGGGCGCTCTACTTCAAGATGCAAAAGAACAAGCTCAAGGCCCAGGAGAAGAAGGAGGAGCGTCTGTTCATGGCCACCAACACGAGCGACATGAGCCCCAATCAGAAGGCCTACTTCGTGGCCGAACGGAGGCGCATTCAAGCTGAGAAGACGGCGGCCGAAGCGGCGGTGCTCGATCAGTCCGAAGAGGAAGGCGAGGAGGAGGAAGCCGACGCGTGATTGCGTGATCGGCATGCACCATTGCGCCGGGGGGCGCCCTTTTGATTTGGTACTTCAAATCCGGCGCGGCTGAACAGTTTGATTGCCGGACGAGTTCGACACTTTTATTAATGCATGAAACTACTTATTTGCATATCATTACTAGAAATTCTGAAAACTACTCCTCGTCATCGGAGTCAACATTGGGCGGCGGTGTTCCTGGCTCGTCGTCCGCCGGCGCCGCGTGTGGAGGTCCCTGCTCCCACTCCGGAGCCACCGCTGCCTGGGGGGCGGCCGGTTCTGCATGTGCACCAGCCGCACGGGACGGCCACGGGGACCAAGGCTCTCACGGTGAGTACGCAGGGCGTGTCGGTGATGGAGTTGCGGGCTCGGCCTCCTGCTCCTGATCGGCCACGGCGTCCTGCTCCTGATCGGCCTCGACGTCCACGGCCTCCTTGTCCTGCTCCTGATCGGCCACCACGACCTCCTTGTCGCGCTCCTGATCGGCCACCACGGGCTCCTTCTCAGGCGACGACATGGCGAGCAAGTTTTGGGCGGTGGTGCGTGGAGAGATTGTGACGGCGTCGCTGCGAAACCGCGTGAACGCAACCCCGAAGCGACGCGCCCGGTTGCACGTCCACACCAAACCGCCGTGTTCCAAAGCGACGCGAAGGTGAACCGGCGGCGGTTCGTGCGCCCGCAAGGTGTTCGATCTATTGCTCAAAACTAGGGGCATTTGAGGGTGGACCTTTGGAGTGCGCCGTTGTGGGCGGGGTAAAAAACATGGGCAGACACATGTCCGACACCCCTAATTGGGCCTCCATTGGGGGATGCCGGACACGAATTTAGAGGCCCCCGGTGGAGATGCTCTAATGCCACCCCTACCGTTTCCCTTCCACAAACTCATAATCTTGTACTCCAGGGTCACAAGCACCACAAAATTACTGGACAGTTTTTAAGAGGGGTAGAATTCTTTTTGACACGTCAGCATCGAATAACATGTGAACCCAACAGTGATGATCAACTCAAATAATAGTCACATAAAGTACACGAGGAAGCGCAAAATCGATAATTTATTCGTAAGGGCAAGACAAGCTCAAACTAGATCGATATGACACCAGCTCCACATGACCACTGCGGTTCCAATGCGCTGAAGCTCCTACAGTGCCTTCAGGATCTCCTCAGCTCCAGAGATTGTGAACTGGCCACCCTCCTCAATGTTTGCGACGGTGACCTTGAGGTCATCAGCAAGGAGAGCGAACCGCCTCGAACGGAGACCCAGTCCTTTCTCCGAAAGGTCAAGCTCAAGACCAAGTGCTTTTGTGTATGTTCCCGATCCATCAGCAAGGAACTTGACATACTTGTTGTCTGGGAATGACTTTGCCCAGGCCTTCATGACAAAGGGGTCATTAACTGCAAAATAATAGCACAGTGAATTAATCAAATGCAATTCTGGGCCTAGCTGCTTTAGGTCAAGATCATATGCAAAAAGAGAGAATAGTGAATACATTTGTATAGGAGGGCAGAAGGTACCGCACAAAAAGAATAGATTGTGCAGTGTCTCTTAACTGGATAGGTCCCAAGCACTACTCTAGCGACATTAAACAATGATATACACTTTTACAGGATTGTGCCGTAAACTGATAATACTATATACTATGCTGTATCAAATATCATTCTACACCATGCCAAAATTTAAAACAGCATTCGCTATTAGAGAACATGAAACGATGATACCAGGGAGCTATGGAAGATTACAGGTAATATCTGCTTTCAGAAAACAACTATGGAAGACAAAAGAAATGTCAAAAGCATACCGCTGACAAGCAGGATCTCATCAACACCCTTGGCTTTAAGCTCCTCAGACTGAGTAACGAAGCCTGGCACGTGCTGCATGCTGCATCCATAGAAGAGAGCCAACACAATGTGGCTGTGAGTGCCTTTTCATTTCACAATAGAAAAAGAAAAGTCTACACAATAGGATAACAAGAGCAACAGAACGGATATTCAAACCGGGTAGCAAGTCTAGATGCACCCATTAGCTATTTTATTTTTGGTTTTTTTCAGAATGTCAAAAAAATTCAGAAAAAAATCCGGATGTACGTTACAGCGTGATGTGTTAGCACAAAAATTGGCATGGTGAAAAAACTTTTTTAGCAACCTATACAAAAAAGACAAAATTCCGACACGTATATGTACATTTCGGTATGTCCGAATTTGTCTTTTTTGCACAGGTTGCAAAAAAAAAAAAATTCACCCTGCCAATTTTTGTGCTGACTTACAATGTGTTGGACTACATGCAAAAAATTTATTTTAAATTTTTTGACGTTTGAAAAAATGTTTTTTGGGTAGTGGGTGCATCTGCACCCACTACCCAAATCGCAGCCTCCGCAACAGAAGCCCTTCTGTTGAAGAAATAAGACTGAGCACAAACTATTCTTACGGAAAGAGAAGATCGAGATCTAATACAAAACAAGCATATGACGCCAAGTTGCCCTCATGGTGGTGAAGGAATACTCCGATATCCAACACTACCATACAAATATACAATCCAAACGGTGCAACAAAATAATCTACGGAAGTACTAGACCAAGGTCAACTAAGAATCTACGGACTACTAAAGTTAGCTAGTTCAGCGCAGTCACTCACAACAAGATCAATCTTATTGACTCTAAACAAAATCTTCCAACTATTCCATGACAAAGTATATCAAGTCCGGATGTAGAGGGTATCCTCACACCTAAACAAATCTAAAGCCCCTATCCGCTGCTTTGAAGGCTCCAAGTTCGCAGCATATGGAAAATAAAAACCAAATCTTGGATCCTTCTAATAACAATCAGCCTTGCAATCCATCAGCTAGCTACAAGCAGTCAAAAGCTCACTTCGTTTTTCTCGATCTGTCGAACAGTAGAGACTTTAAAGCAAACAAAAGGGGAATTGGGAAAGGAGATCGACCTGCAGGTGGGGGTGAAAGCCCCGGGGACGCCGAAGAGGATGACCTTCTTGCCGGCGGCCAGGGAGTGGATGGAGACCTGCTGCATCTCGTCTTTCTCGTCGAACCACGCGAGCGTGCCATCGGGGAGGGTGCTGCCCACGCCGATCGGAGCCATGGCTGCTCTTGCTTGCTCTGGGGGTTGGTAGGGGAGAAGGGAGGGTGGAGGGATGGCAGTCAAAGAGAGGATTGGAGAGGAAGAAACGATGTGATGGGGAGGGCGAATAAATAGGCGAAACTGTGGCCTCGTGTTGCCTTGCCGAGTTGCCGGTTGGTGGCTTTGGTTGTGCCGCCGTGTGTGAACGCCAAATGTCAGGGAAGATGCTCGACCTGATCGACAGATTTGGATTCCTGATCTACCCTGATTTCAGGGAAGATTCAACCAAATAGAGCAGCTGCGGTTTCAAAATTTTGGGCAAAATAATTTTATAATTTTGCATTGTTGACTCATTAGTATCTTGTACATTCAGTCCTCCATAAACTGCGGACTGGGTCTGGATACATGACTTCTACCCCGCAAAAATGGATACTAAATATCCTGCTCATGCAGCAAAGATTATGCTGAGTACCGAGCAAATCTTCTTTTATGCATAAACAGCATACTTAGTCAGATGGCCAAAGATGTGTGTGTGTAAAAACAAAAACTTTTGTGATTTTCTTTGTATTTTGGAGGGGCCTGGTGGCCCTCCTGAGTCCTGCTTCTTGTGCCCACCAAAAGCTTCCCGGTCAAAAGTAATTTTCCTGATTTTCTTTAAATTTTTGGGCATCCAAAAGTATCTATTTTTGAAAAGTCAAAACATGCAGAAAACAACATGTGGCTCTGGACACTAAGTTAATAGGTTAGTGCAGAAAAATGATAAGATTGATATAAAAATATATCAAAAGTATGTAAAAATGATATGATAATAGCATGTATCAATTTAAAATTATAGATACGTTTAAACGTATCACGCACCTTGCTGGACTTGAGGATAGTAAATGGAGTTGCTGCATTTTCTGGAGAAGATGTAGTCATGTAGAGCTAATTCCCCCAAACGATGGATGCTATGGTCAATCTGTCAGGGAGGAATAGAGATGGCTTAACGGAGCAGCGGCAGGAGATCGAGGAGGCCACTTGAGTTCGTCCCATTTATCGGAGATGATTCAGTGGCTGCCGCCGGTGATATAGAGGCGGAGATGACGATGGTACAAAGGCAAGGGCAGCGACGGCACAGGCGAGAAAGGTAGCGGTATATGTGGGAATGATGAAGTAGAGCTAAATTCTGAGAAAGGTAGACTAAAATCCCTTCTCAAGCCATAGAGGAAGAAAAGCCAGGTGGAGGCAACAGGTTCGCGGCAGTGGAAGGGCGTGGTCGTCTATGGTGCGCCCAAGATGTGGTGCAAGCACTACCAGGAAACCGCCTTTCTATAGAATGGCATTTTGTGGCGCACCAAAACGTGTGTGCGCCACAAAAAAGATTCTGTGGCGCACCTTAAGTGGTGCGCCACAGAATGTGTGCGCATTTTGTGGCGCACGCAGCTCAAATGCGCCACTGAAAGTTCACATTCTGTGGCGCACACATGGAGATGCGCCACAGAAATCGTGTGGGCCCACCACCAATCATTGGATTTCGAATTCTGGGGTCATTTCTGTGGCGCATACGCACAGATGCGCCACAGAATTCATGCTTTCTGTGGTGCATGGTCGTCCATGCGCCACATAAAGGAGGCATTATGTGGCGCATGTGGGCCCATGCGCCACAGAATGGTTTTCCCAGATTAAAAAAGGGGCCAGCCCCTCTTTCCCCTACACATTTCGTTTTTTTACTCTGCTACCCAAATTTGCATCGGTTCTTTCGATCTCGGTCATCTCGGTTTCGGTCTCGGTTTTTTCGGTTTCGGTTTTAGGTCATCGGTTTTTATGCCCACCCTGACCCATGTGGGCCCATACTTTTCTCCATTTTTTGTAGTTAAACCTATTTTGGTTGATAGATATATAATTGTTGAGGGCCGGGAGGCTCTCCATATTACTCTCCTCCTCTCTCCCTCATCTCTTTTTCTGCACTATTTTCTCTCCAACACCATACACTCTCTCGCCTATCGCGGTCACGTCTCGGCAACGAATCTACTAGGTGAGGAAAGTTGGATGGACATGCATATGCATGTTTTGTGTGGACCCCGCATCTCCAGCTACCAAGGGATCCCGGGTCTTCGAAAACCGTGTTCCCAGGAGTCAAAGTCTAGCCGTGTTGTGAGACAAGCATATATATGTATATCATGAATAAAATAATGGTCTACTAAAAAATGTGTGCATATTCTTTTCTTTAAAATGCGTGTCTGTTCTTTCTTTAAATATAACTAAAAATATTTTTTTTAAAGAATAACAAATGTGTGTATAATAATGGTATACTAAATATAACCAAAAATGTTTTTTTAAGGTACCAAAAATGTCTTTTTTATGTATTATTTTGTGTGTATGTGAGAGAAGCATATATATATCATGAATAAAATAATGGTCTACTAAAAAATGTGTGTATATTCTTTTCTTTAAAATGTGTGTCTGTTCTTTTTTTAAATATAACTAAAAATATATTTTTAAAAGAATAACAAATGTGAGACAACCAAAATAAAAAATGTGTGTCATGAATAATTTTTTTTTAAGAATAAAAAATGTGAGATATTTTGTGGGGCATCAAGGAAGAGATGCGCCACAGAATCAGAGAATTCGGTGGCGCACCTTACCACAGATGCGCCACAGAATGTGTAAGGCCCACTTACACGTGGGCCCGCCCCCGCGCCGATTTCTTCCAAATTTCTCCAAGGACACACTCCCTCGCCCTGCTCTCGCCCCCGATCCCCTCGCCGTCGACGTCGCCACCACGCCCATCCCTGCCCTGCTCTCGCCCCGATCCCCTCACCGTCGACGTCGCCACCGCGCCCATCCCCACCATGCGCTGGACCGCCCCCACGCCTCGGTCTCGGCGGCGCCACCGTGCCCATCCCGTGCGCCGGAACCGCGTGGTCCTGCTCGGCGTCGGAGCCACCGTGCCCATCCCGAGGTACACGGCTGTCACATCCCAAATTTAGAAACTAAGAAAAACTTAGTTTCACAAGATCCAAATTTCAGAACCAACAAAAACTTTTTGAAATGTTTCACTGATGATTGTGTTTTACTTCCCCTTGCTATGTTTGAACTTGTGTGGACTTGGTGGTGATGTTGATCTTGTTGTGATTGTTTGCTTATTGGACTTATGGTTGTAATGAGTGTTAATTCTTGATTTATTGTTTGCTTGGGTGAATAATTATACCTATGTACTTGAGTGTTAAATTTAAAACCCACTGGTCACAAATATGGAATGTGACTTGAAAACAAAACAAGACCCCTATGGTTACTTACACCCTCAAATAAAATCTTGATTAAAAGAAATGATCTTATTTAATTTCTCTCTCTACCTATTTCCCTATTTTGTAATAACAACTATTTTATCTTATGAAATCCAGGAAGGAGATGATAACCATCTCATTATCATATTACTTTCTCCTCAGAATATTTAATCTTCAATTACAAAGGTATTTCAAATTGTCAATTTGGTTTTTCAGAAAATGCCATATTTAAACCCTATGAACAAATGTGGTTCAAAACATTTTATTTTGCAACCCCAATTTTTGTGGAGCTTCTACATGTGTATGGGAGGCTACATGAATTTTCTCAGAATTTTTAAAAATGTTTGAGTGCCTCAATTAAATCACTGAAATTTACTGGTTTTAAAAAGAAAATAAAAGAAACAGCAAAGGACCTAGTTGTGACTGGGAAAAGAAGTCCAGGGGGTTATTTGCAAATCGATCATCCTCTTCCTGTAGCTCGACAGGAGAGCTATGGCGCTAGGCCGCCGTGTCGTCTGCTCGCCGAGCTCGCCAGGCCCCCCCTCCCGCTCCTCCTGCCGCGCGAAGGAGATAAGGAGGCCCCCCAGGCTCTCCTCTGCTCCCCCTCCCTCATTCACTCGCTCCACAGCTCCCTCTCTCCCTCTTGTTTGCTCTCCACGACCGAACCCTCGCGTGAGCTTCGCCGCCGCATCGCCACCGTTCCAGAGCTCTCCGAGCAAATCGAAGACCGCCATCTGCACTGCCACGTCGTCCTCTCCCTCCATATCGAAGGAATCGAGCCGGGAGGCTCGAGAGCGCCGTCGCCGTCCACATTTTCCCCTCTCCGGCCGCCAAGACGTCGAGCAAGCTCGCGAGCAGCCCCGTCCACCATTCTTCGCCATTTCTGCACCCTCGGGATCCCTTCCTCTGCTCTATCTCATGGACATCGTCATTTCTTTTAGGAACACCGGAATCGCCGACGCCGTCCTCGCCGGAGCTCCAGCTCGCCTCGCTCTGCCGTGCGTGTCGAGGAAGAAGAAGCAGGCCGCGTACCGTTTTGCCTTGCGAAGTGGGCCGCTGGCTGGGCCGCAACCTGCGCTACACGGCCAGGTCTGGGCCAGATCTGGCCCGTCTGTCTTTTTTTCCAATAGATCTAATGTCTGTTTTATTTCCTGTTTAATTTACAGTGCAACTTTAATTCATTTCTGACAAATCTGTGCTAGAAATTTGAGTGATTTAAATTTTGTAGACTTCATATGTGTTTTCTTAAACATGCAGAACTGGTTGCTTGCTAAAATATATTTTTAATTGTTGTCTAGATTAAAACTTGTAAAAAGTATCAATTTCACTAAATATTTAATATCTAAAGTTTTATAACTCCAAATATTGCAAACTAAAATTCCTTGGAAAGCCTGAAGTGATACCTTTCCAGATCTGTTGATCTTGTATGCAAATGAGACAAAAACCCAAAGTTCTATTCAATCTTGTAAACACACCAGTAGCACTTTGGTGATTTTTGTAGATTTTTGTGAAATGAATTTTGCAGTAAATCCAATTGGCTTGTCTTCTATATGTGTAGGAGAACATATCCCTAGCTTGGTTTGAATTTAGGAGTCACTGATTGACTATGGTGCTAATTATAACGTTTAGGCATTTTCTGCCTATTTTTATTAGGACTTTATTAATTGTTGTGTTATAACTTTATTGTTACAAATGTGTTCCTAGCATGTGTGTGGTGGTAATCCACTGTTATGACATGTTTCCTTGTTTTACTAGCATGTTAGGGGAACTACTTGTTAGTCATGTATTGGCTAGGATTTTATTCCCTATATACCTTTCTCCTAGTAGTCAGGAAATTGTTAACCTTGTTTGTTTGGATATGAGAATGTTGTGTGTGATTGAAATGTATGCCTTGCTTGTTAATGGTTGTTGTGGTACTGTGCTTGCATGTTATTATTGTTTAGCAGGTTATAATATGTTAGTACTGTTAGTGGTATTTGTTAGACAAATTGGTATGAGTAATATGTTGCATGGCTTGATGAACTTGATAGTCTTTGAGTTGAGTACTAGCTTAAATATCCTGTTAGTGTATCCACCTTAGCTTGGTGAGATATTTTAAATTACAAAGATTATTTGGTGACTTAACTTTTGTCTGAAGTATTTACTGATTAGGGAAAAATGGTTGTTAATTACCTCTAGTTGAGGGTGTCTTTGTGCCCTTTTGTTTTAGCATGTTTGTGGTGTTATACTCCTGTGAGTATAATGCCCTTGTAAATATAGACCTTGGTTTGCTGCTTGATTAAATTAGTACTATGCTTGTGGTTTGATTACTTGTTTGTATACCACTTGTGGTATGGTTTGCTTATTGTGTGTTGTTTTATTTTCATGTTTGCGACTCTAGATATAAACGCTACCGGAGTGGTATCGGGAGAGGATTTATCGAGGAAGGATAGGAATTATTTCTTTGATCAGTGAGAAGAAGCCCAGGAACATTATGCTGGAAACAGGCAAGCTATTCTCTGAGCTTGCATCTATATACATCTATTTTGGTTCACATGTTTTACTTATAAAGAGCGTAAGTGACTTATGTGGTGTTTGCCACTAAAGCTATGATTTTGAAAACCCTTTGTTTTAAAAATACAAGTATATTATTTTGACACCCTATATGGAGATATTAGATGGAAATTATTTTTCAAACTATAGGATGGGAAAAATATTGTTTACTCAAAACTCCTTTGAAAATACTTGTGTGGTTATGGAATACCGAGATGTCGGTGTGGAAGTGAAGAAATGGAGAATGGGGATGTTTATGAAAAATGCACAGTGTGTCTTTGTACTATGACGACCAGCCGATAACCTGTGCGACCACATTTACCCACATATGGGAAAGGGCGTAGTCATACAATTTGCTCATATTAGTATGGGAGACCTCATCGACGGAGACGACTCCGTTATGCATGGAGGGATGGTCTGAGGACCTACCTTGACCCGGGTCCTCGCTCAAACTCTATGGAAAGATAAGGAGAAGGATTGAAGGTTCCACCATAAATCGCCGGGCAAAACTATGAGTCCTCACACTTAGATTCCGAAGGGCTGGGTTAAGTGTGGTGGGAAATATCATAAGGGCAGGACCCTATACTAGCATGAGCAAAGGACAGGCTATGGTCGGTGACTCAACTTCGCATACACCTTGTATGGCGGGACGTGGCTGACACGATGAGTTGCCGGATGGATGTGGGAAAAGCGTGCTACCTCTGCAGAGGGTAATAAAACTATTCGAATAGCCGAGTCCTCGGATATGGACAGTTGGGAGGCTGTCCTCTGACCATGTGCAAGTTTTGTCAAGTTTTGAGATTTGAAAATAAAATGGAGATGTGTTGTATCTGCAACTATACCGAAGGGCTGGTATGAGGTTGCTGGAGAATGATTTGACCATGAAGGGCTATGGTCGAGAAGTGAAGAGTTTTGTGATTTGAAAGGAGAAAATGTTTTAGGCAACTATACCGAAGGGCTGGTATAAGGTTGTTGGAAAATGATTTGACCATGAAGGGCCATGGTCGGAAAAGGAGGAGTTTTGGAGAAATAAACAAACTGGTGAATTTTCTGGGAAAACGTTTTTAAAAGCGACTTCTTACCTTTTTCAACAAACATCTACTTTCGGGAAAACATTTTAAAAGAGACTTCTTACAAAGACCGATTTATGGGAAAAAGATCTCCAAGCCTTCTTTTCTATTTCAAACAAAGGCTAGAGATGTTTTCTGAAAATACAAGGCTTATGAAAAGTTATAAAATTCTTCTTACCTTTTTCAATAAAGATATAGAGATGTTTTCAATAAAGAAAAGTCTTACAAAATAAAACTAGTGCATGATTCAAGTTGGGGTAGCTTGCGAGTACAATCAAATGTACTCATATTGGTTTCGTCCCTAGCTATTGTCTTAGCCAGGTTTGAAGAAGAGCAGTTCGAAGAGAAAAAGGGCATTCACTGACGTCAATGCGAACTAGGGCGCTTCCCAGTCAGCTGCCTGTAGGGTTGGCAAATGACTTGGGCTCCACGTTGTTTGGTGATTTCCGCTGCAAGTACCTGTTGAAGTTTATGACTTCAATCAAGTAAGTATATTCATTCGGTATTTATGGGTGTTCTGTGATGCCAATTCGAGTTATGTGCAACAACAGACTGATCATGGGATTGTTGCAGGAAACATAACGAGTATCTCGGATAGCTAATCCGGGGTCTTCACAGACTTGGTATCAGAGCCATCCTGACTGTAACAGACCTTAGTTAGCATGGACGTTAGTTAGGAAAGAAATATTTTGTTAAAAATATATTGTTACCAAAAACATAATTTTTATCTGAGGAAGTCCAAAAATAACTTCCACTCTTCTCACCTTCTCAAATATTTCCGAGTCTCATCCCTCTATTTTAAGATTTTCTAAGGATTTCTCTACTCCCTCTTACCCGTTCAAAATACTTGACGATGAACCCAAGTGAGACCTAATTAGCTAGCACCTACAAGAGGAAGCTTCCATCACAAGTACTCAACATTCAACATCAAGGAAATTGATCTGCAAATACCGAGATCGTCAATATCAACAAAGCAAGAGACCTCCGAAGACGTCAGCTCAATTCCACTCAGTTGCAACTTCGACAATCTCAATTTCTGCAGCTGAAGACTGAGGCGATAAAGGAAGACTTCAGCAACCCTGTTAACCAAGGCCATAGGATAACCCTGATAGGAACCTTGGGTGTACTACCCGACTACCACGAGTATTAGACGTCCTTTGGTACTAAATGTACCTTGTGTGCTCTTTGCTTGTGTGTACTCTGCTTGTGTATTGTTTGTTTGTGAATCCTCTGCTTGTGTGTTGTTTTCCTGTGTGTTCACAATCACGCCTTGTCGGCAACACAAAGTAAGCCAAAATTTTCTTTTTTATAAAACTCCTTTTGTCACCCAACAAAAAAAACTAATTTTGACCTCTTCGCCATAGTTGCACTTTGTTGCAGATGTAAACCCGCTTAGGAAAATCTTTTCAAGATATTTCCTCTATCTAAACCATCTCCCGATAAGAACTGACAGTTTCGCAAGATACAAAAGACCCCGATCTTTAACCAAATAGCCTGAGATTTTTGCAACCTAACCGGCAAATCAGATAATGGCCTTCATGCACCATCTGGAGCAAGTGCGTCAAGATCTCGAAGGAAACTGCAATTTTACGCCAACCTCGTGAAGACACGAGCCTTACCCGCAAAATTAACTTGTGAAGTTACAAGAATACTACACTAACTTATCGTATCTAACTTTAGGTTAACATCTGAATCAAGTCCACGATAGTACTAACTAATCTTCTAGGACTGCAAGCCTTGACAAGAGACGAGGACATAAGGAGACCCATTTAGAATCGGTAACTAGGAGAACTCAAGGAGTGTAGGAGAGTTGCTATGAAGATTCGAGCTCAGAGACCGCAAGAAGGAGGAACTGCGACAAAGAGACTTTGAAGAGAGATTTCTTAAGTTGGCAAGGAAGTAATTAATATACCAGACTATCCTTGAGTATTTGGAAACTCATATATCAGAATCTACTATTATAAATCTCTCTAGAAATAGTGTGATATTTTAATGTTCGTGTTATATAGAAGTAGTTTGGTAACAAGCCTCATGAACTTGTTAACAAATCGCTTTTGTATGCCCAAACAATTGAGTGTCATATACAAATAAACGGAACGTCAGATGATCCAGTACATCTCAGCCTCTGGAATATGAAAAGTAGTTTGATGACAAGACTAGCTACCTTGTTAACAAATTCTTCTCGTAAGACTAAGGCAATTGATGTTATAAAAGACCTCCACAATTTTATACAACTAACTAATAGAAAGCTTCGCTCGGACTAGTGGATCGTCACCACAGGGTGAGGCAATTGATGTTAGAACACAAATCAAGGACAATAATAATTTTCTTAAATCGAGTGTATATCTTAGGAATACTCAAGTTCTAAGTAAGAAAATTACATGAAGATTTATAGTGTTTCCCCAAGGATATGATTTCCAAAAACAAGAACAGAAAAAGGTACCCTTTTGAAAAACAACTGATGCGAAGGTTCCTCACCAACTTTTTCTAGGGACCATTAAGAGGTGCCAGTCGCCGACTCAAAACTAGTAGGTGGAAAGGAGACTTTAGGAAGATATAAGTTATTAGCCAAAAGTATCTCGATGAGATCAAAATTTGGTGGATGTTGTTGGTAATATCAAAAATTTGGGGTTTATAAAAGGAGTGAAAACTTGGAGTGGGTTTATATGTTAATTGGGTTTGAATGGATGGTATATTTGATTAATACATTGGGGCTAACCAGTTGTGGTCCCCAACCATTGGTGGTTATCTGGAACTAGAAGACGTGACCCTTGATTTAAGGTTTAGAAATAAAGGTGAAAGTTATTGGATTTTTAGGAAGCACTTGCTGATAAAATGATGTTGGATTGGTTAGAAGCAAGTAAATTAAGAGGAATACTCCGGTGTTGGAATGTTTAGGGTGATTCTTAGCGCAAGTGACCCTTGTACTAAATTCTTATGGAATTATAGGAAGTGGTCAAAGATGAGTTAGCAAATGAGTAGATCATTGTACGCAAGAAATAATTGGTGGAGGATAAGTGAATGTTTACGGATTTAGGAATCAATATGACTTGGTCTAGTAGCAAGACATTCTAGGTGACCGTAGCTTTCAGAGCTTGTCACGCTCTGTTTGGATTATTCTTAGAAAGATCTTTTATCTTTGATTAATAGATCAAGGCCCAAAAGTGTTGAGATAAAATTTGAATTTGGTTAGAAAGTGGGGCAATTCTTGATGGGATGATCACATGACTGCTGGATGCTTTATTTAGCTTTGATGATATGGTCGTGGGAAAATGACCACCCGAAGGAGTCAGATAATATGAGATATGCCTATCTGGGGAGAAAAATCAATCAAGAAATAATTGGTGGACCACTATGATTTTTGTGATAGGATGTAATGGGAAGGCTGAGCCTGAAAGGTTTGATGGGTATCCGATAGATTGAACGATACTATGATAAAGAGTTTATGCCCGAAGAAGATGATGGTAGATTAATAACTTTAGCTTGGGCAAGGCTATGATTCAATTAACTAGTTGATAGTAGTGGCCTTACCAGAGATGCTGGAATGGTATTATGAAGATTCGAGAATTAGAGGCCTATGTAAAGTCGGTTGTTTGGATCCTAGGTATAAAAAGATTGATGTTCAGAATATAGCACCCAACTCCCTTGAAAACTAACTTAAGCCCCTCAACCAGAAAGTTTTCCCGAAACCCTAACTATTCTGGTGCACACTAACTTACTTGTGAAGACCCAGAACCAAACAAGTCTTTCAGGATCAGCCTTTTTCCCGCCAAGTCGAAGGAAGAAAAGCGTGAAAAAGATCTACCGGAAGTCACTAAGAAGAATCAAACAACGGCATCACCTGCTGTTGGCAACATTAACCACCAATCAAGTTCAGACGCCTTTAGGAGTTTATAACATCCCTCTACTAACTAGAACCCGGATAGAGTCAAGTACCCAGACTTGACGCATCCTGAAAACAACGCATCCCCATCTGCGACCCTCGTAAGGAAAATATCAGGAAGTGATATCTGCACCAACCCCAGGCACTAAGGAATGACACCCAAGACGAAGATTTTCAAGCTACCCAAGAAGAATAATGCCTCCAAGTCAACCCCAGATGCAACCCTCAGCATGACCAGTAAAAATCCCTTTTTAAGGAGGGAAGACCTGCATTAGGTATACAAGAACATATTAATAATTAGTTCCTTGCGCTTTAACCTTACCGTATCTGAAAACAACCAACCACGACTATCCATCGGAGTCGATCGTTAAGTCAACCCCATCATCAAGGATCTGAATTCAGCACAGAAGTTTATCGACAAAGAAAGCCTAGGCACGTCAAGTTGTCAAGATCTCACATGGCAACCTCACTAAAGAAGCAACGACCTCGGAAGTATAGCCAGCCAAAACCCGTGCCCTCGTACTCCCCTGTTACCACCGGGCAAATCTCGAGGACGAGATTTATTTTTAAGGGGGGAAGAGCTGTCACATCCCAAATTTAGAAACTAAGAAAAACTTAGTTTCACAAGACCCAAATTTCAGAACCAACAAAAACTTTTTGAAATGTTTCACTGATGATTGTGTTTTACTTCCCCTTGCTATGTTTGAACTTGTGTGGACTTGGTGGTGATGTTGATCTTGTTGTGATTGTTTGCTTATTGGACTTATGGTTGTAATGAGTGTTAATTCTTGATTTATTGTTTGCTTGGGTGAATAATTATACCTATGTACTTGAGTGTTAAATTTAAAACCCACTGGTCACAAATATGGAATGTGACTTGAAAACAAAACAAGACCCCTATGGTTACTTACACCCTCAAAATAAAATCTTGATTAAAAGAAATGATCTTATTTAATTTCTCTCTCTACCTATTTCCCTATTTTGTAATAACAACTATTTTATCTTATGAAATCCAGGAAGGAGATGATAACCATCTCATTATCATATTACTTTCTCCTCAGAATATTTAATCTTCAATTACAAAGGTATTTCAAATTGTCAATTTGGTTTTTCCAAAAATGCCACATTTAAACCCTATGAACAAATGTGGTTCAAAACATTTTATTTTGCAACCCCAATTTTTGTGGAGATTCTACATGTGTATGGGAGGCTACATGAATTTTTTCAGAATTTTTAAAAATGTTTGAGTGCCTCAATTAAATCACTGAAATTTACTGGTTTTAAAAAGAAAATAAAAGAAACAGCAAAGGACCTAGTTGTGACTGGGAAAAGAAGTCCAGGGGGTTATTTGCAAATCGATCATCCTCTTCCTGTAGCTCGACAGGAGAGCTATGGCGCTAGGCCGCCGTGTCGTCTGCTCGCTGAGCTCGCCAGGCCCCCCCCTCCCGCTCCTCCTGCCGCGCGAAGGAGATAAGGAGGCCCCCAGGCTCTCCTCTGCTCCCCTCCCTCATTCACTCGCTCCACAGCTCCCTCTCTCCCTCTCGTTTGCTCTCCACGACCGAACCCTCGCGTGAGCTTCGCCGCCGCATCGCCACCGTTCCAGAGCTCTCCGAGCAAATTGAAGACCGCCATCTGCACCGCCGCGTCGTCCTCTCCCTCCATATCGAAGGAATCGAGCCGGGAGGCCCGAGAGCGCCGTCGCCGTCAACATTTTCCCCTCTCCGGCCGCCAAGACGTCGAGCAATCTCGCGAGCAGCCCCGTCCACCGTTCTTCGCCATTTCTGCACCCTCGGGATCCCCTTCCTCTGCTCTATCTCACGGACATCGTCATTTCTTTTAGGAACACCGGAATCACCGACGCCGTCCTCGCCGGAGCTCCAGCTCGCCTCGCTCTGCCGTGCGTGTCGAGGAAGAAGAAGCAGGCCGCGTACCATTTCGCCTTGCGAAGTGGGCCGCTGGCTGGGCCGCAACCTGCGCTGCATGGCCAGGTCTGGGCCAGATCTGGCCCGTCTGTCTTTTTTTCCAATAGATCTAATGTCTGTTTTATTTCCTGTTTAATTTACAGTGCAGCTTTAATTCATTTGTGATAAATCTGTGCTAGAAATTTGAGTGATTTAAATTTTGTAGAGTTCATATGTGTTTTCTTAAACATGCAGAACTGGTTGCTTGCTAAAATATATTTTTAATTGTTGTCTAGATTAAAACTTGTAAAAAGTATCATTTTCACTAAATATTTAATATCTAGAGTTTTATAACTCCAAATATTGCAAACTAAAATTCCCTGGAAAGCCTGAAGTGATACCTTTCCAGATCTGTTGATCTTGTATGCAAATGAGACAAAAAAACCAAAGTTCTATTCAATCTTGTAAACACACCAGTAGCACTTTGGTGATTTTTGTAGATTTTTGTGAAATGAATTTTGGAGTAAATCCAATTGGCTTGTCTTCTATATGTGTAGGAGAACATATCCCTAGCTTGGTTTGAATTTAGGAGTCACTGATTGACTATGCTGCTAATTATAACGTTTAGGCATTTTCTGCCTATTTTTATTAGGACTTTATTAATTGTTGTGTTATAACTTTATTATTACAAATGTGTTCCTAGCATGTGTGTGGTGGTAATCCACTGTTATGACATGTTTCCTTGTTTTACTAGCATGTTAGGGAACTACTTGTTAGTCATGTATTGGTTAGGATTTTATTCCCTATATAGCTTTCTCCTAGTAGTCAGGAAATTGTTAACCTTGTTTGTTTGGATATGAGAATGTTGTGTGTGATTGAAATGTATGCCTTGCTTGTTAATGGTTGTTGTGGTACTGTGCTTGCATGTTATTATTGTTTAGCAGGTTATAATATGTTAGTACTATTAGTGGTATTTGTTAGACAAATTGGTATGAGTAATATGTTGCATGGCTTGATGAACTTGATAGTCTTTGAGTTGAGTACTAGCTTAAATATCCTGTTAGTGTATCCACCTTAGCTTGGTGAGATATTTAAAATTACAAAGATTATTTGGTGACTTAACTTTTGTCTGAAGTATTTCCTGATTAGGGAAAAATGGTTGTTAATTACCTCTAGTTGAGGGTGTCTTTGTTCCCTTTTGTTTTAGCATGTTTGTGGTGTTATACTCCTGTGAGTATAATGCCCTTGTAAATATAGACCTTGGTTTGCTGCTTGATTAAATTAGTACTATGCTTGTGGTTTGATTACTTGTTTGTATACCACTTGTGGTATGGTTTGCTTATTGTGTGTTGTTTTATTTTCATGTTTGCGACGCTAGATATAAACGCTACCGGAGTGGTATCGGGAGAGGATTTATCGAGGAAGGATGGGAATTATTTCTTTGATCAGTGAGAAGAAGCCCAGGAACATTATGCTGGAAACATGCAAGCTATTCTCTGAGCTTGCATCTATATACATCTATTTTGGTTCACATGTTTTACTTATAAAGAGCGTAAGTGACTTATGTGGTGTTTGCCACTAAAGCTATGATTTTGAAAACCCTTTGTTTTAAAAATACAAGTATATTATTTTGACACCCTATATGGAGATATTAGATGGAAATTATTTTTCAAACTATAGGATGGGAAAAATATTGTTTACTCAAAACTCCTTTGAAAATACTTGTGTGGTTATGGAATACCGAGACGTCGGTGTGGAAGTGAAGAAATGGAGAATGGGGATGTTTATGAAAAATGCACAGTGTGTCTTTGTACTATGACGACCAGCCGATAACCTGTGCGACCACCTTTACCCACATATGGGAAAGGGCGTAGTCATACAATTTGCTCATATTAGTATGGGAGACCTCATCGACGGAGACGACTCCGTTATGCATGGAGGGATGGTCTGAGGACCTACCTTGACCCGGGTCCTCGCTCAAACTCTATGGAAAGATAAGGAGAAGGATTGAAGGTTCCACCATAAATCGCCGGGCAAAACTATGAGTCCTCACACTTAGATTCCGAAGGGCTGGGTTAAGTGTGGTGGGAAATATCATAAGGGCAGGACCCTATACTAGCATGAGCAAAGGACAGGCTATGGTCGGTGACTCAACTTCGCATACACCTTGTATGGCGGGATGTGGCTGACACGATGAGTTGCCGGATGGATGTGGGAAAAGCGTGCTACCTCTGTAGAGGGTAATAAAACTATTCGAATAGCCGAGTCCTCGGATATGGACAGTTGGGAGGCTGTCCTCTGACCATGTGCAAGTTTTGTCAAGTTTTGAGATTTGAAAATAAAATGGAGATGTGTTATATCTGCAACTATACCGAAGGGCTGGTATGAGGTTGCTGTAGAATGATTTGACCATGAAGGGCTATGGTCGAGAAGTGAAGAGTTTTGTGATTTGAAAGGAGAAAATGTTTTAGGCAACTATACCGAAGGGCTGGTATAAGGTTGTTGGAAAATGATTTGACCATGAAGGGCCATGGTCGGAAAAGGAGGAGTTTTGGAGAAATAAACAAACTGGTGAATTTTCTGGAAAAACGTTTTTAAAAGCGACTTCTTACCTTTTTCAACAAACATCTACTTTCGGGAAAACATTTTAAAAGAGATTTCTTACAAAGACCGATTTATGGGAAAAAGATCTCCAAGCCTTCTTTTCTATTTCAAACAAAGGCTAGAGATGTTTTCTGAAAATACAAGGCTTATGAAAAGTTATAAAATTCTTCTTACCTTTTTCAATAAAGATATAGAGATGTTTTCAATAAAGAAAAGTCTTACAAAATAAAACTAGTGCATGATTCAAGTTGGGGTAGCTTGCGAGTATAATCAAATGTATTCATATTGGTTTCGTCCCTGGCTATTGTCTTAGCCAGGTTTGAAGAAGAGCAGTTCGAAGAGAAAAAGGGCATTCACTGACGTCAATGCGAACCAGGGCGCTTCCCAGTCAGCTGCCTGTAGGGTTGGCAAATGACTTGGGCTCCACGTTGTTTGGTGATTTCCGCTGCAAGTACCTGTTGAAGTTTATGACTTCAATCAAGTAAGTATATTCATTCGGTATTTATGGGTGTTTTGTGATGCCAATTCGAGTTATGTGCTACAACAGACTGATCATGGGATTGTTGCAGGAAACATAACGAGTATCTCGGATAGCTAATCCGGGGTCCTCAACGGCGCCCTCCCCTGCCTCGCCTCGTCTGCTCGCGATGTGTTCGACAAAATGCTGCTATTAGTTGCTTGCTGTTAGTTGCCTATTCTACAAAATTGTATGCAAAACCCAAGTAGCTAGCTGATTCATGGTGATTAGGGTAGAGGGGTTTCTGCTGCTGTCCCCTGTCTGCAGTAACACAAATCTTCAATTTGAGTACCTAGATGGCCAAATCAGAGGGGAAATAGTCAGAGTGATTTGTAACCCGTGTTCGCACGATCATTTTGAGTGGTCAAACGTCTTAATCGGAGTTGTGAAGCTCCTGATGTGGCTGTTTCTTTGCAGCTGTCCAAAAAAATTACAGTAAAGAATAGCGTTTTACCATGCGTTTTAGGAGATGTTACCCTTCATCTAAATTGAAGATTTGTTCTTTCCTAGCTTGTATGTGATGCATATGTTCTAATACAAAAGGATTCGATTAATTCCCATGAGCATTATTGCTTCCATTCATCTCCGAATGTAGCTACTCTATATTCCGAAAACTGGAAGCAGCAGAGTAGTATTTCTCGATTTAAACCTTCATATGCTCATATTAGTTAGTGAACCAATATTAGATGGCATTTTTAATTAACTAATGCATTATTTTGCCGTATGCAGGAAATTTAGAAGAACCTCCACGTTCTTTCAGGTGAGATGTGGATGTGGTGATGCTGTGTATGTGTGTGAGATGTGGATGTGGTATTGTGTTTGTCGTGTATGTGAGATGTGGTATTGTGTGTGTTGCCGGCCGGAGATGCCGGCCGGAGATGTGGTATTGTGAAATGTTTGCAGGTACCCCGAGAGGCCCTTGAGATTGCCGGAACGTTGATTAACTTCCGTTCCGGCAAATTTGGGTACTCCATATGTCCCTTTTTTAGCAAAGGTCATGCTGAAATTTTTCGTTAATTTTGGCATGACTTTGCTAAAAATAGGACATATGGGATATTGCGACTAATGCATGGGCCGGGGTATCTTAGTACTTAATTAAGTGATTTTTTTCTAACTTCGACGTTTTTTTCTTATAGGTGCGAACATGGCTGACAATAACGAGGCCGGGGGTTCTCGAACAGGAGGCGAGGAACCGATAGAGGAAAATAGTATGATTCAGACGGTCATCACACAGGCAGTGACAAAGACGTTCACGTCGCTCTTTCCTATCGTCTGTGAGTCTGTCAGGGTTTGGATTGAGGGAGGGAAAAAAGGGCCTCCCCCAATGATCAGCTTCGGCTCCAACAAGTACTCAATCAATGTGGCTACAGAAGATGCACCCCCAGCATCCCCAGAGATAAAGAAGAAGCACAGGAAGAGAAGTAAGCCAGCTCCTAAGACGACTATCCGGCGGTATGAAGACATGGTATCACCCCGTGCGGATGGCGTGACCCAAGTTCATGAAGCTGGTCAACCGATCCTGTCTCGGGAGCTGCTCCGCCTCAGACGGATGCATGCTCTCTTTGCAAAATGCTATCTTGACGCTAGAGGGCAACCTTCTTAAAGAAGAGGATCCAAATTACTCAGTGTTCACTGTCAAGGTGCCAAAGGACTTGGCCGACTTCGTCCATGAAGCCCCCACGGATCTGTTCTTCATATCGTACGAGGACGTCTTCAGGCTGTTTCACTATAGCCGGCTGGACTATAACTTGGTCCGCCTATACGCGCTCAACCAGGCGATGAGGATCAGGAGAGATAATACCCCTTGCGTCAAGGTAGTGGATCCCTACTACATGTGTGACAACCAGCTGGTGGAAGGATCAACGACACGGGCCATGGCCACGGAGTTCCTCCAGAGAATCATGCTGAACAACCAGGATAAGAACAACCGTCTTCTACCTTTCTTTTTCGAGTAAGTACACATCCGGTCTCCGCCGTCGTATCTTATGCTTTCTTATAGATTTCTTCCATTGTTGATCCTTTCCAACATTCCGTTTCAATTGTGTTGAGCAGTGACGAGTACTGCGTACTCATCATCCTAAGCTCGAAGTGGTCCGTTGCCACTTATTTTGACTCAGGGAGTTTTAAAGACTACACTAGAATAAATGGTGTTCTCGATGAGGCTCTCGAGGGCTATGCCCAAAAGGGAGGCCACTTCCACAAAGAAAAGAATATGGAACGTTTCACGAAGGACAAGAAACACATTTTTTGGCATGGGACCGGGTTCCATTGCATCAAGCATGCGCCTGGCAGCGTGAAGGATGCCTTCTACGTACTTCATCACATTAAAGGGTTTGTCCGGGATGCAGAGAAAACGAGGTGGCCATCTAGTCTCCAAGAATGGGCCAAACTTAGTGGGGAAATCACCGACTCTGAGCTTAGAGAAGACTTCCATCGCATCCAGATGCAGTTATCGTAAATCATTGTGGAAGATGTCATGACAGAAGGGGGGTCCTTACACAACGCCAGAGGTAGGATGTATTATAAAAGAAAGTCTTGCCTCACTCGATAGAAGTGCTTCTTTATTTTATTTATTATAGACTTATCCACTTAATTAGATGAATAAATCATACTCTATTTATATTATTAACCAAATATATATTCCAATCCATCTCCAGGGTTGTCTAAGTGGGAGATCGAAGAACGCCTAGACATGCAAAATGACATGAGGACGTGGATGGCGAAAGACTGCTATAAACCGTTCCCGGAGCCGATCAAGAAGAAGGCTCAATCCTACCAGTGGAGTTAGACGTGTTCTCCGTCAGCGACCTAGCAAGAGACCCCAGCAGCGATTCAAAAAGAAGAGACTCCAGCGGCGACTCAAGAAGAGACTCCAGCGGTTCCTCCCGCACCCTCGACAAGTGGGCTGAGGCTGAGAAGCCAGATTCAGCGTGGGGCGCAGGAGCCCGACTGACATGGATATACATCTCGGGTACCCTACCATGAGGGTACCTGGTGCACGTAACGACTGAGGCCCAATCACGTAGAGCCTACTCAAAGCCCAAGACAGGAGGCCCAAAGAAGATGGAGTACCTTCCAAGATTTAGACATAGGCATAGTCGGTTAGGACTTTCCTTACATGTAAACCAGGTCGGTTACGAAATCCCGAGACCCAGCCTATTTAAGGGCTAGGAGGGTCGCTGATCTAGGATAAGCAATACTCATACCACCAAAAGCCCTAGCGAGATCGACATCTCGCCGGAGCTCCCCTGTAATCGCATAATCTCACACGATCAATACCAGACAAGCAGGAAGTAGGGTCTTTACCTCCACCCGAGGGGCCTGAACCTGGGTAAATCTTTTTCTCTGCTTGTCAGCCAACAAAACTACCTGTACTACCACGTTCTCTCCCCATAATCTCAACCCCAGGTCTTAACCATGGGATTTGATGAGTTAACCCCTCGTCAATTGGCGCCGTCTGTGGGAAAGAATAGTGCTGGACTCACGGTTTCTTCGGTTCCATCAGAAAACGGTGACTCGCCGATCGGATCTACAAATGGCAACTCGCCGGCTGCATCAACAAACCAGAACTCACCGACTCGGGCGGCACACGGCAACTCGCCGACTCACTCGACAAACGGCAGCACGCCAGCTTCACCTGCAAAAAGCACATCATATCTTCTGATGGACTTTGAGCCGCACTCGCCAGAATTCCAGGAGGCGTTCGCTGATCTCGAGTCAGGTTTGGGTTTAACCGTTGGTTCGTTCAATTTTTTCGTAAACAAGCTTGGTACGCAGGACTTGACAGATCCACGCCAACTCGTGACTTCCGTACCCGAGGCTCCATCGGTTGTGGCCCATTCAACTGCGGATCCATCAACTACGTCCATACCATCGTCAATCCTCCCAGCCTGCTCATCTGCAACAATCATGTCGACTCGAGAGATCAACGAGCTCATTGAAGAACTCCAAGGTGAGGAGGCCGAATCAGCATACCGCACAAACGATCCCGAGCTTAATCTTCCACTCGAGGATAGCTCAACTGCGGGATCTCCCTCAGCGACTTCGATGAGCCCGAAACTCATATCGACAACCACGTCGACTCCAAGATCTGCACCAACAACAACCTCAACTTCGAGATCCATAACGACTTCGCCGACATCGAGATGAGCATAGGCGACGAACACATCAACGGCAAGTTCCGCCCAGATGGGCCGTTCGACTGGCATACTGACTCTAATATGAGTCTCGATGAAGACGTCGAGTCCATGACGGGACTCGAAAATACATACACATACCCTCGGGTGCTACCCCAGCAGGTCTCTGTCGCCATCGCTGCAGAATCATCTGATGTTGCGGCCAGTCGCAGGCCTACAGAATTCCCGTGCACAGTTACTATGCCGGAAGGAGTCATAACTCTCATAATTACTGCTGAGATGGCAGCAAAATCAGATAAAGTCATCAAGGAGTGCACAATGATGCCCGCGGACGCAACACGGGAGGAGATGTTGACCTTCCAGTATTTCAACTGGCAGGAAACACTTCGACTGCAGCAGATCAGGGCAACACTCGAAGAACGTAAAAAGCAAGCTAGCTTGCCGAGTGCACGGAGAAGACAGCTCTCCATGAGCTCCACCGGGCGAGCAGACACAAGGCCCAGATCAAGGCTGTCACGCCTCGCGGAAGATGAGAGGGAAGCGCTCACCCGCAACTTGGGCCACTCTTTCATGACATTCGATGAGGAGGGAGTACCAGACCCAAAACAGCTGCGGGCGCCCTCTTCACTGCTGCAGCATACCTAGAGGCAACCAAGCCTCTGGCGGATGACCCTAATGCAAAACTACATCGCCAACAAATCAAATCACTCGCCTTAGTGGCAAAAGCCATACACCAAATCCCACAAACTCCAGGAGGGAGTCGAGATCGTGCTATAGTAAACCCGCGTCGTGAAGAGTATAATCGTAGTGGTCGCGGTCACCACTCGAAGGGAAGGAGCGGCTCACGCCGGCGCAGGTCCAAGAGCAGATCACACACATTTTACAGTAGCGACTCGTACTCCGATCAGGAGCCAACTCACATCTGAACAGCTCAAATACACGGGTCGACAGGAACCTTCAGGATGGTTGGAAGACAGACTGGCTGTCTCGTGCCAGCGAGGCACGAACATCACAGCCATGCAATACATACGACTCATGCTCGAAGGCACAGCCCGCGACTGGCTCAAAGATTTACCTCCATCAACATACGACTCGTGGGATCACTTCCGCGCAGACTTCATCAAAAACTTCGAGCCTCTATGCGAGCGACCAAAAATGTTCGAAGAGCTTCGAGCCTGCATTTAACGGTCAGACGAAACGTTGAGGTCATACATCCGACGATGGACTGAGATACGCAACTCAGTCGGGGTAATTTCAGAAGATATGGCCATGGATGCTTTCATCATGGGCCTTGCCAGGCGAGATTTCAAAGAAGCACTTGGCGCCAAAAGCCAACCTCTGTGGCCAACCTCCTAAAGATCGCGACTGAGTGGGCAGACGGAGAAGACATGGCGCGCACCACATGTGGGTCCTCACCCCGTGACAATCATGATAGCGGCAGTCAAAACCTCAAGGATTCGTACAGAGACGACCGGAGGCGCAAACGTTAAAACGTCATTACGACGATGACATACCCGAATTCATGGCGGCTGGATTCACCACACCCCGCAGCGACCAAGACAGAAGCGACGACGGTCAGAAATCGACGGGACAGTCGAGATGATCGCCGAAGCAGTCGAGATGATCGCCGGGCAGTCGAGACCGCGACCACGCAACGACGGTACAAGAAGAAAGATTGGCGCAAGTCGCGCTCAGGCGCACAAAACGATCATTCGATGACAAGATGGATGCTGATTGCAGATTACACCTGTACAAGGGGAAGACGGAAAATTGCGCTCCAATCACTCGATGAGAAACTGCAGAGAATTCGAACAACTAGCATCTGACTACGTGCAACTCAGAAAGGCAGCAGCCGCACACACACCGCACCTGCACGTGCCTCAGCCAAACAATGTGCCCGTTCTGATGGCACCACCTCCACCACCACAGCCTCCGCAGGCGGAAACATCGCGGGTGCCATACAACCCGTACCTCGGGTGGACGAACCTCAGTACCCTCCACCCCAAGGGCAGATGTACATGATACAGAAAGGTCGCCCTTCCAACAGGGAGCAAAAACTTCGCACTCGACAAGTAAACATGGCGGTCATGTCACCTCCTGCCATAACTGAATTCTTGAAGGGATCCGAAACTGCAATAAGCTTCAGCAGAGAGGACCACCCACCATCGGTGTTCGTCCAGGGCACTCTGCTCTGGTACTCGACGCCCAAATTGGAGGTTACGCCATGTCCAAGGTCTTCATGGATGGTGGCAGCGGCATAAACATCATCTTCGCGATACGCTCCGCAAAATGAACAGGTCAGTCGAAAACCTGCCAAAATCCTCAAATACCTTTCACGGTATCGTCCCAGGCAAAGCAATAAGCCCAGAAGGCACCATACAACTCGACGTTACGTTCGGGGACAAAAACCACTTCAGGACAGAGTCGATTGAGTTCGAAGTTGTCGACTGGAAGTCACAATACCACGCCATACTTGGACGCCCGACGTTCGCTCGATTCATGGCGGTCCCACACTACGCATACCTCCAGCTGAAAATGCCTGGACCAAAAGGAGTAATCACAGTCAAAGGAAACTTCCAAAAGTCCGATTCTTGCGACCGAGAGTTTAGCAAAATCTCTGAGATGTTCGGCATGGAAGCAACACTCGCCGATCTAGCGGTCTCCAACGATCGAACACTTATGCCGGAGCACAAGAAGGTGGCAGTCGACAGAGCATTCAATGCCACCAATGACACAAGGTCGCATCAGGTGCACCCGACCGACCCGACCAAGACAGTCAATGTCTCTTCGAGTCTGCCTATCGCATAGGAAAGCGCGCTCGTCGAATTCCTCCGTGAGAACTGGGATATATTTGCGTGGTGTCCAGCCGACATGCCAGGTATTCCCAGGGAATTCGCCGAGCACTCTCTCCAATTATTTCCAGATGCTAAACCAGTCAAGCAAACAATGCGCCGCATATCCGGCCCAAAAGAACCGCAGTCGAAGCCGAAGTCGACAGACTACTCGCAGCAGGTTTCATCAGAGAATCAAGAAATCACAATGGGTGGCTAACCCCGTACTTGTAGAGAAGAAGAACACAGATATCCTTCGGATGTGCGTAGATTTCACAGCACTCAATAAATGTTGTCCAAAGGATCACTTTCCACTACCTCGAATCGACCAGATCGTCGACTCCACCGCCGGGTGCGCTCGCTTGTCCTTCCTGGATGCTTACTCAGGTTACCACCAGATAAGGATGAAGGAAGAGGAAGAGAAAACGGCGTTCATAACCCCACTCGGGGTCTACTGCTACACAACATGCCTTTCGGGCTCAAGAACGCAGGCGCAACCTACCAGCGCATGATGCAAGACTGCCTCAAGAAGCAAATTGGGCGAAACGTCCAGGTCTACGTAGATGACATCGTCATCACAACAAGGGAGGAAAACACACTACTCGATGACTTGCGAGAGACGTTCGCAAACCTCAAACGCTTCCACATCAAGCTCAACCCGAAGAAGTGCACGTTCGGCGTGCCAGCCGGGCAGCTCCTGGGTATCTAGTCTCGGCTCGTGGAATCGAGGCGACCCGGAGAAAATACAGGCCATCTTGACGATGCAAAGGCCTTCAAAGCTCCATGACGTGCAAAATTAGCGGGTCGAGTGGCAGCACTCAGTCGATTCATCAGCAAACTAGGCGAAAAAGCACTCCCGTTCTATCGACTGATGAAGAAAGCAGACAAATTCGAGTGGACGCCAGAAGCCGAAGCAGCCTTCACGGACCTCAAGCGAGTCCTCACAAGCCCTCCAATCCTCGTCGCACCAAGGGAACGCGAGCCACTATACCTATATGTCTCCGCAACTAACAGGGTGGTAAGTACCGTACTGGTAGTCGAACGCAGGGAGGAGGGACACGCCCAAAGCATACAACGCCCAGTCTATTACTTGAGTGAAGTGCTCTCCATATCAAAGCAGCGGTACCCGCATTCAAAAGCTGGCCTACGCCGTGTTCATGTCCTCAAGGAAGCTGACGCACTACTTCGCAGAGCACCCGATCACTGTAATCAGCACCTCAGGGATCGGAGACATCCTCACAAACCCAACGCAACTGGGCGAGTCGCAAAATGGCTCATCGAGCTAGGACCACGAGATATCAAGTATGATTACCCGAAGGCCATCAAAGCACAAGTCTTACCTGACTTCCATACCGAGTGGATCGAAGCTCAGTTGCCAGGAGCACCAGATGTGTCCAACTCATGGACTATGTACTTCGACGGCTCAAAGAAAACGAAGGCGCAGGCGCAGGTGTCATCCTCATATCACCAAAAGGCGACAAGCTTCGCTATATCCTGCAGATGGGATTCGAGTTACCATCCAATAACGAAGCAGTACGAGGCCCTGATCCATGGCATGCGGATGGCCAAAGCCCTCGGGTGCACTCGACTGATGATCTATGGTGACTCGAACCTTGTGGTGCAGCAAACAATGAAGGCCTGCGATGCAATCGCAGATAACATGATCGCCTACCGTGACCTGTACAACTAATGGAGGGCAGCTTCGAAGGCTGCGAGTTGCGGCACATAGGGCGCGAGAGCAACGAAGAAGCAGACAAGCTAGCCAACCTTGGCGCGACCAAAGCACCAGTTCCACCTGGTGTCTTCCTCGAGCGCATCGAGCACAGGTCCATCAAGCAAAAACGAACATCTCCTACATCAGCCGCACCAGCCAAGAGCAAAGCACCTAGCACAGAGGACCCGCCAGTCGAGGTACTCCTCATCGAGCCAACTTGGACTCAACCTTTCCTCGCATACATACTCCGCGGCGAGGTACCTGAAGACATAACAGAGTCAAGACGTGTCACTCGACGATCTAAAGCATACACCGTCATCAACGGCGAACTATACAAGCGCAGCGTATCAGGTATGTTCCAACGATGCATAGCATTCGAAGATGGCCAGGCCATCCTTCGTGATATTCATGCAGGTACCTGCGGGCATCACGCCAGCAGTCGATCACTCGTAGCCAAAGCCTTTCGCGCAGGCTTCTACTGGCCCACAGCACTCAAAGACGCGGAGGACATAGTCAAAAGGTGCATCGGCTGTCAAAAATTCGCCACAAAGCCGCACGCACCCGCATCGGCGTTGAAGACAATACCATTGGCCTGGCCCTTCGCCCAGTGGGGGCTCGATATGGTCGGGCCACTCAAAAAATCCTCCCATGGAGGGCATACTCACCTTCTGGTGGCGGTCGACAAGTTCACCAAGTGGATTGAAGCAGTCCCTATCACAAGTTCGACTGCCACTACAGCAGTCAATTTCATAAAATCCATCATATACCGCTTCGGTGTACCAAGCAGCATCATCACTGATAACGGTACAAACTTCACGGCTGAAGAGTTCCGAACTTTCTGCAAAGAGCAAGACATCACGCTCAACTATGCATCCGTGGCACACCCGCAGTCCAATGGCCAAGTCGAAAAAGCCAATGGACTCGTAACGAGTGGAATCAAGAAACGCCTCCTGGTGCCACTCAAAAGAGCCGCGGGTGCTTGGGTCGAAGAACTCCCATCTGTGCTATGGAGCCTACGCACAACTCTAACGCTTCAACACAATTCACCCCATTTTTATGGTCTACGGCGCAGAGGCAATCCTGCCATCAGATGTAAGATTCAATGCACCAAGAGTCGAAGCATACAACGAAGAAGACACAGATGAAGCACTCGAAGATGCAGTCGACTTGCTCGAAGAAGCACGCGACACAGCGCTAGCACGCACAGTCTATCAGCAAGACCTCCGCAACTATCACAGCCGTCGACTGCGTACCAGGTCCTTCGAGGTTGGCGACCTGGTACTTCGACTGAAGCAAAAGAAGGTGCACAAACTCGCTTCTCCATGGGAAGGACCCTTCATCATCACCGAGGTCATTGGTGGTGGAGCATACAGACTGAAGCACGCGAAGACAGGCGAACTCTCGCACAATCCTTGGAACGTTGCGCAGCTGCGCCGTTTCTATGCTTAGTTGCTCAGTCGCATAATGTAATAGGCACATATGTCGGATGGCTGCAGGTTTCAGACGCGCTCTTTTCCTTACCAGGGTACCAACGGGGACTGGAAGGTTTTTAATGAGGCGGCCTGCAGCCTAATATTCAAAAGTGAATATAATCAATGTTCCTCCTATCTTTCTGTTTACTATTCGCATAACTCATATCTTAGCCGCACCTGAGCACTCGGGGGCTGCGCTATCAAAAAACATGAGCTTTCGCTCCCGCAAAAACAAACAACCCAGACGCACCTGAATACTCGGGGGCTGGGTCATACAAAAGGTGGTACAAACAAACAGCCCAGCCTCACCCAAACTCGGGGGCTGGGTACTAAAAAAAATTCATAAACAACACTCTCCGCCGCATCCGAGGGCTCGGGGGCTGGATAATCATAAGTTTACAATAAATTGCTTCACACACCACACTCAACAGGCTCGGGGGCTGTGGAGATGCGCATATTTAAGCTCATAAAACTTACAAGTATTACATTCACACTCGAGGGCTGCCCCTCAGTACACAAGTACGCGTGCCACAGTTCCTATTCTTCCGGTTCATCCTTGATGGGCACGGCAGGGCCGTGGAGTTGATGATGGCATCGCTCGACCAGAACCTCTGCAGATCGAAGTGTGCCATCAAGGTCTTCCTTAGGCAAAGTCGCTCCAACGGCGGGTGGCGGCAACACGAAGTTGGGACGTCGACTCCACACATACGCCATCGCCGCGTTGGCTCCAAGTACATGTTTCCGAGTAATCACCTCTTGGATATGACCTGACAATCGAAACAGTCCAACCAGGCGTGGATTCCATGCGGCTAAGGCCCAGTTGGAAATAGGATCTCGTTAAGGCGACTAAATGCCACCCTGCATATTTCGAGTAGCTGTGCGCTTCGCCACGCTCGATCCTTCAGAGTTGCGAGTGTGCGCGCTCGGAACCTATCAAGCTAAAATGCTGACGGCCAGTCGTCGGGTTGTTCGTGGCATTATCCAGGCGCTCTACAACACGAGCTTGCTCTGCCTGGAAGTCAGAGACAAAACCTGCACAAAGAACAAATCAAGATTACTCGCAATGAGAATATCCAAACAATCCATAATCAGAAAAAGGATTGTACTCACACTCGAGTTTCCTGTTTACAAGGTCCATCTCGCCAAGCACGTAATCTTCTCGTTCTGTGGCTGGAGCTGGTCTCATTCTCAGTGTATCCAGTTCGCTCTGGGTAGTCTTTAGCTCTTGCTCCAGTTTTACGATTCGAGCCTTCATATAACGCATTACTGCGGTATCATTGTCCACCTGAGCTCGAGATCGAGTGGAAGCACGTTGCCTCGACGAGCCAGATGAAGTAGCGGTTGCCCGTTTCTGTTCCAAACATCATAAAAATCTCATGTCAGGAATGAGAGATTCATCACAAAGCTCAGGCGAGTAACAGCACATAGCCTTACAGGCGAAAACACAACAAGGAACCAAATCCATACAAGTGTAGCAAAAGAGCACGCGTACTCGCGGTGTCATAAAGCATAATTACAGTCCATAAAAAGGTAGATGGCCCTAAGGTCTATGATGCAGACTCCGACCTAGCCCTACGCGCGCGATTGGCGACCTCCGCTGACCGGCGCTCCACGGTATTCATAAAAATTTCAGCCAGCCGCGCGGCCGGCTCGTCCACATGCTTCAGGGACACCAGCTTCCCGTCCGGCCTCCGAGGGAAATCAGTCAGAGCAGCCTCGAAGTCACCCTCTATCCCATGACCTAAAAGGAGCTTGAGGGTGGTCTCTGAGCCACGTACCTTCAGGGTGCGAGCAAAACTTGTCATAGTCGAAGTTCCCGGGCCTAGGACGTCGGCGAAGCCATCCATAGTCGACGGAAGTTGGCCAGACGGGAACACGCCCTTGTATACGGCGCCGAGTGTGCTCGTAGACTTGGCGAGTGCATCCTTCCTTGGGCGGAGATGGCGTCAAGGTCGCCAATAGCACGGTCAAGGGATAAATCGCCACTCACCATGTCTACAGGTGCCGGTGCGCCAACAGCTCCTTCAAAAATCAGAGAGAACAGAAACTCTTACACAACACTCAGCGGCAACAGAAGTAAACAAAAAGTGACAACTTTTACTAACCGCCCACGTCTCGGGTGAGGCTAGCCAGCTGCTCAGCAAACTCTTTTTCGCGTACGGCGGCTGCAGCCTTGGTGGCATCCACAATTTTCTTCGACTCGGCGCGCTGGGCGGCGAGTGACTCCTCTAGCTCCTTCACCCGAGACTCAGCCGATGCCTTGTCGTCTGCATTTGACGGCAAGAAGTGACTCAAAGCATTCAACTAAGCAAAGATAGCAAAAAGAGCTTCGGAGATAGCAAATACACTTACGGGTGAGCTGTTCCAGGTCAGCGCGTAGCGTGTTTCTCACCTGCTCCATCTGGACAAAAGCTTTGCCCGATTCTACCAGGTTGAGGTAGTAAGGCTACAAGCATATGAAACCAGCATAAGTTATATATAACAAGTACCGTATGCGGACTTGGCAAAAGACACTTACGTGCTAAGTCCAAGGAGCAGGCTTCGAAGCAGATGTTTCGACCTCCGAAGTTGCAGCACTCGTAGGCTTGGCCGTTTCAATGGCAGTAGCAGTGGCTACTGATTGAACGATCTCAGGAGCAACGAGCGAGACGTCCGGGTGCTCAGGGGTCGAAGTTCTATCGGCTAGAGGAGTCAGAGGACGCACATTCTCAGCACTGTGAGTGACAGAAGAAACACAACATAAGCAGCAATATCAACCAGCAAAAAACTCAGTACAAAAAGCGTAAGGTGCAAACCTGTGCTCTTCGTCCTCATCAGTGTCGAGGTTGTCAAAGTTTGGGCCTCCAAAAAGCAGCTCCTTACTCGACTGGGGAGGAGGAGCTGAGCTCAACGGGCTCACGTTCAAAGGAGCAGCTGTGGCAGCAGGAGACGAGCCCGAGTCTCCGTCATCTTTCACATCTGACTCCTTCGCAGGTGAACTCGTGGAAGAAGACACAACTCGGGCCACACGACGATGCTTGCGAGTGGCAGGCTCCTTGTCCTGTACTTCCTCTGCTCCTTCCTCTTCGACCTCTTCCAGAGGAGATGTGGTAGCCGAAGGTAGAGGCAATTCATCCCCTCCCTTCGTTTCTACCATTTGATCCTCCGTTTCATGAGTCGGGCCATCTTCGGGAAGAGGAGGAAGGGTTGATGCAGTTGAATGGCCCTGCATACCAAATACAGCAGTCGAAAGTTATAAAAATGCACAACAAAATAGCAAAACCAGAAGATCATAAACTTGATCGTTCACTCACCTCCTCCAAAGCTCTTTCAGCACCATAAGGAGTGACAGGGCAGTCGATGTTGCAGGGCTCGCTGGATTTCGTGCTAGTAATGGACCGCACATGTGACACATGCTCGCTCTTCGACAGCTCCTCCTTGCTCATTTGGGTGACGTCGAGTGCACCCTCATACTCCCACATGGGGTGGGCTCGAGCGCGGAGCGGCCACATCCGCATCTTCACAAAGGTGGCAATCAAGTGCACACCAGCTACGCTGCTTAGCAGCTCGCCAATCTTCGACAGCAGAGGCGCCGCTTCTGCCTTTTCTTCAGCCGAAAGCAGGTGGTCCCAGGCGTTCAGCCTCGCAAGTATACCAGCAGTCAAAAATTGCGGGACTCCTTCCTGGTCGACGCGCACATAAAACCACCTCTTCCTCCACCCTTGCGCCGAGTCGACTGGCTTCAGGGCGAAGTAGCGGGTGTCGTTGCGCACCTGGATCCCGAAGCTGCCAACAGGGTAGGTACGGCCGCCTCGGTTGTTGGGTCGGACCATGAAAATCGACTTCCAGAGGGCCCAGCTAGGAGAAACTCCCAAGTAGCGCTCACACAAAACCATAAAGCAGGCAATGTGCATAATGCCATTCGGGGTGAAATCATGGATTTGCACCCCGTAAACAAACATCAAACCACGAACAAAGTCGTGGAGGGGAACGAAAAACCCCTAGGGAGATACTCCGTAAAAACAAACGCGCTCGTTAGCGCGAGGCTCGGGGAGTACCTCCTTGGGCGACGGCGCGCGGACGAACAGCTGGTCCGCGGGTGGCAGCATTCCCTCCTCGCGAAGCTTTTCCAAATGCGCCTCCTTAATGGTGGATTTCATCCAATCGCCGTCGCTCTTCTTGAGGTCAACCACGGGCGCAGATGCGCCACCCGCAGTCTTCTTCCCCTTCAGAGCGGCCGCGTCGTTCGCAGGCGCGTCAGCAGCAACAGTCTTTCTTTTTGGCGCCATGGCAGTGGTGGCTAGGGAGAATAGCGAGAGCTGGGGCGCAAGAATAATGGCAGAGCGCAAGGAAGAAGATGGAGTAGGGGCGGCGCGCAGAGCAAATGGCAGGTAAAATAATGCCAGCGCCGTCCCCCCTTATTTACCACAAAATCAAAATCGATCATAACCGTATAGATCATAATCGTGCGCTCCGCACGCCATCCCGCCGTACACGTGGCAAGCACGGAGGGCAACCGTCGCCGGCTACTCCGCCCGCTACGCACGCAAAAAGAGGAGCGATCATCACGCCTCCGTAAAAAGTGGGCCAGAGCGATTAAATCCAGCCCAAACGGCATCGTCGTTCGGTCACCACTGCACAATGGGCCCACATACGTGTCACGTCCCATCAATCGCAGCATATCGCACGCCACCGCGTGTCAGGCAAGGCAGTCGCCCAAAAAAATGTCATCCCTGACATCATTGCAAGCGATCTATTCAGAAAAGCATTCGAGTTCGCCCAGTGCATATCACTCACTCGATTGCCTCGCTTAATTCGGGTGTGAAAAAACAACGTTAAAGCAAAAAAATGGTTACTCGGCCATTCCTTCGACTAAAGGCATATTACTCCCATCGGGAGCGTATCAACAGATTCTTCGACTGGAGATGCTCAAGATAAAATGATTTTGAGATTATCCTTTATTGCAAGCAATAAAGCACAATCTCGGGGGCTACACCCATCGGGAGCACTGTCGTGCACCCGATAGAATTACGGCAAAAAAAATCGACTAACATATGCAGCGTAAAAAATCTGAGATTATCCTCCATTGCAAGCAATAAAGCACAATCTCGGGGGCTACTCCCATGGGAGAACTGTCGCGCACCCGATAGAATAATGACACAGTATCAGTCGACAAAATACTCGACTCAGTTCATATACAAAATCATACTCGAAACATTCCCGAGTTGCGTCCGCCGCAAATGCCTCGGATGCTGCACGCATAGTGCAAAGGTAAGACCCGCCGAACTTTCGAGCTGGGCTAAGGACCGTTTCAGCAACGTCATTCCTTATACTTTCCGTGTCAGCAGACATGATGAAAATCCCGACGGACGCGTTGGGTAAATTTCAAATTTATACTGCAGATCGATTCAGTAAGACCTCCGCGGCCTAATCGAGTTTGACCAGTCTGTTTCAAGTTCGAGTCAGGAGACTCGAGTTTGATTGAAGGCTAGTAAGGTTTTACCCGAATGTGTAGTTAATCGGTCCCGATCCGTCGAGTGTACTGGGCCAACTAAGCAATTATCGCTTGATTATCATACGCAAAAACCAAAAGTCGATGAAATACTCGACATAGCCAACATGTGCTATTCATACAGGAATTCCAATTACAACATACAAGTGCAAAGCATATGACGTGCACTTACGAAAGAGTCCATGCCCGATTCTTCGAGTCAGACAAGTACTCGGGGGCTACTGACATGGATATACATCTCAGGTACCCTACCATGAGGGTACGTGGTGCACGTAACGACTGAGACCCAATCACGTAGAGCCTACTCAAAGCTCAAGACAGGAGGCCCAAAGAAGATGGAGTACCTTCCAAGATTTAGACATAGGCATAGTCGGTTAGGACTTTCCTTACATGTAAACCAGGTCGGTTACGAAATCCCGAGACCCGGCCTATTTAAGGGCTGGGAGGGGCGCCGATCTAGGATAAGCAATACTCATACCACCAAAAGCCCTAGCGAAATCGACATCTCGCCAGAGCTCCCCTGTAACCGCATAATCTCACACGATCAATATCAGACAAGCAGGAAGTAGGGTCTTTACCTCCACCCGAGGGGCCTGAACCTGGGTAAATCTTTGCCTCTACTTGTCAGCCGACGAAACTACCATTACTATCACGTCATCTCCCCATAATCTCAACCCTAGGTCTTAACCATGTGATTTGATGAGTTAACCCCTCGTCACCGACGATGATAAGTGGGCCCTAGTGATCACTAGGGCCCACTTATCATCACCGGGCTCATGCGCCCCACGCTGAATCTGGCTCTCAGCCTCAGCCCATTTGTCGAGAGTCACTTTATTTGTACTATGACTTATGTGACATAAGATGAACTTTTGTACAATTAATTTGGCATTTGTCACTATATGTATGTATGTATCTTGGGCTCTAAGTGATGTGATGATTTAGTATAATGTGTCTGTTTTCATATACCTGTCAAAATATATTATTATTTGTATTATTGTCTGTATAAATCCTATAATATACCTGTATTTCTTTAATATATTTGTATTTATACAGCGGGTAGCAGCAAATTGCGAATACCTGTACAGGTATTCCGTGGCGCATGCCCTTTTTTTTCGGTGGCACATGATATTCGGTGGCGCACGCCCTGAGGATGCGCCACTAAAGATGTTTCTGTGGCGCATGGACCTAGGTGCGCCACAGAATATTGGGATTTCTGTGGCGCACCATGGGGTGCGCCACAGAATGCACATTTTTGTGGCGACAATTATGTGACACACCCACCATGCGACACAGAAAACCTTTTTTGATGCGCCACTAAAGGCCATTTTCCTGGTAGTGAAGAGCACGAAGACACGCGGAGGGGCAAATTGGTCGAAGAACGCCACACCGTTGAACCAAGTCGCGGCTCGGGTTCATCTTGCGGCCATGTGCTGGGGTGTGAGGTAGAAAAATCGTTGGAGTAAAATGGACAGGTTCGGTGTGGCTATCGGCAACTCCGATGAACTATGGAGGCGGCCAAAATCAAGCGTGAAGAGGTATCCACCGTAGCTCCACCGACCAAAATCAAGCGTGAAGACGTTAGATGGCCATCCTTCATTCAACAGTGAATATAAATGAGTTAAACGTTTTCAGCCTAGAGGTGCCAGTTCCTTGTGGTACCTCCCAAACACCATGTGTGAACGACAAATTTCAAGAAATATGCTCTACTCTGATCAATAGATTGAATTCCTAAATATATTTTTATTTTGCATCGTTGACTAATTATCTTGGAGACCGATCTTCAATATATTGTAGACTAGATACATAATTTTTTTCCCTGAAATTGGATATTGATTATGTTTCTTATCCATCGAAGAATATGCGGAATACCGAGCAATCTTCTTTTATGCACCAGGAAATTGCTCATGCGTCGCTAGGGATTATAATTTATTCCTCACTAGTGAGCCTCCCTCCTGCGCAGACAATGATTGTGCGTAGCAGTTGCTACGAAGACAATGACGACAAACCTATGCGCAACGGTGAGAGTAACTACAATGACGTGGTCGACGGTGATCTCGGCGACCTCATCTCCTCCATCCAGGGCTAGATCACCGGTCATTCGTGGTCATGGCGATCTCATGCACACCGTCCACAGCCATGGAGACCTCATGCGCCAGGTGATGGTGTCTCAGATCAAGATGATATTTTAGTTATAATGCTTTTGTGACTCACAACCTTTAAGCCCGATGTGTATCTTTTTTTTGGGCAGTTGTAGGTGACAGGGATGGGTTTATGCACATTTGAAAAACGTGAAATTATATTTTCCTGAATTATTTTAATTAGTTTATGAGTCTTGTTAAGCTATCACCATACTCTTTTAATTGAAGAAAAAATGTAGCGAAAAATCTATACCTCTTATAAAGTAAAACCCCACTAAGTGTATTAATTATTTTTCTATCTCTCAACATGCAAGGTATCCATATCACCCACTATTTCAGCCAATCAATTGTCCATGTCATCTCCACTAACAATAACTAATAATAGTACATCTCTCATGCAACATATCTATGTCATTTTTTTCATCCTTATAATTGTCCATCTCACTAATATCTAGTACTCAAATATTCAACAGTTCCATAATATCTAGACTAATGTGATCAACTGACAATTGAAAATTTCATGCGAGTCTTATACCCATTCCATTTACATATTAATTTTTAAAAAAGATTCCCGCTGCAACGCGCGGGATATTCTTCTAGTATAATAAATTTGACAAAACGAAGATTGTGTAGTAATTACATTATAGTGCGACATTCAGAGTGGAACGGGCGGAAACCTAGCCCAACACACTCTTCACGCCGACATTCAGAGTGGGACGGGCAGAAACCTAGCCCAACACACTCTCGACGCTGCCTCCATACACCTTCCCTCTCCGCCGTCGGAGGTTGCCGGCGACGGCTCCTGCTGCTTGCGCAGGTTCATGGCGTCAATGGCCCGCGGCGGAGCGGTTTTGGCCGGGCCAGTGACAGTGTGGTTTTGATGGGCTTGTCCTATATGTGCATGCGGGTAGTTGGTTGAGTGCTTTGGTCCGTTGGTGAATGGTGTTGTCAGACAGTTGCACAGCTACTGGACGGTCAATCTTGAGCACCGGGATACCTGTTCTGCTACTTTTAAATGCTTTTTTTTTCTGGGACTACCCGACGAGCGCTCTTGGCTGATTCCCTTTGGGATCCAGACAAGAGTCAAGACAGAGCACACGCAAGATGGGGGAATCAAGTCACGCGAGCGATGCTGATGATTCGAATCTCTGCGCTGGAGCTATAGTTTATGGAATTTAATTAAGCGCTGATCCCTGGGGATGCGGAACCTAGTTGATTATTAGGCCTTCATGCCGAGGATCGCGGCGCACGTGCGTTAGGAGATTTTTTTAGTTGATTGATTGATGCGCGACGGAGCGTAACGACGTCCCGGATAGTCAGATGGACAAAGAAGTGTACGTGAGAGAAAAAAAGATAAAAACTTTTGGACAGCAGGATTCGAACCTGCGCAGGCAAAGCCCAAGAGATTTCGAGTCCGTCTCCTTAACCACTCGGACATATCGACAACACATTGGAGATAATAAATGCAATCTTATTAGAATGATAACAACTGCATATAGCGGATTACTCTGGAAAACTTGATCCGAGTCGCGCAGGAGGCCTCCGGAACGTACGCTGTCGTGTCAGCCACGGACGTCGATCGATGGTGAACCAGATTTGTTTGGAATGAATCCCGGACTCCATTCGCGTTCCTTTTGCCATCCGAACTGATTTTTGGATGGGGAACGCAGCCGGGCTCGTATACAACTGTGTAAGATTAGTTGTTGCCGTGCGAAAGGGACCAACGTCCAACAGTCAGAACGGGGATTTTTTATTTTTCGGATGCATAATCCCTCCATTTCACAATAAAAAGAGGCATATAAATTTATTTAAAAGTCTGCATAGGAGTAACAGATATAGACAAAAAAATACTATACATATTTTGATTACCAAATTTATATTATTCAACTAAACAAAGAATATATTTCATAATATGTTTACTAAATCTTGTAAATGTTCATTTTGTCTGTAAGTATAGAGTGTCCATTTGTTGAACGAAAATTGTCAGAAACCAAAAATCAACTAGAAACAACAACGGTCTACCTAATATGCCCTCTGCCGGAGTGGCAAGCCCGAACGCTACTTTATGCGCTCGTAAGCAAGGGACGTGACCTCGAGGTGCATGGGGCGAGTGACCGGGAAAGAAGTGATGGTTTCTTTCCTTCTAGATATGCTATAGGGTGGTAGGTTGTCGTAGCACCGTCTTTGCCAGAAGCACCCAGCTTGTTTCCTTCCCAACTGGGAGCTTGCTTTGCGATATTGTTGATAAGCGGTTGAACTTCAGGTCACCTCAAACGGTGGTAATGAAAGGGAATGCCCAAGTACTTGTCGTGGAAAGTAGCGGTCTTTACTAGGTAAGTGGACAAGATGTCCGTCAAGTCCAGGTGATGGCATCGAACCGGGAATACCTCAGACTCGCTTACGTTAGAGATTAGACCACTCGCATTGCCAAAGCAATTCAGGGTATCGTCTATCCTCGGCTCTTCCTTGTTCATGTTCACGAAAAGCCCGACGTCATTGGCGTAAAGGGAAATAATGTAGCTATCTGTACGAGGCATGATAGGTTTCAGAATCCCACGCATAAAATCCATCTTGACGATATGTTGTTACTGGCGAGAATGAAAAGCATGGGGGAGAGGGGGTGACACGACCGTCAAAAAATGGGGAGCCCAAATTCCCATTCAGCGAAACCGAAGAAGAAGCAAAGGCCAGGAACATACAAATCTAGTCTTTCCACCGTTGATGAAAGCCTAGACCCTAAAGAAACTACATGAGGTAGGCCTAATGACGGAATCATAGGACTCTGAAATGTCATGAAATAAGCCAAGTGTGTTGCGTGTGAAGGTCTTAGAGAAGGTTTTACACATGCATGAAGTTGCCACGGATGCGAGCACCACTTCCTCACGAAGGCACTCTTGCTCTTATATACCAATTCGGTGAGTCTCATCGCGAGTCGGTGTGCCATCTGTTTTGTGAAGATCTTGAACTGGTTATGGATCAAACTGATGGTGTGGTAATCCCGAACCAAAGAGTTGTCAGGCTTGTTTTGGAGCAGAAGTATGTTATCTTTTTTTAGTGAGGTTTACGCAATGTAACTCCTCGGGGTAATGTTCTCGTTGCTATATCTTCAAGGCCTATCCATGCGGCAAAGGTTAATGTGAATTCTTCTCACTAAATCTTTTGCCTGTAGAGGCAATGTGAGGAAAAGATTTCAGGTTATAGAGGGTGGTTCGATATACGATAATATGGGATTAGGTCTTTGTTTGAGACCAATGGCGGAGCTAGAGAAAATCCGACCAGGGTGAACTACTCGGTCTATGGAGGATCCAGGGCAGATTTAAGCCACCAGGGTGCACAAACCAATTTTTAGGCTAATTGCAAGAAGAAGAAAATCTACAAGAAAGGGTTTGAGACATGATCATTGTAACGAGATTTTTTACATGAAGTAGCGCATGCATGTGAACGACGTACCCTATTGGCCTCTTACTACAAGAAAGGGTTTATCATTTGCCAACAGGCTACTAGCACAAGAAATCCGCGAGGGACTACTAGCACAACATTTGCTACTCTGCCGGCAATGTCAACCGCAGGCATGAAAGTGTGTCGGCGAGAAAATGATTGACAATACAACAACAGTAACAATAAACAAAGATCATATCCACCTGAATTTCTCAAAATTACACAATACTATCCGGCTCATAGATTAAACAGGTGACATGCGAAATGTACCAAAATAGATCAAAGCACCCAACTAAATTTCTCAGAATTCTGCAGCATTCTTGGCTGATAGATTGAAATCCAAAAGCTGATAAAAGCTACATGTGAAATTCGACGGAAAAAAGGATCAAACCAACTGAATTTCTCACAATTCAGATTATAGTAGATTAGGCCACATGTGACAAACAGATCAAAGTACCCTTTTGAATTTCTCAGAATTCTACAGCAATTTTGGCTGATAGATTGAATTCCAAAAACAAAAAATCTACGGGAAAACGGATCAGACCCAACTGAATTTCTGCAGAATTCTGCAGGTTGCAGACCAAAAGCTAACTAACATGTCTACGGGTGAGGAACCTTCTAGAGTATCGTACACTTCCCCATCCCTAGCAACGCTGTTCTTTCTTGACAAGCACAACGCAAAGCGGTCTCTCACGAAGAAACCAGGCGCCGAAGTAACGAAACTCGCGCTCCTTGAAGGCCCAGATCTCGACGACGTCGTTCTGCTTGAACCCGCAGCGGGTGATGAAGTCCTGGTATCCTTCCCCCTTGATGACGACACTACAGGAATGGCGAGATATGCCGACGGCCGGACTCTATGCCGACGGCTTTTTGTCGGGGCCGTCGGCATAGGCTCCGACGAGGAATGTCCATCGACGCGGCCGTCGGCACAGGTTTAGCCGTCGACACAGGGTCTATGCCGACGGCAAAGCCGTAGGCATAGGTTCAAAAGGCTATGCTGACGGCAAAGCCGTAGGCATAACTATGTTTTTTTTTTTCTGTTTTCGTTTAATATGAAATAATTCATATCTTTAAATCTATAAATCGAAATTTAACAAATAAAATGTCTAAATTGATTAGAAAAATGAGAGGAATCCAAATATGACATCCATATCATCTTTTTCATCATGCATATGACTTTTTGCAACAAATTATGCCACGGGTCTATTTTGACCATTTTTTCAACAAAAAAAAAAGAATGTGAAAAAATACCCAAAAAAAAAATCCTTTGGCATGGACTCCTTATATGTGTACTAGTTGCTAGGGAAAATGATAAACTTGAGTTTTGAAAAAAATTCCACAAAACTTCTTCACAAAAAGATCAATCATCTATAAACATGTATAAGTTTCGAGTCAAATGACCTAGATATGATCATCTATGTACCATAGTTTGTGATAATGTGCCCATATTTGACACATAGGTTTGTCTTGTTATGACAAACAATGTTGCAGAACTAAGTTTTTTCAAATTATGTTTATAAATATCATTTTTTATTTCTTAATTGTAAAAAATGACATTTTTTGTGAAGCAAGTACAACAAATATGGTGCAAACTGGCACTCATCCAATTTCCACACAAAGTAGACCATATTTTATGGACAATCTAGAAATATTATGAATTTTCTCGGTTTCTAACTAATTTTGTCTACTTAAATAACTTTATGTCTATTTTCCGAAAGTAATTCAATTTTAATCTACAAGTGTGTGTGATAGTTTACTCTGAAAATTTTACAAAAATCATTTTAAGATACAACAATAGTGATTATATCACAGAACCATCGATGGTTTTAAAAAATGCGGCCCCTTTGAATGAATACACACGACGGCCATTTTGATCGTTTTTCGAAAAATTAAAAGAAAGTGAAAAAATACTAAAAAAAAAACAAATCCTTTGGCATGGACTCCTTATATGTGTACTAGTTGTTAGGAAAAATGATAAACTTGAGTTTTGACAAAATTTCCATAAAACTTCTTCACAAAAAGGTCAATCATCTATAAACATGTATAAGTTTCGAGTCAAATGACCTAAATATGATCATCTATGTACCATAGTTTTGTGATAATGTGCCCATATTTGACACATAGGTGTGTCTTGGTATGAAAAACATTGTTGCAGAACTAAGTTTTTTCAAAATATGTTTATAAATATCATTTTTCATTTTTTAACTGTAAAAAATGATATTTTTTGTGAAACAAGTACAACAAATATGGTGCAAACTGGCACCCATCAAATTTCCACACAAAGTAGATCATATTTGATGGACAATCCAGAAATATTATGAATTTTCTCGATTTCTAACTAATTTCGCCTACTTAAATGACTTTATGTCTATTTTCCGAAAGTAATTCAATTTTGAACTACAAGTGTGTGATAGTTTATTCTGAAAATTTTACAAAAATCATTTTAATGTACAACAATAGTGGTTATATCACAGAACCATCGATGGTTTTAAAAAATGCGACTCCATTGAATGAATACACACGACGACCATTTTGATCATTTTTTCGAAAAATTAAAAGAAAGTGAAAAAATACTCAACAAAACAAATCCTTTGGCATGGACTCCTTATATGTGTACTAGTTGCTAGGAAAAATGATAAACTTGAGTTTTGACAAAATTTTCATAAAACTTCTTCACAAAAAGGTCAATCATCTATAAACATGTATAAGTTTCGAGTCAAATGACCTAGATATGATCATCTATGTACCATAGTTTGTGATAATGTGCCCATATTTGACACATAGGTGTGTCTTGGTATGACAAACATTGTTGCCAAAAATAATTTTAAAAATAATTTTATAAACATCATTTTTCATTTTTAAGTGTAAAAATAACTTTTTTATTAAGAAAATACCAAAAATATGTTACAAAAAGTCATATGCATGATGAAAAAGATGTTATGGATGTCATATTTGGATTCCTCTCATTTTTCTAATCGATTTAGATATTTTATTTATTAAATTTTGATTTACGGATTTGAAGATATGAAATATTGCATATTAAATGTAAAAAGGAGAAAATAAAGTAAATTCAATTTTATTGTTATTTATTCAAATATTATTATTACATAATCGTTGTTATTTATTCAAATAAATTTTCAAAATTTAGATAATAAAAGTGTAACATCATGACCCGGTGGTTAATATGTTCGATAGAATAATAACATCAGTAAGTTCTAACATCTCATTTGAAAACTAATTTAGAGGAACTTAAAAGTTAAGCGTGCTTGGGCTGGAGCAATCTGAGGATGGGTGACAGAACGGGAAGTTTGACCGAGATAAGTACTTTGACCTGAGATTAAGTGTCTAATATGTAATTAGAAATTGTGTGTGGCTAATTTGGAAATTTCAAAATAAAAAAACATAAATTAGAAATTTAAAAAAAATAAAAAATTTATTATTTTTTAAAAAAATGAAAAAAATAATAATTTTGAAAACATATGCTGACGGCTCTGTGCCGACGGGTTTCTAGGCTATGCCTACGGGCACCTATGCCGACGGACCTATGCCGACGGTAAAAATACCTGTGCCGACGGCCTTTTGCCATCGGCATAGGTGGCCATTCCTGTAGTGCGACGGCGCGGCTGCTCTCCCACCGCATCATCTGCAGCTTTGCTTTGCCGGCGTCGACGTTGCACAAGTTCACGGGAAGCCCGCCGTGCTTCCTCCCCGTCTTCTTGGTCCTCTTCACGATCTTCTTCTTCTCCTGCTGCGGCTCTTCCTCGGTCGGCAGCGGCAGCGGCTTCGGCTTCGGCTGCGTCCGCCGGTCCGCGCCCTCGGGGCTTCCAGCGCGCCGAAGCGCGGTATGTTGGCGGCCTGGAGCTCCTTTGCCATGAGGATCGGGTGGAGGCTGCGCAGGACGTCCTCCGTCGGGAGGCGGAACCAGCCCGCCGTGCTTCCTCCCCGTCTTCTTGGTCCTCTTCACGATCTTCTTCTTCTCCTGCTGCGGCTCTTCCTCGGTCGGCAGCGGCAGCGGCTTCGGCTTCGGCTGCGTCCGCCGGTCCGCGCCCTCGGGGCTTCCAGCGCGCCGAAGCGCGGTATGTTGGCGGCCTGGAGCTCCTTTGCCATGAGGATCGGGTGGAGGCTGCGCAGGACGTCCTCCGTCGGGAGGCGGAACCAGCCCGCCGTGCTTCCTCCCCGTCTTCTTGGTCCTCTTCACGATCTTCTTCTTCTCCTGCTGCGGCTCTTCCTCGGTCGGCAGCGGCAGCGGCTTCGGCTTCGGCTGCGTCCGCCGGTCCGCGCCCTCGGGCTTCCAGCGCGCCGAAGCGCGGTATGTTGGCGGCCTGGAGCTCCTTTGCCATGAGGATCGGGTGGAGGCTGCGCAGGACGTCCTCCGTCGGGAGGCGGAACCGGTTCTGCTGCCCGTCAAGATCGGTGAGGGTCACGGCCTTCTCGCCGATGAAGTGGACAGTAAGGTCGATACGGAGGCCCAGGCGCTTGAGCAGCCACGGGGGTTCGGCGCGGGGAGCGGCAAGAACGGGCGGCTGCGCCAAGAACGGGACCAAGGCGCCGGCGCGCGCCGAGAGCGAGAGGAGGCTGGCCGCGGCGACCCGTTGTTGCTCCACGGCGGCGGCCGGGTCGTACACGGCCAGGGTAAGCGTCCTCTTGCGCTTGCGGCCGGCGTGGCGTGGCGCGGCATCTGCCTTGGCGGCAGGGATGAGACGGTTACGGCTGGTTTGGTCGGGGGAGCACATGGTGTTCGACGATCGACGGCTCTTCCTGGCGCGCGTTCTTGGCAGTCTTGATCTTGGGTTTTCGGCGGATGCGGTTGTCCCGGAAGGCTCTGATTCAATCCGCTGGTGCTGCAATGGGCAATGGTCCATCGCCATGGCTCTCCCTGTTTATATAGATAGATTGGTAGGTTTGCTCGCCGCGTGGCCGGAAGTTGGAACTGGAGCCGGCTTCGGACACGATCTCCTCGCGGCCGGAGATGGCACGGCTGGCATCATTAAATGCCGCGAGAGCTCGAGTCGCATTCGTTATCGTGTGGGCCACGAAACGTTCGGAGACTCGGAGAGGAAGAAAGAAATGAGGAAAAGAAATAGCCGCAAATCTCCGCAAAAAAATGGAGAAAAGCTGGTGGGCCCATGCGGCGCTGAGTAGGCCACGCTCTCAGCGGCGTCGCACCGCCTGAAGGAAGGAAAGAGTATCTGGGCCGCATTTTTTGGCCCATTAACAGGTGCTATTTTTCATCTTAAATAATAATTTTAATAAATCTTAGAAAAAACAAATTTCTATGAATGTAGAATATATACCTACGCTCTAGTCAAGATTTTCAAAACCCCAATTCTTATTTCTTTTGAATGCAGTGAATAAATCCGTTCATGAAATTTTTCGAATAAATGAAACTTATTTTTTTAACCCGTGAATATTTTTTTGAACCTCTTTTTGAATTCATGAATATTTTTTATTCTATGAATGTATTTTTGAAACCATGAACAGTTATTTTGAACCTTGTAAACATTTGATTGTACTTCATGAACAAAATTTTCAAACTACGTGAACTACTTTAAATATGAAAGAATATTTTTTTCAAATTCATGAACAAATTTTTTGAACCACGTCAACATTTAATTATACTTCATGATTCGCACAGAGCACCACACGTCATTTCATCACAAACTTGGCACGTGTTTAGAACACTTGTATATTTTCGTCACCAATTTTTTTCAGAAATTTTTGAAATGATTTACAATTTTTTCGATTTTATTATTCTGACAAGAGCATGTGAACCGGGAGCCAAAACCACTAGACAACGGTGATTTGTGTTATTTCTTCCATTGACCCCATGATTCTGAACTTGTAGCTGAGGACAGGAGGGCGGAGGCCAGACTACAATTCTGCACCACTGTATCTTCGAAACTGAACCTGTATAAGTTGTATCCATTTGGTCCTGTTCTACCACTTGCCCATATGATTGGCCTTTTAGTGAAACATCATTTTACCCGATTTCACACGAAACATGTTTATGGAAAATATATGTTTAGTTAGTCAGCGTCATATTAGCACCGTTGAGTCTGCAGCTGGTTAAATAACTAACGCCAGGTGGTTCTGCCTTCTCTGACCCTAGCACCCACAGGTGAATCACGGTGCCTCGGTACCAAAATAAACAGACAGTCAGACAGTACTCGGTACAAAATAAACAGACAGTACTCGGTACCAAAATAAACAGACAGTACTCGGAAGAACGAGCAGAAAGAAGCCAAGCCACAAGCAAACGGAGCATACAAGATGTTTTGCCCAAACTCATAACAGATTACAAGACCTATAGCGAGAGTTGCAGCTGACAAGGGATCAAAAAAATATGCAGAGACAGCACACACTGTCAAATCCAATCTGTGATTTTTGATTTCGTTTATGTATCAGGAGAGTATACATATCTGTCTATGCTCTTCGGCAGTTGCAACAGAGGCAAACTTCCGCATCTCTAAGGTAATATATGCATGTATAAAAACGAACCGAAACGAAGAAGAGTAAAATGTACAGGACTAAATCTAGCCGAATGGGTATGGGTAACAAATGAAAATAGAAAATAATGCAGAGTGAGAGATGGGTGTATTCTTTTGTGCTTCTTTCTTCCATTCAACTTTTACTAGACATCATTGTCAACCAGATCTTGGCAGAGGAGCTTCGCATGATCCTGGACGCTGCCAAGTTCAGGAAGGCATCACTCACACTAGAGTGAGCAAGCAAAAAGATGGGGCAGCAAGACAGCTACGTTACGGCCTTATGGGCGCGACGGCAGCTAGGTTCTTCTGCAGCAACCAGCCAGTAGGAAAATTGAGTTGAGGAGGTTCCAAATCGAAATTCCAGACCATGATCCGAGTGCAATTGTCCGCTAGGCCTTCCATTTGACTCTCATCTTCGACAAGCCTCTCAATAAATCTTGACTCCTGCAATGCCAATGATGTTTCAGTATATTGATACTTTCTTGGTGTGCTATAGTGAGTATTGCCTTAACAGCTACTGTATATAGTACAGCTTAACGAATGGCTACGTTACTTTGAGTTCCTTAACAGCATTGTATCAGCTATCGGCTCTACTTGCTCTCACGGATATTCCGATGATTACATTTGGATCCCCCAACAAATTGTACCTAACTAATATTCATATTGCAGTTTCGGAACTAGGATAGCGATTCATAAACAATTAACTAAAATACCATGCTCTAATGGATAATTTCCAACAAAAAGGTAGCTACGTAGAAATTAAGATCAATCATCAAATAAAATCATCTGCTTGGGTACTTCAAGATTTACTGAAGAAAGAACTCACCTGCAAGCCACCCCTGCCACCTGAATGGAGTATAATGGACTCTCTGGTGGGGCTCTTCCATCTCTTAGGATCCCAGAGTATAGTGCTGTTAAAAGCAAATCCAGAGAAACCAATTGGAAATCGACGAAGAATACCCCTCCTCTGGTTTGTATGCCATCCAGTGACCTGATCACCCTGACAAAGGGGGCCTTCTAAAGCCACTCTATACTTGGACCCATCATGCGTTGCTACTGGCCATGTGCCAAAGCGCCTGTGGAACATAGCACAAAATTATGAGGAACATCTTAACTTCTATAATGAGAGAGAAATGATCACAGAGAATAGGTCACATTTCAGATTACTGGGTTCAGTGACAGGTGCTTTGGTCTACAATTTCAATTCGACATTGGCATCTCTCTTGGTTTCACCTGATAGAAAAACAACATTTGGCATCCTCTGTGCTTCTATCATCTAACTGAGATTACATAACTATATGCCATGATACCTTATTAGGCACATCCCAAGAACTAAAAAAATAACTGAATCATATATAAAGTAACTATTGGCAACAGAGTAATTTGGCATCCTCTATACTTCTAGCACCACTTAACTGAGATACATAATGAATCATCATAATGCCTATTATCTCTAGAGTTAAATCATATAAACAACTCCTGATAACTTCTGATTGACCATCAATAGAATGGCAAAAGTATAAATTCATCTGAAGTCAGGACCAACTCCAAATACTTACAGATTAAAAGTTCAAAACCATTTTGGCATTTTAGGACATCTCAGCATAGCACCTCTTTCAAATGAAGTCTGAGTTTGTCAACTCTTTGCCGTATCAAGACTCACAGGTCAAAATCACTTGTGGATATTTCAAGACAGCATTTATTGCAAATGCTTTTATGATTTCATTTTTTAGGTTAGTGGGCACTACTAAATATCCCCACACCTGAAGTTGGTTATGACTAGACAAGAAAGACACTGTACTGGATATCTTTAGAAAGGCTGTATAGTGCTCTCAATCAAGATCTTATTTAGAGGAGAAACCTATATGTCCTACTACCACTACAATGCTTCAAATAGTCAAATTTTTGCTATGTGGGACATCTTATAGCACCATGGAACACAGATGTAGAGAAAATAAATTGAAGCTACCAGGTATAAAGAATGACAAAAGATTGTATTTCAAATGCATCTCTAGAACAAACTCCATCCAGTGCAATAATTGTGTACTGTTAACTTCAAGAAAATATCCTATTACCAGCGTAGATTCTAGCACTTAAACATTACTTTGGTAACAGCAGATTTGAGAAGGGAAAAGGATCCATACCAACTAGCAACCAGAGACTCACATTGTTGGTAAAAACATAATATAACATCAACATGCAGTAAGCAATAGGAAGGTGAGAATAAGCTGACACAGAATAGTTTCTAAATTTTGATGATGAAGTATAATGGTACAGAATTTAAACTTTTACTGAGATAAAAGAGTGTCAAACTATACTACTAGTTTATATCATGATTCGTGATAAAATACAGTTAAAAAAACTAGCACAGAACCGTCACCTGATTTTCCGCATTTCTTCAAATAGATTAACTGAGTACGCTCTCTCCTCATCGGCAAAATGCACTATACCATCTAGATGGTGCTTCTTTATATGGAAAATTGCATTATTCTTTTGGCAGACAATAATCTTCCGAATATTTGTAGCATTCCTATTGCACACAATATGTCTGTACATGAGACCAGACGACCTCAGGATTTCTACTGTTTCACGGGACTGATATGGCCACTCTGCCACTATCCACAGAATAGGAGGCGGTACACCCTTCAAGACATGAATCAGACGATGAAGGTAATATGCCTGGTGTGGTCGAACTATTGTTGCTGTCACAATTATCAGCTGCTTTCTCACAAAAATGTCAGAATCATTAATAGAATGTACAATAGACAAGGCTTCAACAAAATCTGCCTCATCATCCAACATTGCAGGAACTGGAGGACTCTCCTCAGCCTGTTGTTCATCGATCACTTCAGCTTCAGCGTCCGCAACAAATGGCTCCAGCTTGGTGCCCTGTTGTTCTGCCATTTGTCTTCTATCAATCACATCCCCCTCGAATGGAAGACTCGCCTTTTCAGAAGGCATTTTATTTGATAAATCGGCAGAGAAGAGTGGCGTGAATCCGATGAAAATACCAATCATGAAAAAAACAAATATTTGAAACAGGGCCTTTTTCCAGCTAATCCCCTTTGATTTTGGCCTCTCCAAGGATCTAGCATGCTTGTTGGATGATATAGTTGCCCATGCAGATTTTAGGCTGCTCGACATCAGGAAAAGGTCAAGCGAGGCCAGTGATGTCAGCAGCCCCCTCATTGCGACATATGACTGCGAGTACGCCATCTTGGGAGATGGTGAGGGGTCGAATTCTGACCAGTCCTTAACCGACCCCTCGCTGCATTGCCCCGGCATTTCTTCGGGCCATTACAGAAACTCAGTGCCGTCAAGCATGTACAGCACTAGAGTCAAGCAAAGATATCACCTATCTGACCCAGAATGCCGCTCGAAAGATTAGTTTTGGCTCAATCACTTCATCTCATGCCAGCGCAGTCATAGCCCGATTGATCGCCCAATAATAACAGGCAGCTCACCACTTGGTAAAGTGGTTTGTCCGCAGAATTCTAACTCCACGCACAAGGAACGCGGTAAATTACAGCCGTTTATCCCGCTGCAACCAAAATTCTACCATATTAGAACATGGAGATCATAGATCTATAGCTACAGCTGCAGCAATCACAACAAATGAGGCAATTTTACACACAAACCAAACTATTAAACTACAATCTAGGGTGAAATGGAGAAAATGATGCCAAAATAATAGCAGGAAACAACAAAAATGTCCCAGGAGGGAAAAAAAAACAGGGGGCGAGTTCTTGATACAAGCAGGCAGAGCAGAACAGCATCAAGAAATCCCCTTCATATGCCACCAAAGAACGCTTGGGACCGTGAGAATAATACTATTCGATAAAAACAGACAGAAGGCATGGATACCTCGGGATTGGGATTCGGATCCCAAACAAGGGGGTGCGCGTATCTCGGATCACTTCACGAGGCAGTCACCAATCCTCCCTCGCTTCGCTCCCTGTTCTCGGTTTGGCCTTGGAGGAATTCGTCTCGCGAATCGAGACAGTAAGAGTTGGTGAGGGTAGAGGGGGATACAGAGGACGAAGAGGAGGAAGGAGTAATAGTTGGAGGAGGGATATGGCGGCCCAGTCGGCGGTCGCCGTCGGTAAGGTGGGCATGGGTGCGCTACTTGCATTTAAACCCTTCATATCTCCGTATTTTTGGCTAATCATCATTGTTGGCCAAAAATATGCCGTGCTAGTCAATGCGGTGTGGCAAAGAAACGATTTGAGTACTCCACATGATTGCTTGATTGATTTCTTCGCAATATTTTTTTTTCCAAAGGGGATGATGCTTGAAAGGAACAATCACCAAACTATTCGAACTAGGTTACATGGATTTGATCTAACTTCGTCTATAGTGGTAGTGTGCGTGAGGGTAGCGCCTAAACTCGTCGTCGACGAGAGATGGATTGCAGAAAGAAAATATATACTCATTTTGTTCAGTTAAGACAATTGTTTACCCAGCAATTACTCCCTTAATAACTTACGAATGTGAACACAAATCATAATCATAAGGAAAATTGAAAATAGATCTAATGATATCAATTTCACATAATATAAACAACAGAAGAAAAAAATTGTCGTTCAAAGCTTTGTCTTTACGAAAGTGTCTTAGAATTTGAAAATGGTAGAGCTTGTAAGTTGCTCAGACAAATAGACATTGATAGATAGAAGAGACTAGAAAAGAAATCCGTCCAATTGTTTTGCATTAGGGGTCAAGATTATATGTATTCATGGGTGAGATGCAATGCTAACTAGTTTTAAATACTTGGTTTCTATAAGGAGTCCTGCCAAAATAGGCCTTAACCCCTCTACTTGGCTCGTAAAACTCAAGTTTGATTAGATAAAGAAATAACAAATTTAAATAATTGTATGGTAAAAAATCGTGAGTCTTTATATATCATTATATTAAAACCAATCTCTAGACAATATATGTTTTCCCTATGCAATTATGACTTGAAACTATGGCATAGATCTTGCTTGGTTTGCTAACAATGTGTTACCACTCTAGTGTTTGCTTGCCAATTATGTGTCCCCTAATCAAATACTTCCTGACAATAGATGGTCTGATCGATATCGATGTTACTCTTCTAACACACCAATGCCACTTCGTGCCTCCACTTGTTGATCCTAGTTCACCATTAGAGGCGCTATAATGCTCCCTCTACTATGAATCTAGCGGGCATCCATTCTATCCGGATTGAGGTGGAAATATTGTCGGTGTACATTGTATCTTCCTCGTTGTGATGGATAACCTAGTTGATTCTTTGTGTTGCTCTCTAGATATCATATTCGTAAGTCACGTTGTTTGAGAGACCAACTTAAACAATCTTTTGTTTTCTCCATGGTCCTTCCTATTTAGCCATAATGTACTAACCATGACTACCAATGAAGAGCAGTACTAAGAAGTTGATGTACACTACTGTTGAATTTCATAATGTAGAATGATACTCCGACCCACGACCTCTTTTCAACAGTGGGCACCAACGGTACCCTCTCGCGTCGCCCCCGTGAGGCGACGGGGAGGGCGAAACCTACCGCCGCCGCCAGCCCTCCCCCGATCTCCTCCCGCCTCCCTCCCCGCCGCCACCACGGGCGCATCCAGGCATAGCTCGGCTGCCGGCGGCGGCGGGGGGATCTCTCGTCTCCTCGCTCGCATGGAGGGCGGCGCGGGACGCCATCCTCGGCCCAGGACGTGGTGCGCGCTGGGCACCTCGGCGGCGCGGTTTCTCTGGCGGAGAAGCGGCGACGCGGCGGACGGCGTTCAGACCCTCTCCAGGTAGTTCGGCGCCATGGTGTGGATCTCGTTTTCCAGATCTCGGCCATCTTGGTTTCGGATCTTGGAGGCGGGGAAGGCGGCCGGTGAAAGCTGGGTTTTGGCCGGCGGCTACGACGCCCGTGGGTGTCGTCACCTTGTTGAAGGAGCTGTCGCCGCTACACATCCGCCTCGGACTGGGAGGTGAGGTCGCGGCCGGTGAAAGCCGGGCTCTGGCCGGCGACTGCGGCGCCCGTGGGTGTCGCCACCTTGTTGAAGGAGTTGCCGCTGCTAATCACCTCCTGCACTGTGTTCTGGGGGAAACCCTAGATCTGGTATACCCAGGTCGGATGATGGCGTCACCTTCGGTGTCGTGTACCCTCTTGAGGGCATCGTTTTGGAACACGTGCTACCTGAAGTGGGTCAGCTGACGGAGCGGTTGTCATCTTTCACGTCGATGTCGGTGTGTCTCGGCGGCGTGGCGCTGCGGGGTCTCGATTTCGGGTCGATGGACTCACTCTTGGTGGCGCTGTCTGGCATCGTGGCGATGCCGACGGTAGACCGGTTTTGCGAGATCATGGTGTTGATCCTTTCTGAAGATGGGTTCGTGGAAGACGGCGGCAGCGACTAAAGCGTACATGACGGTGTGCGTTGAGTGTTTAGCTGAACTGAGTTTTAGATGATGTGCGTTGGTGTTAGTCACCCCCATCATAGGTTGTCGACAGGTTGATTTCAGTTTGTGTTCAACATTGTACTTTGTAAATCTGGTTGGAATTAATAAGTGTGTATGGCTGTGTGCATCACTCGATGCAGAGGCCGGGGAATCGCACCCTCCTTTTCTAAAAAAAAAGAATGATACTCCCTCGTAGCCACAAATAGATGTCGGTCTAGACATATGTCTTAAGGCAAGAAAAATAAAATTTAAATATGAAGATTATTCCAGATATTTAGGTTGCAAACTTTTAGATCATATATGCTATTTTGATATGACTCGAAAGGTATTCGTAGATCATGTGAAACGTATCAAAATCTGAAACGTCAGCTATTTGTGACATGGAGGCAGTGATTATTCCAAGTCCATACTCATCTAGTAATACAAAGATTATCGATTGTTTAATACGCTTGACACGTCTAGTAATAGAAGTATTATGGAGTATCGTTCAATACACTTGACAAGACGCAATAATTCTACGCTCATGTGAGAACACAGATATCCTACGATCTGCCGTGTCGTTGAGACTATTAAACAAATCAACCACCGCCACCCATATATTCCACTCATCTGCTACAAGCGTCTAATGTGGAAATCTTAAACATGCCCCATTTCGGAGTGTCCCTCTCACCACCACACCCCAGAAATGTCTGCTTCAAGTGCTTCCTACGAATTACCCGAAAGGCTTCCTCCCAAAGTCTTAATCTATTCCTGAATGAATAAACAGAAGCACAGGGCCATAGATGCAAAGAAAAAGGTACGAGCTTTGAACCAGGGGTACCTAAGCTTGAGTGGTGCGGTAGCAACGATCGAGCGACGCCCCACCCGCCGTTGGTTCGCGGCCCGGAGTTCATCTGAACCACCAGCTCACCGGCCGGCGTGTGAGTCGCTGCGCCACGATTTTTTTCTTCTGATGAAAGATGAAGCTAAGGTGCAGTTTATGTATGCATTAATGACTTGTGTGACAGGTGGTGCATGCAAAACGGATCCCTGGCCGACTTGTCTCGCTCGTCCCTCTCGGTCCTTTTGATTTTAGAATTTCAGATACATTGTGCAATTTGCAATGTTTACGAGCTTGTCTCTACTAATCGTGCGGAAGTGCTTCGATAGCTTTTGTGCGATCGTTTTGAATTTACAGTCGCATGCTAGTACCAGCTGATGGAAGAAAGAGGCTGTCGGTTGTGAATTGGTCTCGTGGGTTTTCCTTCCGTACATTTACATATTTGGCAGTATGATTGAATCAACATGTGGTTGGATGTTTGGAAGGATCATTATACTTCTAACCTATCAAAGTTTAAACCATCTTTGATACTGATGTTTTTCATTTAAAGCGGAATAATGTGTGAGAGGCGACGTTCTTGTCGATAGCGAGACGGCTATGATGATTTCATTAATCTCAAGATATGACATGTCGGCTTAATCTTTTGGAGTTGCTCATAGGATTGGGGGTGTTGCATGTGTGCGATAAGAGTGAGTATATGCGCACGGTTAATCTTTTTAACCAGCTAGTATAATTTTTAACCAGCTAGTACAACTGAATTCATTGCATTTGGTTCACCGGAGGTTTTAATCTGTCCGGCCGATCGTCTGCACATTTGAACATTTGTTTCGCGTGGAGGTCAATACCCAACAGCGGGCGTGAACCCCTGTACCTGGACGGAGATGCGTGAGCGTGTGGAAACCCAGATCGAAACAACGTTGAAAGAAACTCTCGACATCCGCGAAACCGGAATGCTTTGTGTTGACACGAGCTAGCCGGTTCGTTGGTGCCGCGTCTGGGTTGGAGTTGGGTGAGTCGCGTGAAGAGATCGACTGTGGCGTTGCTCCGTCGCTCTCCAGGATCTGGGTACCAACCCCCTGCCTGCTGCTCCTGCTCGCGTCGATCGACAGCTTTGGTCCTTTTTTAGTTCTTGTTGTCACCTAACCATCCTCACCGCAATCCAAAGCAACAATTGTAGACTGATGTGGCGGGCTGGGGCATGTGTGCCACTGTTGTGGACTGCTGCGTCGCAGGAATCAAAATAGCTTCGCTGAATATTCGGCGAGCGCCCGTACTTGTGTTGCTGTAGCTTGATTTTGAAGAATGGAAGACAATTCAAATAGCGTCGTAGGAATCAATAGTTGGTGGTTTTTTGCAATTTCCTTCAAAACCATTGTTCGTGCTCTCACTCAATGGCCTGGGTTACCATAGCGCCCAACAATACACCTGCATGAATGCGTTGAGGTACATTTCAACCATTCATCAGTCTGCTAACAAACAAACAGTTATCACTTGCTTGGAGATTGGTGCTATAATTTTCGAAATCAATGACGAAAAAGAAAGATTTCGCGCCTACATGTTCATGTCTTTCATGTGCATGAAAATTTAATGCAAATAATGACAACATTTTGCGTCATGTGTTAAGAAACAACTTTATTGTTTGAAACTTGTTTTTTAAACGCAACGGACTTCTTTTAGGGCAGGCCTTTATTATATAAAATCAAGAAAACCGTATGTAGGAAACTAGTTAACAGCATAAAATCACCATATTACAATCCAAATTTATCAAATGATACCATTTTATGTTTTTGGAATAGAAATTTACCATATTTGGCTAAGTTTTTTTTTTGTTGCAGAAAAACACTAATAGCTTGCTGACCTCAAATGCACCCGCTCGCTATGCCTCAAAATGATACATACTTTGTGACTAATAGATGGAGAAAGAATGGGCTCGGAACGAAAATTGATCATCAGCATATTCCGTTAGCTACTTGCAAGCAAAGACAGGTTGGTCAGGTGTCCGTGGGGTATTGTATACTTATGGCTACTTACCAATTTGATGTGCTTTTCTCTTAGGCCCCGCTTGGTAAGTCGTAAATTAGCTAAAACGATAGTTTCAAATTACGGAGCTGTGTAGGTCCGTCTAAAAATACGAAAGAGTTACATAAAATAGCCCGCACCGTATTCTGTATCGGTGATCCAAGTGAGCCCTTAGGCTAGCAGATTTACCATTTTAACTCGAGACTGTTCAGCATTAGTTGTTACTCCCTCCATTTTTTAATATAAGATGTTTTATGTGTTACACATGTTGCTTACATAATAGTAAAGTGAGTGAACATATACACTAATACATGTCTACATACATTTGTGTACATATGCATGTGAACAAATGTTAAAACATCTTATAATAAAAAACAGAGGGACTACATGTCAATATGGTACGGTTGACTATAGAGACAGAATCGAAGGTGTATGTGTCGTTTCAGTAACTGGGGGTATGCGCGGAATTTCTAGATATCACAATCTTATATGTACTTTGGGAGTAGTACGTGGTAATCCTAATTATCAAGTGTAATTTTGCTAGCTCCACCGTCAGGGATGTAAATGGCCTGATAAATGACGCTGCAAAGTCCCATTTATTTACCTCAATAGTTCATTTCCCGGGGACAAATAATTTGCTTGAACTGTTTTTAGATAAAGAGTGTATATTAATAATAAAATACCAATTACACCCAGCCTCTGCAACAACGTTACAATCAAAAGTTGTTACGGATGCACACAGCCGAAAGACAATAAGAAGAAGAAATAAAAAGAAAAGTCCCGCTACAGAGTTACAGTCATTGCAGCAGCCGCACAACCACCACCAAGACACCACCTGATGTCCAAATCTTCAAAAGCAACGTCTTCAAGAAGAACAGTGCCAGGCACAACCAATTAAGGCCAGACATTGAGTTTTCACCCTGAAGATAATAGTCCCCGCTCTCAAAACAATGTCTTCAACAAGAGCATTGCCAGGCATAACCAATTAAGGCCAGACCTTGGATTTTCACCCTGAAAAGTAGAACTTTGAACTTCACCTGTGATGTTGCCCCACTAACATACCGCTGCTCCGTCTCCTGCAACTCCGAGCAAGTTCCTCATCGCCGCAAAACCTCCAATCGCCATTTGCCAGTCCTTTAATCTCAGCTTTCATGACATTCCCCGCCTCCGACTACACCATGGATTTGCCCATGATGGCACGGAAGCAGAGCTTCACGCCGCTCCCTCCGGCGCGATCGAATCCCTCCGATCCAGCAGTCTCTAGGAATTAGCCCATTAAAGATCACCGGCGGAGCCTTCTGAAACTCGACACTCTTGCCCAATCAAAGATGACCGGCGACAAGCAGATCTTCGTCCTTGTGCGAATTGAAACTCTAGGACCACCACCATTATTGGAGCACACCGGCAGGCCCCCACGCCGCCAGTCGGGGCAGCAAAGGATCGCCGCCCCGGCTAAGAACTCCAGCGGGATAGCATCGGAGGGGACAGCAGCACCATGCCCGACTGCAGAAATCCCACAGTACAAGCTCGGATTGGGTCAGTCCAGATCGAAGCCCAGATTGGATCCAACTGCCACACCGAGACCCCGGCGGCGCCGGCGGCACGCCGCCGTCTCCTCACCGCCTTCCCGCCTCCCTGCCGCAAGGACAGCCTGGTCGACTGCCTTCGGAGGAGAAGGCAGCCACCACCACCATGCCCGGGCCAAAGACCCCGACGTCCTCATGCCGCGAAGAAGACCCAGGGTGGTCTCCTCTTGCCGTTGTCGAGACGAGGCGCAGCCGCAGTGGATCACGATCTGAACCCCTCGGACCCAGATCGGATCGCACCACAGCCATGATCTCATCCGCCGCCGGCCGCCGGAGATCCCTGGCCACCGCCACCCCGCTACGCACTACCTTTGGAGGAGGAGGGAGTAGACGCCGCCGCCCCCACACGTTCCCGCAGGCGGAGGACTGCGCCGCCGCCGCCGCATCACCACAGGGGCTTTACCCCGCGGCGTCCTCGCGACGGCGGCGGTAGGAGGGGGCGCTGTAGGGGAGGGGAGGAGGGCGGTGTGGAGGGGAGCTCCCCGGGGGCGGCGCGGCGCCGCCGCCTTGGGGGAGAGAGGAGTCGGATCAACTAAAAACTGATATCTGGGACACTCGCATATGCGCCTTAACTACCCGACGTTCATGAACTGTTAGCCCAATAAGTGGACTTAAACGGGCTTAAATGGTACGCCGTTTACATACCTATCAACCTATTCTCAAAAAAAAACATACCTATCAACCTTGCCACTAGTTTGGCTATTTGCTTTTTGAACAGCACTGATTTGGAATTTTGGATGGAGCTACCCAGGAGCCCAGGATCGAGTGGTGTCGAGGACACGGGCGTGTCTGTTACATTTCGGCCCACTCTATCCTGGACCATTGGTGCTTCAGACCGAATCCAAACACAGCCATCGAAGTGGAATGTAAGAGCATCTCGAAGAGCATTTGTAAGAATGGCTTTGTATAAACTACAATTATAGTAGTAATTTGTGCCAAACTAGTAGTTTCAAAAACATTTATATAAGAGATAAATGCACTGTTGTGTCACTCAACTTATCTGAGATGAGTGAATTGGTCACTCTTCGTGCAAAATGCGAAAACCTGTCCCTCAACTTGTCCAAAATGAGTGATTGTCATGAACCGGAGCTGTAGCCGGTTTTTTTGTCCACACGGTGTCCAGAGTGGGTCTGGGTGATAATGGGGTGACCGATTCACTCATCCTGGATAAGTTTTGTGACAAACTGAGCAATGGTGGGGTGTTATTTTTATTTATTTTTTGCAAAAAAGACTACAATCAGTTCTGTGACGGTTGACAGTTTCAGGGGGGTTTTTCAGTGAAAAAAGTCACATGTGATATTGTAATTTTCATATATGTCCTTGGTCTGCTTTGCCACCACGGTGGTCGCCTCGTCTTTCAGCACCAGTCTATACGTCGTCCCCGTGCCGCCCTTCCCTAACACTTCCGTTGATGTTGTCCGTCTCCACAAGGATGTGCGCTAGCGGGCATCTCTCTATGCGTATAAAGGCGATGTCGTGCTCCCCTTTTCTCTCTCCAGCCTCTTCTTAACGTGCTTCGCCGCGCGCGCAAACCCAACGCCAAACCGAGGCTACCACTAGCTCTGCCATGAGCTCCTCCTTGTTGAAGATCGCTTGTCGGGACAACCAAAATCAAAGGAATACATGTCTTCTTCCAGCCTATGGTTGAGGTCACCGTGCTCGATTCCGGCAAAGCCAACCCTCCACCCTCGGCGAGCACACAGTTGGACTCAGCGTGAGCTCCTAATCCGGTAGGACCTCGCCATCCTCCCCCATGATTTGTAACGGGCTGCGTTCGTGTGCCGACATGATGAGGACATCCCTACCATTGACGCAACCACAACTACTGCACCACCGCAATTACAAGGACCGTTGACTAGGGCTCGTGCACGTCAACTACAACGACAGGTACTTTCGTTTCTACAAGCTACTCCTAATGTACATGAGAATATGATGCTGCCTAAAGTAGATGTGTTTGTTTCTCTTAGGAATGATGGACCAAGCATGGACGAGAGGGACAAGCTATGGAGCATGTACGTGGATGGAGATAGCCGCAGGCGTGGAAACAAGGGAGAGGATGATGCCACCAATGGAGAGTACAACAACTTGAAGCCACCATGATGACATTTGAAGACTTGGACGAATTCATCAAGTCCACACTTCATAATCTCGTCCATAGTCACATATGGTGATGCGTCACCTTTTATTCATGGGCCATGGGCCATGTAATTCGAACCAGAAGTTTTAGTGCGTTTTTAGAGTCCGTACTAAGGAAGGAAAGTCCTCCAAGGGTTGGATTCGGCCTTCCCCCAAGGCTGGCCGAAACCCCCTCCTTTCCTCCTTATATACCTCGACTAGGGTTTCGTTTAGACTCGGATTTTGTTTAGCTAAAAGACTGCCTAGCGTTTCACTGCATCTTCGTGATCTCGATTTGTGTCCAACGACCAGATTAAGACCGCTTACGGAATCCCACCTTTTCAATAAAGTTCATCTTATATCCGCAATTCTTGATTGCAATATTGGTTCTTACTTGTTCCTCGATCGCAGGTAGAACCAGACCTATTGGTCAGGCCGATCGTGCTTCTGCAGGATTCGGTAACCTCGGGAGATTGGTTTAGCGATTGCATTGGCGCTGCGTACGTGTGCGTAGTAGTCGGATCGCCAAGGTCGAACTCCACCAGAATCGACGTATCTTCATCTCATCGAAAGATCGGACACCTTTGCCCTATCAAGTGGTATCAGATTTCAGGTTGCTCGGTGAGATTTTACTGTTTACTAGTGTAGATTGCATCTTCATACCTACAGTCCACAAAAAAGCCAAAAATACAATTAGGGTTAGTTCATCCCGTCCTACAACCAGTCCGGGCCTTTCGCATTTTCTTTTCAGTGCATTGCTTTGTTGAATTTTCGTCTACATCGTCGTGTCGAGTTGCTGGTCTTAGCGTCTAGTTCCTTTAGAGTTTCGAGTTCTTTGCATATTTGTCTTGCCGCCGCCGCACAACTCGCATCTCGCCACCACCCACCAGTCTTCCGCCGCCATCCATCTACCCACCAACACCGCCGCCCACATACTCGCCGCCACCCCCCTTCACCACCGCCGCCTGTTTAGGGTTAGGGTTTGTCGGTTTTACTTTCCATCCGTGGTTCCTTTGTTCGTGTCGGTTTAGAATTGTAAAAAAAAAAGAAAAAAAAAGTCAATCCGCATCCAAGTCGGGTTGACCACGATTTCTACTAGTCCAGTCCGAAATTAGTCCGAATTGGTCAGTTTTGGACAGCAAACTTTGACTGGCCATAACTTTTGCATACGAACTCCGTTTTCGACGTTCGACCACTCAAAATTCTCAGAAAAAAGTTCCGCATCCAACCCCAACAACTATGTTTGATTGCCCAAAAAATCTCTCAGAATTGCCAAAAGAGTGCGGGAAGGTGAGTTTTTGCCACTTTTAAAAAAGTTCGGAATTTCTGTGATCTTCACTTATATCTTGCTTTTGAGCTTTTCCTTTGTGCTTGTTGTTGCCGCGCCTTGACTTTGTTGGTGCTATAGGCTCGCGTCTCTAGTACGGTCTAGCCTAGGACCAGCACGGTACCGTCTTTGAGCGTTTATTCAACTTGCATTCCTGATTTGATTACTGCTAATTCTTGCTACCATAAAGCCTCCTACAGCTCCACATATTTCTCCTACGTGCATTGTGCCTCTCCTGGTAATCGCTTTGCCAATTTCTGAGGTGCTGATCTTCGCGGTTGCCGTGACGCTATCCTGCGTGGTAAGGAATTTGTAAGGGCCTTGTATATTGCTTGACGGATTCCGTGACTACCACCATATTAGTAGCTCTTAGGAACATATACTTGTGATTTGTTTCTTGCTTTCTACTAATCATGGCAGACGACCTAGACAACAAGACGAACAAGGAGATTTATGAGGACTTCAAGAAGATGGTGTCCAACCACACTCAGGACATCGAGACTCGACTTGGCACTGCCATGGACCGACTCGACGGCTTAGAGGGCACTTTCAACACCAAATTTGACGGCGTCAACACCGCCGTGACTGATCTGACTGGCAAGTTTGATCAGTTGCTGGATAAGCTACAGACACGCATACCTGAGCTGTTTCATGTGCCAGGCAACACTTCACGTGCGTCTGCAGCCCCTGGCATCGACGATCACTTGGACGGTTATGAAACAGAGGTAGACAATTTTCAGCAACCGCGGGGGCGTCCACATCAACACCCCGCAACAATGCAGCAGCAACCTCAGGTGCGTGACCAACACCCTCGCAACAACCTGCAGCAACAACCTCAGGTGCGTAATGACGAACATGTCGACATGTTGCTAAGCTAAAATTGGTAATTCCTCCTTTTGAGGGTAGATATAATCCTGATGCTTATCTTACATGGGAATTAGAGGTAGAACAACGCTTTGCATGTTTACAATACCCTGAGGATAGGCGTGTGTGTGCTGCCACTTGTGAGTTTACTGGTTTTGCTTCAGTTTGGTGGTCTGAACATTGTCGCTTGTATCATGATAATATTCCTACTACTTGGGTTGCTTTAAAAGCTGCTATGCGCACTCGTTTTGTACCTCCTATTATCAGCGTGAAATGCTTCAAAAACTGACACGTTTGCAACAAGGAAAAAATCAGTAGAAGAATATTATCAAGAATTGCAAACTGGTTTAATTCGTTGTGGTATAGTTGAGGAAAATGAAGCTATGTTTGCACGATTTTTGGGGGGGCTGAATAAACCAATTCAAACAATTTTAGAATATAAGGAGTACAATTCTATCACTCGTTTGTTTCATCTTGCTTGCAAAGCTGAACGTGAAGTGCAGGATAGGGAGCCACGGCCAAGACCTAACTTTTCTGCAGGGCGTACATCGTCATGGACATCACGCCAGCCAGATGCCGCTTCCCGAGTGCTGCACCACCTCCTTCGGCCAGCAAGTCCACCACGCCGTTCACACGTGCTCCTGCACCGACACCGCCTTGCCATCAGCTGCTCCTGCCAGGAGTTCGGCGTCTTCTGCGGGCTCCACGGGCCGCACACGGGACATTCAGTGTCGCAAATGCTGGGGTTATGGTCATATCGAGCGAGAGTGCAAGACACAGCGCGTCATGATCGTGCGTGAAGATGGTGAGTATGATTCTGCTAGTGATTATGATGAGGAAACACTTGCTCTTATTTCTGCGCAGGAAGGGAACGATGGACAGCCGGAGGAAGACGTCGAGTTTATGGCCGCCGAAGCTGCGGATTCCTACAAGAGCTTCGTCGCACAGCGTGCTTTGAGTGTGCAATTGAGTCAAGCTGAGCATGATCAACGCCATAATTTGTTCCAGACTCGTGGGGTTGTCAAGGAGCGTGCTATTCGATCATCATTGATGGTGGGAGTTGTAACAATTGGTAAGCATGGAGATGGTGGAGAAGCTCTCTATATCCACCGACAACATCACCATCCATACCATATTCAATGGTTCGACTCCACAGGTAGACTCAAGGTAACGCGTACGGCGCGCGTGCATTTTTCCATTGGCACATATTCTGATTTTGTTGATTGTGATGTTGTGCCCATGCAAGCTTGTTCGTTGTTACTTGGTAGACCATGGCAATTTGATAAAGAATCTGTTCATAATGGTAAAACTAATCATTACACTCTTATGCACAATGGAAAGAAAATTGGTCTTAAACCCATGACTCCTGAACAAATTTTAAAAGATGATCTTGCTAGAGCTAGTAGAGCTAAAACTGAGAAGAAACAACAAAGTGAGAATCAGATTGTTGCTAATGAAGTGATGCCACTTTCTAAAGATAATAAATCTAGTGCAGCACTTCCAAATGAAATTCGTTTGAAAAAGCCATGTTTCTTTGCTAGCAAATCTGATCTTATTGCTTTGGATGTTTCTACATCTGTTTGTTATGCCATTGTTTGCAAAGAGGTACTGTTTTCATTTGAGGATCTGCCTCCCTCTTTGCCCCCTGCCATTGCTAACCTTTTGCAGGAATATGTGGATGTTTTTCCACAAGAGTTGCCGCCGGGGCTGCCACCAATTCGCGGAATAGAACATCAAATTGATTTGATTCCAGGAGCTTCACTTCCTAATCGTGCAGCCTACCGTACCAATCCAGAGGAGACTAAAGAGATTGAACGACAGGTTCAGGAACTACTCGATAGAGGGTATATTCGCGAATCTCTTAGTCCTTGTGCTGTTCCGATTTTATTGGTACCTAAGAAAGATGGTTCATCACGCATGTGTACTGATTGTAGGGCTATAAATCACATTACAATTCGTTATAGACACCCTATACCACGTTTGGATGATATGCTTGATGAATTAAGTGGTTCTGCCATATTTTCCAAGGTTGATTTGCGTAGTGGTTACCACCAAATTCGTATGAAATTGGGAGATGAATGGAAAACAGCATTTAAAACTAAATTTGGCCTCTATGAGTGGTTAGTTATGCCTTTTGGGTTAACAAATGCTCCTAGTACTTTCATGAGATTAATGCATGAAGTTTTACGTGCTTTCATTGGACGTTTTGTGGTGGTTTACTTTGATGATATTTTGATATACAGCAAGTCGTTAGAGGAGCATCTCACTCATTTGCGTGCTGTTTTTGATGCTTTGCGTGCTGCACAATTGTTTGGTAATCTTGAGAAGTGCACCTTTTGCACCGATCGAGTTGCGTTTCTTGGCTATGTTGTTACAGCGCAGGGCATTGAAGTGGATCCCGCAAAAATTGAAGCAATTTCGAGTTGGCCTTCACCTTTGACGTTAACCAATTGAGGAGTTTTCTTGGCCTTGCTGGGTTTTACCGGCGCTTTGTCAAGGATTTTGGGTCTATTGCAGCGCCGCTGAATGAGCTTACAAAGAAGGATGTGCCCTTTGTTTGGGGTGTTGCACAACAGGATGCTTTTATGACATTGAAAGATAAGTTAACACATGCTCCATTACTCCAACTTCCTGATTTTAATAAGACTTTTGAGCTAGAATGTGATGCTAGTGGAATTGGGTTGGGAGGTGTGTTATTACAAGAGGGCAAACCTGTTGCATATTTTAGTGAAAAATTGAGTGGGGCTAGTCTGAACTATTCTACTTATGATAAGGAATTATATGCTCTTGTTCGGACTTTAGAAACTTGGCAACATTATTTATGGGCGAAAGAATTTGTTATCCATTCTGATCATGAATCTTTGAAGCATATTTGTAGTCAAGCAAAACTGAATCGTCGACACGCTAAGTGGGTTGAATTTATTGAGTCTTTTCCTTATGTTATTAAATACAAAAAGGGTAAAGATAATGTAATTGCTGATGCGTTGTCACGTCGTTATACCATGTTATCTCAACTTGACTTCAAAATTTTCGGTTTGGAACAATCAAAGAACAATATGTGCATGATGCTGAATTTAAAGATGTATTGCAAATTGTAAAGAGGGTAGGACTTGGAACAAATTCGTCCTCAATGACGGATTTGTGTTCCGTGCTAACAAACTATGCATCCAGATAGTTCCGTTCGTCTTTTGTTGTTGCAGGAGGCGCATGGAGGAGGATTGATGGGCCACTTCGGCGTCAAGAAGACGGAGGACGTGCTTGCCGCACACTTCTTTTGGCCACGCATGCGTCGGGATGTTGAGAGGTTTATTGCTCGCTGCACTACATGTCAAAAAGCTAAGTCTCGCCTTAATCCACATGGTTTATATATGCCTCTACCTGTTCCTAGTGTTCCTTGGGAGGATATTTCTATGGACTTTGTTTTGGGATTGCCTCGCACTCAGAAGGGGAGGGATAGCATTTTTGTTGTTGTGGATAGATTTTCTAAGATGGCACACTTTATTCCTTGTCACAAGACTGATGATGCTACACATGTTGCTGATTTGTTCTTTAGAGAAATTGTGCGTTTACATGGTGTGCCGAATACTATTGTTTCTGATCGTGATACTAAGTTTCTTAGCCATTTTTGGAGATGTTTATGGGCTAAGTTGGGGACGAAATTATTGTTTAGTACTACATGTCATCCCCAAACTGATGGACAAACTGAAGTAGTGAATCGCACTTTATCTACTATGCTTAGGGCTGTGTTAAAACAGAATTTAAAAAGTGGGAAGAATGCTTGCCTCATGTTGAATTTGCTTATAATCGTTCGTTGCATTCTACTACTAAATTGTGCCCATTTGAGATTGTGTATGGTTTTGTTCCTCGTGCACCTATTGATTTATTGCCTCTTCCAACTACGGTGCAACATAATTTTGATGCTACACAACGTGCTGAAATGATTGTTAAGTTGCATGAATCAACTAAAGAGAACATTGAACGAATGAATGCTAAGTACAAAATGTATGGGGATAAGGGAAGAAAGCATATTGTGTTTGCCCCAGGAGATCTTGTTTGGTTGCATTTGCGCAAGGATCGTTTTCCTGATTTGCGCAAGTCTAAACTAATGCCACGAGCTGATGGTCCATTTAAAGTGTTGGAGAAAATAAATGATAATGCATATAAACTTGAGCTGCCTGCAGAGTTTGGGGTTAGTCCCGCATTTAACATTGCAGATTTGAAGCCATACTTGGGAGAAAATGATGAGTTGGCGTCGAGGACGACTTCAATTCAAGAAGGGGAGCATGATGAGGACATCCCTACCATTGACGCAACCACAACTACTGCACCACCCAATTACAAGGACCGTTGACTAGGGCTCGTGCACGTCAACTACAACGACAGGTACTTTCGTTTCTACAAGCTACTCCTAATGTACATGAGAATATGATGCTGCCTAAAGTAGATGTGTTTGTTTCTCTTAGGAATGATGGACCAAGCATGGACGAGAGGGACAAGCTATGGAGCATGTACGTGGATGGAGATAGCCGCAGGCGTGGAAACAAGGGAGAGGATGATGCCACCAATGGAGACTACAACAACTTGAAGCCACCATGATGACATTTGAAGACTTGGACGAATTCATCAAGTCTACACTTCATAATCTCGTCCATAGTCACATATGGTGCTGCGTCACCTTTTATTCATGGGCCATGGGCCATGTAATTCGAACCAGAGTTTTAGTGCGTTTTTAGAGTCCGTATTAAGGAAGGAAAGTCCTCCAAGGGTTGGATTCGGCCTTCCCCCAAGGCTGGCCGAAACCCCCTCCTTTCCTCCTTATATACCTCGACTAGGGTTTCGTTTAGACTCGGATTTTGTTTAGCTAAAAGACTGCCTAGCGTTTCGCTGCATCTTCGTGATCTCGATTTGTGTCCAACGACCAGATTAAGACCGCTTACGGAATCCCACCTTTTCAATAAAGTTCATCTTATATCCGCAATTCTTGATTGCAATATTGGTTCTTACTTGTTCCTCGATCGCAGGTAGAACTAGACCTATTGGTCAGGCCGATCGTGCTTCTGCAGGATTCGGTAACCTCGGGAGATTGGTTTAGCGATTGCATTGGCGCTGCGTACGTGTGCGTAGTAGTCGGATCGCCAAGGTCGAACTCCACCAGAATCGACGTATCTTCATCTCATCGAAAGATCGGACACCTTTGCCCTATCACGACACGTGTAGCCGTTCTAGTGGTTACCGGGCTCACGTCCAATGACCATTGGGCTTGCCGCTCCGCCTATAGCCTCCCCCTCGACATCTTCTTCAGGCCATGGGCTTATGGAGACACGACATCGGAGGTGCTCGCCCACGCGGGCTCCCTTCATGACCGAGTTTTGGATGGAACGGCACGTCACCCCCACGACGTTGCCTGCATCCTAGAGCTCTCCCCGAACGTGGAAATAGGCCCTAGTCTCGTCTTCGTCGCTGGAAGACAACATGGGATGGTGGAACACCGATGTTGAGAAGAACCCGTCTCTCCGCACGTCTCTCCCGTGCGGCTTATAGGCAGCCAACTGTCACCAAAACTGCTGACATGGTCGTTTTCGTAAAAAAAACAAAAAAATCCTACCATTGGCCCTGTTCGAGATAAAGATTATTATTGTTTTTTTGTTTTTTGCGAAAAGGAGGAATATGGGGCAGAAGTTTGTTACAATTACCAGGTGCTATAGGTTTTTTTTACTATGACTACGGCGGGCCTTAGAGCCAGCCTGAACTTCATTAATCAACTTGAGACTTTGCAGCCTCTACAAGATAGGTTCAAATGAACCAGAGTTTACAGGGGGTACATGAGAAGAGAAATTGACGTGGGCCTACCCTTCGGGTGCCCCACTATGAGGATACCTGGTGCACATATAAAGAGCAAGACCCGCATGAAGGCCCATTAAGGGATCGAGTCCGGGACCTACGAAGAAGGAGTATGCTCCAATTCAAGCGTAGATAGGGTCGGTTTAAACTTACCTAACTTGTAAACCAAGTCGGTTGCGAATCCCCGAGACCCAGCCTCCTATATAAAGGCTGGGAGGGCCGCCGATCTAGGTACGCAATACTCTGGCCACCAGAACCCTAGCGAGATCGACATCTCGCCGGGTCTCCCTTGTAACACCATTGTTCACAACCATCAATAATCAGACAAGCAGGACGTAGGGTGTTACCCTCCGGGGGCCTGAATCTGGGTAAATCTTGCTTGTCAGCCGTAGTCACCGCCAGCGCTACCAAATCTCCTTCCCGATTTCAACCCTAGGTGCCTAACCATGGGATTTGACGAGTTAGCACCTCGTCAATTGGCGCCGTCTGTGGGAACGAGTGGCGCTGGATCCACGGTTTCGCCGGCTCCATCTGCATTAGCAACCGGCAGCCTGCCGGTGACCATCACGGGACCGATCCGCTTCGGCTCCTTCGACTACGACCCGCACTCGCCGGAACCGCAACCGGCGAACTCAGATCTGCAATCAGGTGCGAACTAACCTTTGGTCCTTCAAACCTTACTACTAACCAATCAGGGATGTTCTGCTCGGCGGACTCGCGTCAACCTGCGACACCCGCATCACCATCGACTGGATCTGCACCAATGGCATTATCGTCACCCGCAAGATCGACAACCACGCTTGCATTGACTCCGCCGCGATCGCCGACGCTCTCGGAGATGATGTCCTTGATGGCCACGCCGGGGGTTGATGAGAAGCTCATCACGACCCAAGCACTGCGATCACAAAGGAGGATCCACCGGACATGACAGCGGAGACCCAGCTACGACACTGCACCATCGGCGTAATCTAACACCAACGCGCATCTGAGGCCACACAGCGCGCCGACACCACCTGTGTCGGGGGCATGGCCGAAAGGTCGCACGCGGCTAGACGACGCCATGGCGCCTGTGTGTCGCCGGCTGAAGTTGAAGGGCATCGGAGATATCTTCACCGCACGTGGGAGTCGATAGTCGCAGGGCGTAGCACCACTGAGTGCAACCCCAACCCCATCTGGGTTCGATTACCCGAAGGGTGGGCTAGCCTAGAGCACGCACGAAGACCACCCACGCCAGACACGCCATAGGACTCCGACAAGGATCCGACGCGAGGGCCTAGCAACCGGCAAGGAGAAGCTACCACCACCACTCAGTGGCGGCCCAGGATTTTGAGGCTGTGTATTCAAATTTTCAAATGGTATAATTTTTTAGGAGCCTAGTTTTTTTTATATTAGGAGCCTAGCTTTTGGCATGTATAATTGATTAACAGGATCATACAGTTTCAAGTGTATAACTGTGGAAAATATAACAAAATTAGAGCATAAATACCATAGAATACTATAACATATCACAACTTGAAATCGGTGAATTGTAATAATTTGTAATACTTTAACAATAAAGGCTGTATGCATTGTTTTTCTACAGAGGCTGGGGTGCCCCTTTTTCGGAAAACAAAATCTAAAAGGAAGAAACGTCTCAAATTAGAGGATATAAAATAGAAACATGAGAGAAAAACTTACAAATTACAGTATAACTTTCCGATCTTTCAGTCACCGCCAACCGCCGACGTCCTGGTCTGATCGATGTCATCGAGGAGCTGGCAACAGGAGAGTCGATGAGGTTTGGACTTTGGAGAATCGCAGTCTTGTTGTGTTGCGTCGACGTCGGGAACCCGGGACTCCACCGTCGCCCGACTAGGTCTGGTTCAGTCTGCGCAAGTAGGGAACAGATCGATCGGGGATCTGGGAAGACCGGTGGCCGGGCGCCATTGAAAAGACGTGCTCTATAGCGTACAACCTGGTGCGATGGCCTGAAATGTAGAGCTAATGGGCCAGTTAGATAGTTGGGCCACATGGAGTATTGTGGAGAGGAGTGGGGTCTTGGGCTGAACCGTGAATGCTCTGTTTCCTCTTCTGATTTTCAGTTTTTTCCTTATACGTACTTATTATGGAGTACTACATATGACTAGTTTTTGCTCAAAAAATTTGGGTATTCACTTGAATACCCTTGAATTGAACTGGGCCTGCCCCTACCACCACTACCACGGCTCGCCTCGCATCGGAGAGAAGACCGCACCCATGGCCGCCATCTGCATAACCATGGAACACACCAGAACACACTAATGGTGAGACAGTGAGCGATCCACACCCAGCCACGACGCCCCCCCACGTAGGAAGCTCGTCGTCACCATGGCCGCCATCTGCGAAGCCACGGCACCAGCCAGCCCCAACGGCGCCCCGCTGCAGGCTGATGACTAAGTAAGGAGGTAGATGACCTCGCAACCGCCGAGAGCACCGCACCAGCTAGAATAGGGTGCTCCGCGTCGGCGCAGCCGAGCACCGCCAGGCCGACGGCGCCCCCGGGGCCGGGATCAATGGCCGGACCACCGGGGCGCAAGCACACACCCAACATGCGGAGGGAGCAAGGCCCTCCGAAGCCGGCGCGACACCAGGAGCTGCGCAGCCCGCCAAGCCCATCGAGGCCTGGACGGGCCCGGCCAGAACGACGCCGCCACGATGCGCCAGCGCTGCCACGCCGCGCCTCCACACTCAGCGCCTCCACGCAACCTCGCCGCACCGCCCCGAGCCGGCGAAAGCCGCCGCCCGAGCATCCGTCGAAAAGGCCGGCCCACGCCGCGCCTCCTCGAGCTAGATGTGGAAGAGGGGCCCTGCCGCCGCTGAGCCGCGCGGGCTTTGCCCGGCGACTCCGACTGGGCGGCGGCGAGGAGAGGCGGGGGTGGCTGGAAGCTGCCGGCGGCGGCGGCTAGGGTTCGCTCCTGGCCACCCGCGGGAGCGAAGAGTTTTTCATTCCTCAGCAGGTGCTATAGGGTAAGTTGAGTCAGATGGAATCTTGATCGTATTACCAGGTGCTGGCCGTGTAGGCAATGTACCGTCCAGCTACAAAGGAACGTACTACAACACATCGACATGCTAGTAGTATTGCAGTACAGTGTCTAGTCCAGTTGTGGCTAAACAAATGGTGCAGAAGTAGGCATGCGATGGACAGAAGTTGAGTTGGAGTCCGTCGAGGAGCCCACTCTGTCTGAGCTGCAGCAGGCCAGCAGCTAGAGTAGTTCCCGGACTGAGATCCCGTGCCCTGCCTCTTGCGGGGCACGCTGTGCCTTGAGGCTCACCATCCACCATACATCTCCCATCCAACGGATAGCCATGAGTCAACGTAAATTTATCACTGGTCCGCTCGATTCGTCCCCTTCCTCTATTCCTCGGGCGTCTCTGTTCCTCACGGCGCACGGCTTCAGGCGAGCTGCTGGCCCCGTCGCCGCGCCTCGCTGCTGCTGCTCCCGTCGCCGAGCTTCTGCTCCACGCCGCGAGCCGAGCTGCAGGTCCCGTCGCCAAGCCTCGCTGCCGCTGCACATGAGAAAACGGCCTCGACGGCCGCCCACCTCTCTCTGCTCCGTCCGCCTGCCCTCTGGCGGCTGCCTCCGCACGTTCCGACAGCCCCTCCGCCGTCCTGGACTGCTCGCTCGGACTGCCACGCCGCTCGGCCCCTCAATAATCCAGTCTGAATTTCACGCGACATTCAGCACCGGAGGGAGGCCTTCCTCCGGCAGGCCATCCACGAGGCCACGCAGTCCGGGCTTGAGCTCACTGATGCAGAACTGACGGTACTGGCGGTCCCACCGGCTTTCTTGCATACCTGGACCATGACGAGCTCCGGCGTGAGCTGGAGTATCTTGGCGGAGATGGCGAGCGCGCCCTTGTGCCCGTTTCTCGTCGCCTCCAAGCTCACCTGGCAATCCTTGGTGCGCGCCGTGAAGCTGACCTGCCCTGCGATCTCCTCCAGCTTGGAGATGATGGTGGCCACTGGGGCGCTGGACACGAAATGCATCTGCTCGCCCCGCTCCTCGAACAGCCCGGACAGGTCGAAGCTGGGCGAGGAGGCGATGATGTCGAATGCGTTCATGCTCTTGATCCGCCGCATGCGCGGCTGGGGTGCCCGAGCAGCGGCAATGTGCATCTTCTCGAGGTTGACCAGCGACGGCGCTGATATGGAGGTGTGCATGCCGCCGCTGCTGACAGGGGAGGACGAGCCTGAAGACGACATGGTGGTCTCGTCGTCAGAGTCAGAGTCGTAGAGGTCAGGTTCTTCGGGGCCATGAAGGCTGCGCAGGCAGTCCTTGTTGTCGATGTAGAAGCTGATTTCCTTGAAGTCCTTCTTGAACCAGTCCGTCTCCATGATCTGCGGAAGCGTGATCCGGTGTGCCGGGTTCGGTTGGAGGAGGCGGCGCACGATGCGCACCAGGTCCGGGCTGAAGGTGCGAGGGCAGCGGTAGTCGCCGCGGCAGATTGTGCGGTACAGGGTGATGAAGTCGTCGTCGCGGAAGGGCTTGCGGCCGGCAGCGAGCACGAAGATGACGATGCCGCAGGACCAGGCGTCCGCCTTGGCGCCGTCGTAGCCCCGGCGCGCGAACACCTCCGGAGGGACGTACAGCGGCGTGCCGCAGATAGTGTGGAGGAGCGCCTCCCGGCGCGTCGTGTCGGCGTGGGCGGAGAGCCCGAAGTCGGCGACCTTGAGGTTCCCGTGCTCGGCGACGGGACCAGCAGCTCGCCTGAAGCCGTCGCGCCGTGAGGAACAGAGACGCCCGAGGAACAGAGGAATGGGACGAATCGAGCGGACTAGTGATAAATTTACGTTGACTCATGGCTGTCCGTTGGATGGAAGATGTATGGTGGATGGTGGGCCTCAAGGCACAGCGTGCCCCGCAAGAGGCAGCGCACGGGATCTCAGTCCGTAGTTCCCATCCCCACGGCCACAGGGTAAAACACTGTTGGCGTGGTGCAGCAGGGGGCGCATGGGAGAAGTGGCAGTGGCGGTAGACATGGGTACCTTTTGGTCATGCTCTCTCGCATACGCGGGGCAAGGCAGGAAGCGCTGGAGCTGGAATCGGCATGGCACTTGTCCCGTGCCAAGAAACAAACAAAGAATTGACAATGGCTGGCTGGCTGGCTTTCCGTGTGTGCGTGGTTTTGCTTGCATCCTGAATCCTGCTCGGTGGTGTGTGTCTGTTGCCGCTGGGGCAGGCAGGGGGAGACACGGGCGCTGCGAGAAAGGGATTCGTCATCATCATCATCATCATGCCCATGGCTGCCTGCCCCATCGCACGGGCTGTCTGTCCTCCTCCTGCTGTTCCCACCACCTTCCTGACTGACACCAGTAAAAACTGCGCGTGTAGTACTTGTTGGCAGCAACAAATTTGCCTTCACATTTGACCGCCTTGTTTTTAACACGGTTTCGGCTGGAGTTCTTGTGTGAAACCAAAACGAATCGAGTTAAATGGATATCACCACAATTATTATGCAGCACTCTTGGCAACGAACGAGAATATATGAAAAAGGCTTGGTAGGTAGCCAAGTGTGTGTGTGTGTCGCATTTCCCACCGACAAGGTGTACCGGTGCCGCTACAAAGCGCAGCATCGCGTACTAATGCTGCTGCAAAACGTCCAAATCCTAACATTTGTGTGTCGCCATGGAAAGCCTACGCTGTGGCCATAGCCTAGTGGTGGCCACTCGATCGAACGCAAGAGAGCAGATTCATCCTGCGTGCGTGCACGCGACGTACGGATGATTGGACGAAAATTCGTCGTTGCAAAGGAAGCAGCGGTCTGGACTGGAGCACCAGCACGCGGAGCAGAGGAGTAGGCATGCATGATGGTTTGTTCGATGGTGATGATGCACGCATGGATGGAGGAGCAGCGGAGTGGCAGCGGAAGCCTAGTTCCCGCTGGACTAGCCACCGTGGTGCGTTGGTTCCGGCAGCGGCAGCGGCAGCATGCATGCGGCTACGACGGCCTGCGCGCATGCCGGCTTTACCACTAGGTCCTGCCTGCGCGGTGTGGGAGCGGGAACTGGCAGTGGCAGGCGGCAGGAACACAAGGGGCACTAGTGTCATGTCTTACTTGTTCACCATTTCTCGCTAACGACTAACGAGTACGAATATATATTGTTTGAATTCCTTTCCATAGTCCGAGAAGCTGTTCACAGTGTGGCACAACGTGAATCATATAAATATGTAAAATGAAATAATCCACTTCCACGGGAATCGTGGGAAGTCCCCCCGTTACGTACAGACTGCCCAAAAGATACTTATGATATAGAGCGGTGTGCGTGTCGTCGAGGTTCCTTTACATCATTCAATCACGGGCGTACGCAAGGATCCGATGCAAGCGCCGTCGGCACGCAGGCGATGTGGTATGGTATGGCCGGGCCGGGTGATGCGGTTTCGTACGTGCACATGACGTAGAGGCAAGCGCGCGAGGTAGACGAAGAGCCCAAGTCGAGTTCTTTGTTTTGTGTTTGATACTTTGATCTGATCTGATCTGTTCTGTGCTGCGCCGAGCAGGAGCTGTGTACCGTGTACGACGAGTAGGAGTGGTGGGAGAGAGCGACGCCTCCGCGGCCTTGTCGAGGGCCGGCAGCCTCGTGTCGGCAGCTACGCGCGCCCAACATCACTACCGCACTTGCGCATTGCGGACGCATGTCAAAGCTCAAACTATTCATTTCCGTACACCCCTCTAGCCAAATGACCGAACCCACCAAGCCTCTCCGGCTCACCCCTATAGCCAAATATACGTATTGTTTTTCTTTTTTTGACACACATGAATGGTACATGTTCTGCTACTTCTAATATTTCTAGACTTGTTGATAGATCACATGTCTAGCTTATTTTTCCAGTCATGTCTTGTCTTGTGTTTTAATGCAATAAATCATGTAAAAATTGCTCATTTTCCCAACAACTTCATTAGTTTGCATGCCCGCTCTGCTTAGTAATACAAAAATGTAAATTAAACATCACAAGATAACAAATTTATTATGGGCACGCGACGTGTACTCGTTTGTTTTTTGTAGCCTTTTCGCCTCCTACCACCACAAATGTGTTCGCCTCCTGGTTTTAGACCTTTCCCTCCCCCCCCCCCCCCCCCCCCCCCCAAAAGACCCATTGGGGTTCGGATAAAAAAAATCGCCCCAGTGACACCCAGTCTGTCCGGGCGACCGCAAAACTATATGACCCCTCTGAGGCCAACCCCATAGTTGGGGGCTTGCTCGGGTAGTCGGACAACGTCCATACAATGCCTGCAATGAGCGGCTAAGTCATGTCATAGAAAATGAGTGAAGATGTTGTCCAATTTCGTCTAGCCGCCGAATCGCGGCATCGCCGCCACTCCCTCGTCGTTGTGAGCTCACCGCCGAGAGTATGCATCAACCACACATGCCGACTCGGCGCCACTACCCGCTGCTTACTGTCCTTGTTTTGCGTCGCCACATCTCGTTTTCCTGGCGGCGCCACTATCTCCCTCCCACCACGTACACAAGGTGTTAGACCGTTTGCTAACTAGTTTATTTGTTTGATTGTTGAATGATTACTTCATTGCTGCTCTGTCAGCTATGTATAGCGACGATGAGATCATGTATTTTTCAAATGATGCAAGAGGACGCCAACCCGGAGGATCGAAGAGTCTCAGAGAGTCCTCGTTGTTATTTTAGTTGCGCAACTGGAGTTTCAAGCCACATCCAAACCCGGCGGATCGAGGTAGGGACGGGAAGCCAACAAGAACCGGTTAAGAACAATGGGTCAAGAAATGCTATACAATGACTATTTTGCTGACAACCCAGCCGATGAAACTATGATGACTATTAGAGATGAAAAAAATATTGCACTAGACTTTTTGGATTCTCATCCATTCCGAAATGCAATGCCGCTTTACGGTATCTTGCACATGAATCTTTTGCAGACTTTATGGACGACTACCTCCGTATGTCCGAATCCAAGGCCGTTGAACCCACATACATGTTATGTGGAACGGTGGTGGGAGTGTTTTGACCGCATTGTCTGAGAGCACCAAATGCAGCAGACACAACTCGGCTCATCGCACAAGGTGCAACGAGAGGATTTTCTGAATTGCTTGGGAGTATCGATTGCATGCATTGGAAATGGAAGAACTTGGAAGGGTAAGTATAAATGAGAACATGTTGGAGCGTGCAATGTTGTATTTGAAGCGGTGACTGATTATGACCTATGGAATTTCGCACGCCTTTTTTGGCATGGCCGAACCTCACAGTGACATCACTCCTCAGTAATGCTCTCTGTTGTTTGCGAGATTTGCTGAAGGCAAGGCTCTGGGGTGAGATTATGAGATCAATGACCCCCAATACGACAAGGGGTACTACATAGCAGATGACATATATCCTAGTTGGTCGATAATTGTGAAGATATTCGCAAACATGTTGGTGAATCAAACTCACACTTTGCAAAGAGACAAGAGTGTGTACAAAATTTTAATTTTAGTTTGAATAATTATCATAAATACTCCCTCCGTTTCTTGTTATAAGGTGTATAGTTTTTCTTGAAAAGTCAAACTTGACTAACTTTGATCAGGATTTTAGAAAAAAAAAAACAAACAATATCTGAAATACGAAGAAAATAATATGAAAATATATTTCATGATGAATCTAATGGTATTGATTTGATTTTTCTATAATCCTAGTCAAAGTTAGACAAGTTTGACTTTTCGGCAAAAACTATACAAGGGAGTATATTTTTATTGTTGTTTTATGCAATCAAGTTTTTCTATATTCGAGAGACAAATATGAACATATTGATAAAAATGGGAAAATGGGTAGGGATGACTGTTTTCGGGTGCCGCTCGGAACGACACCAAATATGAACATATTGATAAAAATGGGAAAATGGGTAGGGATGACTGTTTTCGGGTGCCGCTCGGAACGACACCCCTCATTATGCCGAATAAGTGTCCTCCCCCCCAAACCAGACACATTTTGGTGGCCTCGGAAAAAAATTTGGGGGTGCCAGAGAAGATGCTCTCGAATCTTCCCATCCCATCTTGCGTTGTGCACCGTGGGGGCGGGATAGTATGCCTCTGGAACCCCGCCTTTCGTGATCCTATACGAGAGAGGGCGACAAGATATTTGGGAGCATTCTTAGGCGACAACTAACCGTTTCTCCGACACGAAAGACGACGACAATTTCCCCAAGGACGACTTCTTTCCCCACATTAATGACCTATTTGGCAACAAGCTTTTCTTCTGCCAACGTGGATGGTTGACGTGGGCCTACCTATCGGGTGCCCCACCATTAAGGTACCTGGTGCACGCAAGGACTAGGGCCCAGCGGGCGGCCTACTAGGAGACAACACTCGAGGCCCATGAAGGGGGCCCAAAGAAGACAGATTATGCCCCAAGGCAGGCGAAACTTATGTCGGTAGAGACCTACCTTACCTGTAAACCTGATCGGTTGCAAACTCCCGAGACCCAGCCTCCAATATAAAGGCTGGGAGGGCCGCCGATCTAGGGTACGCTATTATTCCACCACCAGAACCCTAGTAAGATCGGCATCTCGCCGGGATCGCCATTGTAATACCTTCGATAATCAATCTCAGACAAGCAGGAAGTAGGTTGTTATCCTTCGGGAGCCTGAACCTGGGTAAATCGCCTTGCTTGTCAGCCGTGGTAACTACCAGCACTTCATCTCTCCCCTTCTCAATCAACCTGGGGTACTCGACCCTGGGACTTGCCGTGGCCACCCCACGTCAACTGGCGCCGTCTGTGGGAAAGAAGAGTGCTGGAATCATTGTTGCACCGGCTCCATCCGCGGTGACAATCGACGCGCCGATGATCGAGAAGCCGATCCACTTCGGCTCCTTCGAATTCGACCCCCACCCGCTGGCCCACCGATCGGTGTACGCCGATCTCTACGGAGGTATGTGCCTTACTTTTGGTAGCATGCAATTCCATATGAATAAGTGGGGAACGCTTCGACTCTCAACCTCAAACGCCCTCGCCGGCCCCGGGACTCGCATCTTCATCGCCTACGGAGATCGCATCTGCATCGACCACCGAACCCGCACCTTCGTCGACTACGGAGATCGTGCCTGCGTCGACTACCTCACCCGCGCCTTCGTCGACTACGGAGATCGCGCCCGCTTTGACTACTTCGACCGCGTCTTCGTCGACTACGGAGATCGCGCCTGCGTCGACCACCGAACCCGCCTCTTCGTCGACTACGGAGATCGCGCCCGCTTCGACTACTTTGACCGCGTCTTTGTCGACTACTGAGATCATGCCTGCGTCGACCACCGAACCCGCGCCTTCGTCGACTACAGAGATCGCGCCCGCTTCGACTACTTCGACCGTGTCTTCGTCGACTATGGAGATCGCGCCTGCATCGACTACCTCACCCGCACCTTCGTCGAATACGGAGATCGCGCCCGCTTCGACTACTTTGACCGCGTCTTCGTCGACTACGGAGATCGCGCCTGCGTCGACTACCTCACCCGCGCCTTCGTCGACTACGGAGATCGTGCCTCCATCGACTACATCACCCGCGTCTTCGTCGACTGCGGAGATCGCATCTGCATCAACTACATCACCTTGTCGCCCACGTCTCCATCGACTCCGGCGTCCGCATCACCATCGACCATAGCGTCTAGCAAGACCCAGCCGGAGGAGTTCTGCACCGACTACGGCATCTATCATGTCGCCTCCATCTTCGGCTCCGAGGACAACTCCGACAGCGAGAGAGCAGCAACAACGCATACTCGACCGCACAGTCTTACCCTATCCAAGTTTTCATGGTGGGTGCAACCCCAAACAGAGACAACAGAGACCTCGGAGGCAGCGCCCGCCGTGAGGAACCTGTATATCCGATCGAGGTCAGAATGCCGGACAAAGTTACAATCTTGGTGATCACCAGGGAGATGGGAATCCAAGCCCTGAATCACGTCCAGGACTGCACTTTCCTTCCTCCGGAGGCGACCCGAGAGGAGATGATGGTGTACCAATACCTGGTGTGGAAGAAAAATGAGAAGTTGCTGCACGAAAAGGCTGAACTAGCCAGACGCAAAGAACTCGCCGACGAGTCGAGTGCCCGGCGCGCAGCCTATTCCTTCTCATCCTCAGGACCTGCAGTAACGCAAGACAACAGGTGCAATCGATCACGCGTTCGCCTGATGAGAGACGCAGAGCGAGCGGGGAGCACCCGCAACCTCGAATCATCCTTTGTGACGGAAGACACAGACGAGATACCCATCCCCAAAACAACCTCTGCAGCTCTCATGTCGATAGGCACGTACCTACGAGCAACACAACCTCCAGAGGGCGACCCTCGCGCCGCCCTGCACAAGCAACAAATCAAAGCGCTTCACCTGGCGGAAGAGGCGCTGATCACAAAGAACCCACCTGCCCGAGCACACAAAGATCGAGACCAACGCGACCGAGAACGCGCAGGACGTGAAGACCGACCTGTTCGACACTTGCAGGACGGGGAGGACGCGCGTAACGTCATCACACAGCGGCAGGTCAACTGCAGCCGCTCCAAGCGACCCGTCACCACCCCGGGTCAAGAACCCTACTCAGAAGGTGATTATGAGCCCTGCGACGTTCCCTGTTTCAGTCTCCGCAGCCGCGACTCCAGGATGCCTCAAGGCTTCAAACTCACAGCCGAGACCATCAAGTTCGATGGTACACAAGACCCGAAGCTCTGGCTCGATGATTACCTTATAGCAGTCAACTGTCAAGGAGGAACCACAACAACGACGATGCAATACGTACAGCTCATGCTCCTGGGTTCCGCACGTACTTGGCTGCAGATCTTACCTCGTAACTCCTTCGACTCCTGGGACCAGTTCGAGGAGGCCTTCATCAGGAACTTCCTCGGAACATACTCGAGACCCGTGACGTTTGCAGAACTGCAAGCCTGCAAGCAGCGAAAGGACGAGATACTGCGCTCATACATCCAGTGCTGGACGCTCACGCGCAACTCTGTCGGAGTCATTTCAGAAGATAGAGCAATGGACGCCTTCGTTCGCGGTGTCATCCGACACGACCTTCGAGAGGCCTGTGGCCACCTTTAGCCAGCTACCGTAGTCGAACTCATGAAGATCGCCAATCAATGGGCGGACGGAGAGGACTTTGTGCGCAACGACCCCCTCACTCGCCAAAGGACGAAGGCGGTCCAAGCAACTGGAGAGACAGCCGCGGCAACGACCAACGCCGCAAGCAAAAGCCCCGTTACGAGGATGGCGAGGCAGTCGAACTAGTAGCGGTTTGGTTTGCTGACCCCCGTGAGGACAGAAGCCGCGACAATAGTCGCCAGAACAGTCAAGGCCACGACGACTACCGCAGCGACGGAAACCAGAAGCGCGAATGGCGGCGCCAGACCCGCGACAACCCGCGACCAGACCTTACACCTGAAGAAGAACTCGAGCAACCATGCAAGTTCCACATGTTCAGAAGCGAAGAAACCGGCAAGCTGATCTCCAGCCACCTGCTGAAAGACTGCCGGAAGATGCATCGCATGCACGGAGCGTTCACCAGGATCCTGACTACCGTGCCTCCCGCACCTCAACCAACCGGGCAACTAGCTATTCAGGCACCACCGGCAGCAGCACCTCAACCTGCGCATATGGCAGGAGCAATCCAACACCAGCCGCGGCAGGAAGCACCTCCTGCGGCAGGGGATCAGTACCCTTAAGCCCGCGGGCAGATGGACATGATCCAGAAGGGACGCCCGTCAAACCGGTGCCAGAAGTTGGTCACTTGACAAGTATATCAGGCTGTGACATGCCCACCGGCCGTATCAGAGTAGCTCAAGGGGCCGGAGACCAGCATCACATTCTCTCGAGAGGACCACCCTCCACAGGTACCGCGCCCAGGCCATGCCGCGCTGGTACTCGAAGCACAGATAGGGGAATTTAACATGACCAAGGTCTTCATGGATGGCGGCAGTGGCATCAACATCATCTTCGCCGACACTCTCCGAAAGATGAGCAGATCTCTGCAAAACCTAGCCAAGTCAGATAGTACCTTTCATGGCATAGTACCCGGGAAAGCAGTTTACCCCGAGGGAACCATCACACTCGAAGTTATCTTCGGCACACCCGATCACTTCAGAAGGGAGATGATTGACTTCGAGGTGGTCGACTGGAAATCACAGTACCATGCTATACTTGGGCGCCCGACGTTCGCCCGGTTCATGGCAGTTCCGCACTACGCCTACCTCATGCTCAAGATGCCAGGACCAAAAGGAATCATAACCGTGCGCGGCGACTTCCAGCGCTCGGACAACTACGACCGCGACTTCAGCAAGATCTCCGAGTCCTTCGGCATGCAGCAGCAACTCGAAGAGCTGTCACTCAACAACGATAAGACCCACTTCTCCGCAAGCAAGAAACCGGCACCCGACGCCGCCTTCAGCACAACCAACGACACAAGGGCACATCAAGTCCATCCGACTGACGCCTCCAAGACGGTCCTCGTCTCATCAAGTTTGTCTCCCGCATAGGAAAGCGCGCTCATCGAGTTCCTACGTGAGAACTGGGAAATCTTCGCCTGGCAGCCATCAGATATGCCAGGCGTACCCAGGGAACTTGCCGAGCACTCTCTTCAAGTATATCCAGACGCCAGACCCATCAAGCAATCCATGTGCCGCTTCTCCGAGCCAAAGCGAATCGCCATAGGAAAAGAGATTGACAGACTACTTCACGCCAAGTTCATCCGAGAAATCAAGAAGTCAAACTGGGTTGCCAACCCAGTACTGGTCGAAAAGAAGCACACGAAGATCCTCCGCATGTGCGTCGACTTCACCGCCATCAACAAGTGTTGTCTAAAAGATCACTTCCCGCTTTCGCGCATCAGACCCCATGGTGTCTACTGCTACACAACCATGTCCTTCTGGCTCAAAAACGCTGGTGCCACGTACCAGCGCATGATGCAGTCCTGCCTCAAGGACCAGATCGTACGCAACGTACAAGTCTATGTCGACGACATCGTCATCAAGACCAAGCAAGAGGACACGCTCCTCGACGACCTGCGCGAAACATTCGCCGCTCTCAACCTTTATAAGATCAATCTCAACCCAACAAAGTGCGTCTTTGGCGTACCAGCTGGGCAATTACTCGGGTACCTCGTATCCGCACGAGGCATCGAGGCGAATCCAGAGAAGATAGAAGCAATCCTTACAATGCCATCCCCGACCAAGCTTCGGGAAGTTCAGCGCCTAGCCGGCCGAGTCGCAGCACTCAGCCGGTTCATTAGTAAGTTGGGTGAAAAGGCGCTTCCTTTCTACCAACTGATGAAGAAGTCCGACAAATTCGAGTGGACGCCAGAAGCTCAAGCAGCCTTCGCACACCTCAAGCAAGTCCTGGCGACTCCACTGGTGCTCGTCGCACCACACGAGAAAGAACCTCTATACCTTTACGTCTCAGCGACCAAGAGGGTGGTCAGCACCGTCCTTGTCATCGAGCGTGAAGAAGAAGGCCACACCCACCACGTGCAATGGCCCATATACTACCTCAGCGAGGTCTTATCCATATCCAAGCAGCGGTACCCGCATTATCAGAAGCTAGCCTACGGCGTCTTCATGAGCTCACGCAAGGTGGTCCACTACTTCGCCGAACACCCGATCACGGTGGTCAGTGCTTCGGGCATATCAGACATCCTCACCAACCCTGACGCGACGGACGAGTCGCCAAGTGGATCGTCGAGCTAGGCCCGTGGGACCTGAAGTACACGCACCCCAAAGCAATCAAGGCACAAGTACTCCCGGACTTTACAACCGAGTGGATAGAAGCTCAGCTGCCGGATATACCCGACCTGTCCAACGCATGGACCATGTACTTCGACGTCTCCAAGAAATTCGAGGGTGCAGGAGCAGGTATCATCTTGACATCACCAAAGGGCGACAAGCTGCGCTATGTACTGCAGATGTACTTCCCCAAGCCTTCAAACAACGAGACAGAGTACGAAGCCCTAATCCACGGCATGCGGATGGCCAAGAACTGTGGCACCACTCGCCTCATGATCTACGGGGACTCGAACCTCGTCGTTCAGCAAACCGTGAAGGAGTGCAATGCTACTGCAGAGAACATGATCGCCTATCGGGACCTCTACAACATCTTGGAGGGCAGCTTCCACGGCTGCGAGCCGCGGCACGTGGGCCGCGAGAGTGACGAAGAGGCCGACATGCTAGCCAATCTCGGCTCGACTAAAGCCCCAGTCCCACCTGGAGTCTTCGTCGAGTGCATCAAACATCGGTCTATCAAAATGAAGCAGCCAGCAGCACCCTCCGCACCAACAACAGGCACTCAGGTCCCACCAGCAAAGGACCCCGAAGTAACTGACGCGGAAGATCATCACATCGAAGTCCTGCTCATCGAGCCAACATGGACGAACCCTTTCCTTGCATACATGTTGCGTCAAGAGCTGCTGGCGGACACAACAGAAGCAAGGCGCATCACGCGTCGCTCCAAGGCCTTCAGAATCATCAACGGAGAGCTGTACAAACGCAGCATATCTGGGATCCTGCAGCGATGCATCGACTCAGAGGATGGCAAAGCAATACTACTCGACATCCATGCGGGTACATGCGGACATCACGCCAGCAGCCGAGCCTTGGTTGCCAAAGCCTTTCGAGCCGGATTTTACTGGCCTACGGCAATGCGGGAGGCCGAAGACATAGTTAGGAAGTGCCTGGGCTGCCAGAAGTTCGCCACCAAGCCACACACACCTGCATCAGAGCTGAAAACAATTCCACTCGCCTGGCCCTTCGCCCAATGGGGACTCGACATGGTGGGCTCGTTGAGGAAATCATCCCGTGGAGGACACACACATCTACTGGTAGCAGTCGACAAGTTCACAAAGTGGATCAAAGCCGTTCCCATAACAAGCTCGACTGCCTCAACTACGGTCAACTTCATCAGATCCATCATCTTCAGGTTTGGGATCCCCCACAGTATCATCACCGAAAAAGGCAGAAACTTCACAGCCGACGAGTTTAAGGATTTCTGCAAGGATCAGGGCATCAAACTAAACTACTCCTCAGTTGCACATCCTCAATCCAACGGACAAGTCGAGAAAGCAAACGGCCTAGTTTGCAGCGGCCTCAAGAAGCGACTGCTGGTGCCACTCAAACGCGTCGCGGGTGCCAGGGTGGAGGAGCTACCCTCCGTACTATGGAGCCTAAGGACCACGCCAAACAGAACAACCCAATACACCCCATTCTTCATGGTCTATGGAGCCGAAGCAGTCATGACGTACGACCTGCGATTCGACGCACCACGCGTGGTCGCCTACGACGAGTCAAACGTAGACAAAGCACTCGAAGACGGCGTCGACACGCTGGATGAAGCACAGGACATCGCACTCTCCCGCACGGCTGCATACCAGCAGAGCCTCCGCAATTACCATGGTCGTCGATTGCGCACAAGATCCTTCGTCCCTGGCGACCTAGTGATGCGGCTCAAGCACAAGAAGGTGCACAAGCTCGCCTCCCCATGGGAGGGACCCTTCATCATCACAGAGGCCATCGACGGCGGCGCCTACTGCCTGAAGCACGCTAAGACGGGAGAGCTCTCCCACAACCCGTGGAACGTTGCGCACCTGCGCCATTTCTACGCATAGCATACACATCCATGTAATTGTGCTTAAACGCCTACAAGCAATAGGTTACAGACGCGCTCTTTTCCTTACCAGGGTACCTAAGGGGACTGGAAGATTTTTAATGAGGCGGCTTGCTAGCTTAATAATACAATGATTGGGACAACGAAGCTTTCTCCTTTTACTTTTTCAGTCAAAAAGCAGCAACGACCTAGGCCGCACTCGAACACTCGGGGGCTGCGCCACACAGGTTCAAGTAAAAAACAACGACCTAGGCCGCACTCGAACACTCGGGGGCTGCGCCACACAGGTTCAAGTAAAAAACAAACGACCTAGGCCGCACTCGAACACTCGGGGGCTGCGCCACACAGGTTGAAGTAAAAAACAACGACCTAGGCCGCACTCGAACACTCGGGGGCTGTGCCACACAGGTTCAAGTCAAAAGCAACGACCTAGGCCGCACTCGAACACTCGGGGGCTGCGCCGCATATGTTACAACGTCTTCGCACAAAGGAAAACCTTGGCCACAACCAAATGCCCAGGGGCTGCGCCGCACAGGTCACATTACTCAAGGCATATCAATCGCACCCGAACGCTCGGGGCTGCGTCCAAGCAGTCAAAACAAACTATTGTCTTCGACAAACAAATCACAATTATATACTCGGGGGCTGACCCCCATGGACATACATCATTCATGTACAACTTAGCTCAACGAGCATACACATTTTCGTCTCCTAATCTACAAGCTCATCCTTGGGCGCATCCAGCGGACCTACAAGGCGCTCCGTCTGCCCCTGGACTTGACCAATAACCTGCCTCGCAGGTGTAAGAGTATCCACGTACTGGCCCTCCCCGAGAAGTCCATCAACAAGCTTCTCCAGTTTAAGGTTTGGACGGTGGAGTCGCACGTAAGCAAAGGCGACATTGGGCCCAGCAACAAGCTGAGCGTGCAGAAACTCCTTGATCGCCTTGCCTTCGCGGAATCTCGTCAACATGGCAGGAATACCTTGCGGTTGTTCATTATGTGGGAACAACGCCTGATGCACTCGAGCTAGAGTAGCCTTGCACGATTCCAGCAGCATCCCCCTCGTCAGGCGCGGTCCAACAACACAGCAAGCACTCGAGCCTTCGGCCTATCAGACCAGAAGTACCGGCAGCCAGAAGCAATACTGATAATGGCCGCGTTCAGGCACTCCTCTACTCGAGCGTTCTCAACCCTCCAATCTGGGTTCACACCTGCAAGGCAAAGTACAAGGAAACAGATGAGAAACAGTCGAAGAAATAGCAATTCGCGGTCGAAGGTTCTGGCCGCGCACTGACATTCCAGCTGTCGATTGATCAGGTCCAGCTCCCCAATCAAGTAGTCTTCCCGTTTGGACGAAGGAGTGGGCCTCGATTTCAGCGCGTCCAGTTCTTCCCGCGAATCCTTCAGCTCCTTCTCCAGCTTCACAATTCGAGTCTTCATATACGACATGACGACTTCATCATTTTTTCTCCGGGCAGCAGGCCGAGGTCGCACACTCGCAGAGGGAGAAGCGCCAGACGTACCAGACGACCCTGCCTGCCCAAAAGCAAAAAGTTGAACAGCATGAGACCCATGATTACAAAAAGTCAAGCAAAGAAGCACACTCGGGGGCTAAAACCTTGACAGCGCAGTCAAGTAGATACAAATTGCAAAAGCAGGCTTAAGTTTGATTATGAAGCACCATCAGTTTTTTACAAGCAAAACAAAAGGAAGGAGCTTAACGCTACGGCCTATGACATCGACTCTAACCTAGACCTAACTGCACGCGCAGCAACTTCGGCCGCACGCCGCTCCACCGTAGCCACCATCTTCTCCGCCAGTCGCGCCGCTTCATCCTTCACCGAGCTCAACGAAGCCGTTCTCCCATCGGGTCTCCACGGAAAATCAGCTACAACCTTCTCGAAGTCACCCGAGACACCGTGACCTAGCAACAGCTTGAAGGTGAGCTCCGAGCCGCGTACCGTTTGGGTGTGGGTGAAGTTCGCCATGGTGGAAGACTCCGGGCCAAGTACTGCGGTCATGACATCAACACTGGCGGGTGCTGTGCGCTGTGGAAAGACGCTCTTGTGCACCGCAGCAAGAGCACCAGTCGACTTGGCAAGCGCGTCCTTGGCGTAAGCGCAAATGGTGTCGAAGGTGCTGACGGCACGGTCCAGCGGGACATCGTCTTCCGTCGACTCCATAGGCGGAGCCGCGCCAAAAGCATCTGCGCATCCAACGGATGTTAGTACCAATTCGACTGAATTGGGAGAACAAACTTTTAGCAAACAAGACATGAATGAGGCATTACCTCCCACAACATGGGCAAGGGCCATCAGGCGCTCAACCTGCAGTTTTTCAGACTGGAGAATGGCATTCTCCCGGCCCTTGGCTTCCTTCAGCTTTCGCTCAACGTCATCATGTTGAGCCTTGAGTTCCTTCTCCAGCTCGAGCACCCGACGCGCAACAGTTTCCTGGTCACCTGCAAGAAAAAGGAAGTGTCAAGCAGATGAAAAGCAGGAGGAATGGCAAGCTACAATCAAATTTAGAGTTACTCACGCTTCGACTGCTCCAGATCGAGACGAACCTGGTCCCTCTCCCGCTCCATCTGGACGTAGGCCACGCCTGACTCCATGAGGTTGCGGCAGAAGGGCTGCAAAACGCACGATAACACATTAAAATTGAGCATATGCACAACTATACTAGTTGCACATAGCCTCGAGGGCTACTCCCATCGGGAGCGCTATCGCGCACCCGATAAATCAGAAAGACAGAAGACACTTACATGATCTTGGAGTGATGCAGCGCTTAAAGAGGACGTCGCACTTGTTTCCGGAACGGAGGGAGCCGAAGTTTTCACGACCTCCATCCTGGCCATCGCAGTCGGAGAAGGAGAAGCTTCCGGAGGAATCAGTTGTGACTCCGCACCAGTCGGAGCCGACGTCTGCTCCAAGACAGGAGAAGGAGACACACCGGTTCCATGCCCAGCTGACGAGGATATACCCTTCGGGTCCCCTATTATTGGTATACCTGGTGCAGTCAAGACAAAGGCCCGCCTGGCGGTCCAGCAATTACTTCAAGCACAAGGCAAGGACTCCAAGTCGTAGTCTACTAGGACTCTTGTAAAGCCTACCTGGCTCCCTTTATAAAGCCAGGCAGGGGCACCCCCATAGACAGATCCACACATATCTAGACATAGCATAGACGCATAGCATAGAGAGACCGCGTCTCACCACCACGATTGCCATTACGGCCACCATGTAAATCTCATATCATCATCAATACAAGATTAGACAAGCAGGATGTAGGTCTTTACCTCACGATGAGGGGCTGAACGTGGGTAAATCCTTTCTTGTCAGCCGTCTGATACTACCAGCACGTCATATTCTCCCTCATAATCAACCTGGGGTACTCGAAACCTAGGACTTACCGAGGGCACACCTCGACACCAGCACTACACACAAAGCATTCCATTCAAACAACCTCGCGACAGACCAGACAAATGAACTTAACACTCGTAAGGCTGGTCACCTGGTTTCTTCAACCTCCTCGTTGCCGAAGGAGTCTATTGCGCAAATGACGCCAAACTCGGTCGCGTCGCCAGCAGGGGGTGCTGTGTTCCAGCGCCGCTCTGTGAGACGATGAACCCACCGATTCTGCCTTGTCCTGTCGGCGACGCTTGGGCGGGTGTTCATCTTCTTCATCCTGCTCCGTTTCCTCCACCCCTTCATCAGGTGAGGTGGTGGCAGAGGGAACGGAGTCATCCTCATCAACCGGTTCCACCTCGGGGAACTCCACCTCGAATGTCGACCCATTCTCGGTAAAGGATGAAGACAAGAAGGACTCGGGTGACCCTGCAAAGCAAGTGCAATATAGTTCATGCAACAGCATCACAGAAGAATCGACAACAAAAATAGGACAAGTCTCACCTCAGGCAGTCGGTTATCAACCCCATAGGGATTAACGGGGCAGTCGACGTTGCCGGGGTCCGTGGCACTGAGGCTAGTCATGGACGTCACCTTGTTCACAACCTCCCTCTTCGACAACTCCTCTTTTGTCAGGCGGGAGGAGTCATCTGCGTCCTGGAACTCCCACATTGGGTGGACCCGAAGGCGTAGCGGCTGCACGCGCATCTTCACGAATGTGGCAATAAGGTGAATGCCACCCATCTCCTTGCCCATCACCTTTAGCAACTCAGCAACCTTCCCCAGCAGGGGCGCCACCTCCGCCTTGTCTTCACTCGACAACATGTGCTCCCAGGCATTTGACTTCCTCAGAGGCTTGTTAGCCACGAAGGCGGGGAGGCCCTCCTGTGCAGCGCTGACGTAGAACCATTTCTTCCGCCAGCCTTGGACGGAATCGACTTGCTTCAGCGCGAAGTAAGTGGTGTCGCCGCGCACCTGGATGCTGAAGCCGCCAAGTGGGTAGGTGCCGCCAGCACCCACGTTCCTCTTCACGTTGAATATGGTCTTCCACAGGCCCCAATGCGGGTGCACTCCCAGGAAGCACTCGCACAGGACGATGAAGCACGCGATGTGCAGCACGCCGTTCGGGGTCAGATCATGCATCTGGACCCCGTATGCGTACAGCAACCCGTGAACGAAATCATGCAGGGGGAAAGAGAACCCCCGATACAAGAAATCGACAAAACAGATGCGCTCGCCGGGCTGAGGTTGCGGGAATACCTCTTTCTCGGGCACGCGCGTCGCCAGCTGATCCGCCGGTGGCAGCAGTCCTTCTTCCCGAAGATCATCCAGCTGCCGCGCCTTGACGGACGACTTGACCCAGTCGCCGGGATCTTCTTCAGCGTGTCCACGCTAGAGGCGTCAGCAACGGCGGCGGTGCTCATCGTCGTACTCCCTCTCTTGTTCTTTGTCGCCGCACCACCGGCGGCGGCGGAGCTCACCACCTTCTTCGCGCCCGCCTTCTTCATGGCTAGTGGCTAAGCGGAGGGCGCGCAGACGTAGCTTGGCAGCAATGGCAATGGAGGAGAAGCACGAGGTTGAAGGCAGAGCGAAGGAAAGGGAAGCGGCGAGAATGGGGATGAAATCAATCTACCCATCGCGGTGAAATAAATATACCATGGCGCCGCCAAATCCGAACCGTCCAAACAGCATCGGCAGCAACGGCCTGCATCCAGCCCTACACGTGGCGGCCGCAGAACGCAACCGTCGCAGGCCACGCCGCCCACTACGCACGAGAAAAGAGGAAAACCATCATCACGTTCCGGAATTTTTGCACCGTGCGGTCAAATTGCAACTGAAGCGGCGTTTCTCCTGGTCAACACTGACACTGGGGCCACAGCGTTGCGTCCCATCGGCAGCAGCGCGCAGGCAAGAATCGTCATGCATGACATCAGCCTCACAAAGGTGAGGGTATCACTCGAGTCAGGCTTGTGATAATGCAGCAAAAGCCAACAGGCTGTCGAGTCCCTCTGATGGACCTTACTATCTTTCGACTGCGGCACATTACTGCCTTGACACAGTAGGCCAACAGGCTGAAAAGGGACTCCTTATGTCGAGTCCCCAAAACATATCAGTAGGCCAACAGGCTGAAAATGGACTCCTTCTTCTGTCGAGTCCCCAAAACATACCAGTAGGCCAACAGGCTGAAAAACGGACTCCTTCTTCTGTCGAGTCCCCAAAACTTATCAGTAGGCCAACAGGCTGAAAAGGGACTCCTTATTCTGTCGAGTCCCCAAAATATATTTCCTTCACAGTAGGCCAGCAGGCTGAAAGGGACTCCTTTTTCTGTCGAGTGCCCAACTCGTCCTTCATTTACTCCCATCGGGAGCGTATCAAAAAATTCTTTCAGCTAGCGGTTAATTGAGATTAACCTCAATTGCAAGCAATTCAGTTTAATCTCGGTGGCTACTCCCATCGGGAGCGCTGTCGTGCCCCCGATAAACACAAGACCATGAGGACATCGAGTCCCGAAGCAATCAGTCGAGGTTATTACCGACCAAAGCTACTCAGCTCTATACCAAGACCACGACCATAGCAGTCGCAAAACATTCTGTACCCGAGATGCGTCCGCCGCATATGATCCTCGGATGCTGCACTCAACGTGCAAAGATAAGACCCGCCGATCCGTCGAGCCGGCCAGGGCTCGCACCCACTGCATTCGCCCTGTAATTTCCGTGCCAGCAGGTATGAAGATAATCCTGATGGACGCGTTGGGTACCCGATCTATTACACTACAATATCCTCTGTAAGACCTCCGCAGACTGAGTCGAAGCTTATCAGCTCCTTCCAGGTTCGAATCCGGGGACTTCAACTTGAAGTAGGCTAGCAAGGTTTGTGCCCGAGTGCATTTAACTGATCCCGATCCGTCGGGTGAATCAGGCCAGCTATGCCATTATCCCTAGAACCTGCCAACTAGGCAGCAAAATATGAACATATACAGCGGTCAATGCACTACCGACTTGAAGCAAATCATCTTATAACAGACAAAAGACGACGTGCACCCGGAGAGGAGTCCTTACCCGATTCTCCGATTCGACCAAGCACTCGGGGGCTACTGACGTGGGCCTACCTATCGGGTGCCCCACCATGAAGGTACCTGGTGCACGCAAGGACTAGGCCCCAGCGGGCGGCCTACTAGGAGACAACACTCGAGGCCCATGAAGGGGCCCAAAGAAGACAGAGTATCCCCCAAGGCAGGTGAAGCTTATGTCGGTAGAGACCTACATTACCTGTAAACCTGATCGGTTGCAAACTCCCGAGTCCCAGCCTCCAATATAAAGGCTGGGAGGGCCGTCGATCTAGGGTACGCTATTATTCCACCACCAGAACCCTAGCCAGATCGGCATCTCGCCAGGATCGCCATTGTAACACCTTCGATAATCAATCTCAGACAAGCAGGAAGTAGGGTGTTATCCTTCGGGAGCCTGAACCTGGGTAAATCGCCTTGCTTGTCAGCCGTGGTAACTACCAGCACTTCATCTCTCCCCTTCTCAATCAACCTGGGGTACTCGACCCTGGGATTTGCCGTGGCCACCCCACGTCAATGGTCTTTTCTCCGCACCTTCCATGTTGTTTGTTCATCTGTTCGATACAACACTACTTGTTCTGCTACTTCCAACCTGTTTAGACATGTTGATTTCGTACTTAATGCTAGATCACATGTCTACTTTATTTTATATTTACCTAGTCATGATTTATCTACTGTTATTATGGATTTAATCCTGTGGAAAATTTCTCATACTTCCAACAACATCATTAGTTGTATGCCTAAGGAACATAATTTTTTTTTTGGCTCTCGGGCTCGAGTGTTCCCTCCTATTTAAAAATTCAACAAATATATTTGTGAGTCTCATAAAATTCTAAAAAAAACTACAGATGTAGCCAATGATATATTCCACGAATGTGCAAATTTTCAATTTGAGATAGTTTGTATTTTGGGCTAAAAAACAACAAATTTGATAAAATTTCGAGATTTTAAAAATATACATACTCAGATCCACACTTTTATCATTTTTTTAAGCTCAAAATACAACTTGTTTGAAGTTGATACTTTGTACGTTCGTGGAATATATCATTGGCTACCTTCGATTTTTTTTATTTTTTTTTGAAAATTATAAATATGATTTTCGATTTTTTAATTAGAATGAAACACTTGAGCTCGGGAACCAAAAATCTACATTCGCCCATGACAATGTAAATGAAACTATCACGAGGGAACAAATTTGTTATGGGCATAGAAGGTGTCGGACGTGCCGATGTGAGCATATGCTCTTTCACCTCAACATGTCAAGGACAGGTTCCCAAAGGAAACGTTTTATTGATCCATTTACTTCCCGCTAGCAATTTACAAGGTAATTTCTTTTTTGCAAGAATTTACAAGGTAATTTCGTGTGCAAGCCTGCAAGTGGAGCTATAGCTGGATTGCTGGAGGCTGGAGCACAATCAGACAAGTCTCTTGTGCGGATGCCGGATGGACCTTGCTCCGTGCATGTGATTAGTCCTTCTTGAGTTTTTTTCCCCCACGAGAATCAGGTCCTTGTTGAGTTAACAAGCAGTGCCATCCAATCAAACGGCTGCATTTTACAATAGCCAAGAGAATAACTCGATTATTTAAGCAATGGGCTCCTTGCTTTCTTTGACTTGTTGCTCTGAGCCACGGTCGAACTGTACAGCACACAAACGCCAGGAGACAAGAGGACAAGCGGACAAGGCCGCGCATAAAAGAAAAGGAAACCCCATTTAAAAAGGAAGCAAGATATATCCCCTCCCGGTCGGCCACTTTTATTAACAAGTCGTCGTCTCCTCTCTCTCACCCACTCGCCTCCAAAACAGCCTCCACTCCCCTTCCCCCTTCTCCTCTCTCCCCACCAGCTCCGATGTCGCCCACCCTCGAGCCGCACGACTACATCGGCCTCTCCGCCGCCGCGGCGCCGCCGACCCCCACCTCCTCCTCCTCCTGCTCGTCCTCGCCCAACCCCGGCGGCGGCGAGGTGGGTCCTCGCCTCACCCTCCGCCTCGGCCTCCCGGGGTCCGAGTCACCCGACCACGACTGTTCCCTCGACGTCGCCGCCGCGCTCACCCTCGGCCCCGCCTCCCACAAGGCCGCCTCCAAGCGCGCCTTCCCCGACGCCTCCCCCCGCCGCGCCGCAGCTGCCGAGCAAAATGCGCCGCCTTCCGCAGCAGCTCCGCCTGCGGCCAAGTAAGATTCGATTCGGTTCGATGCTTTGCCGCTCCCAAATTGGATTCTTTTTCGCCGGTGCTGATCGACGGGGCGTTGCGGAGTCCTCAGGGCCCAGGTTGTGGGATGGCCGCCCGTGAGGAACTACCGGAAGAACACGCTGGCGGCGAGCGTCTCCAAGAGCAAGGGCGGCGGAGAGGACGGAGCGGCGGCCCAAGGCGGGCCTCACTATGTGAAGGTCAGCATGGATGGCGCCCCGTACCTCAGGAAGGTGGACCTCAAGATCTATTCGAGCTACGAGGACCTCTCCTCGGCACTTCAGAAGATGTTCAGCTGCTTCATCACTGGTTAGTGCTCGCTTCTAGGGTCTATCTAATCCTTTGGGACGTCATTGCCGTTTTAGGCCATGTTCGGTTAATCCCTTGCTCAAGAGGATTAGAGTGGATTCGAGTGGATTTGGGGAGATTTTGACTTACAAGGGAATTAATCCACCTCAATCCCTTCCAATCCACTTCAATCCCAACTGAACCGAACAAGCCCTTAAGAAGCGTGATTTACCTGCTTAAGTTTGGACGTTTGAAGGGTAATAATTGTTTGCGAGTAATAATATCCGTCCAAACTTATATTGTACTAGCACTTAAATTCCAGTTTCCTGTAGCATTTATTCAGAGGATTTATACCATCCATGCATATGTTAAGACCATCTTAGTGAACCACCAAGATCTGCAGACAGAAAGGGCATATAAGGTTCATCACGTAGTACAATCTAAGCACAGACCTTACTGGCTTCTTGCTCAATGTTTCGCCAAGCTCTCTGTAGCCTAACTGTATTGAAACTACCATTTACACAAATGTGCTAATTTTAGGTGTTTAAGGATAAGAGCTTGCACACTAGAACATCTTGGAATGATTTCACTCCTCTTTCTCTCATGCATACACTTGTTAGTTTGTTTGCTTCTTGTTAGGAAATGTGTACTAACTCTGTGGTTTTAAAGGTCAAAGCTCGCTGCGTAAACCATCAACCAAGGACAGGCTTACTAATGGTAAGGCTGATTCCCTCCAAGATCAAGAGTATGTCCTTACATACGAAGACAAGGACGCTGACTGGATGCTTGTTGGCGACCTTCCGTGGGAGTAAGTTTCTTTAGTTATATAAATGTGGCCGCCAGTTCATGGTTTAATTCCAGAATATACTGTACATTCTTCCTTTTATCAGTACTATTTGTGTATGTGTATTAGATACAAATCTCGTGGAACTTTAATCTCTACTGCAGATGAAACTACTTAGGTTTTTTCTTGTTAGGTTGCTCCGAGGCTCATTTGAATATACTATGATGTCAAAAATTGATTTACTACTGGGAAGTTAAGACCTCCACCTCTCTTTTGCATTGGAATGTGTTGCCTCGTAATCTCAGATGGGACTAATACCATATGAAGGTTTCATTTTAATGGATTGTGCACCAGTGCTTCCCGTAATGAAAGAAATCAAAAATTAGTCAGGCTGGGCACAGAATTGAGCCATATTTAATATGCTCATTCTAGTTTTGCTTATCTCTCTCTCTCTCTGAATGTTGTCAATGATTTTTCTGAAATGATCACCATGTAGCCATTACTTCTGTAAATTAATTTCTGACCTTAATTCTTCCTTGCAGTTTGTTTACCACTATCTGCCGCAAACTTAAAATCATGAGAGGAACTGATGCTGCTGGAATAGGTATTTGCCTTTTTTTACTAGTAGATGTGTGGAACTGTACTGGTATTTGTTTTGAATGCTTCAGCTGGACAAACTTACTTCACAAGAAAAAATTATCACTATTTTTAAACTTACGCAAAGATTTTGTTTCCAGATGTGTTGCATATGAGTTTTGGTCACTACTGTCAATCATGTGCACATATAAATTAAAATGGATAGTGGTGGACGAAACAAACTTGTGGAAAACTTCTATGCCGAGATAATATCTCTTGGCTAGCAAGCCTAGCATAAGTGAACTACAAACCTTGGCCATATAATGAGGAACTGCTGGCTGGCAGAAAAAATAGCTGGGAATTGTTGAGCCTGAAACTTTTTAGCTCGGAATGTGCTTTTCTCCATCAGATACTAAATCTGACTGCTGAACTTATGCATGTTTCCAACTTCTGAGTATTAGGTTTCTGTAGATTATTTCATAAGTTGTAACTTTGGCTTACGATCTGGTTCTGAACTGAAATGTGCCCATTTGCCTGCAGCTCCAAGATCTCTAGAGCAGACAGGTCAGAGCAAATAAGATTGACCTTGAACTGCCGTAAAAAAAAGTACCGAGCTAAGCTGTGAGATGATGTTGATGCCCTAAATTATTCATGTCAAGTATCTCAAATATCCCAAATGTTAGTGTAGTTTCATGTATTTCTGTGTCCTGGGTTTTACATGTCCGTAATGTGATCTGTTGAGATATTGCAATTGTGAGTTGCCATGTTTTTCCCTTCGAAGGTCATTTCAGGAAGCTCTGCGCTTCCTTTGTATGCGCGAGCTTACTACCAGTATCATCTCAAATATCTATATATATTCAAGTGTTGCGCTAAGTTACTCTACTCTTCTGAAATTATCCAAATGCCACAACAACTTTGTTATGGGTACTACCAATACTCTGTTATTGACCAATCAGCTTGAATCACAAAACTGCGATTTACCTGAGAAAACCGCTACACTGTACAATTATTTTGCCAAGCTATTGTACAATTTTCTGAAGTTGCTGCACGATTTCGTTGTACATCAAGAAGTACAACAGTTTGACAAACAAAAAAGAACGATACCTTGCTCTAGCTATTTTTTTTTGTTGAGAAACACAGTATAAACGCAAACGCTTACATACACGCGCACACACTCACCCCTATGAACACACGCACACCCTACCCCTATGAGCATCTCCACCATACCCCTATGAGCACCTCCGAAATACTGAGCCGGCGGATTATCCGAGTAACACTAACAAAGATTAAATTGCCTTGGTGGTACTGGTGGCTACAGAAAAGTCATGGAACTCGCAATCTCTGGTGTTTCAAGAAGAAACTGCGGACCATCTTAGAGTCAAATCTCTGAACTGTTGACTCAACTAAACTAGACAAAGCGGTAGAATGTTTTAGCACTTGCTGAAGAATCGCCCGCTTCGTGTCCATGGGGTGCGGCAGACTCGTCGATCATCGAGTCGTGCTCAAGGAGACCTGTCTCTGATCCTCCTAGGGTCTCGTCGTCCTCCGTCCCGCTGTGCGACTCAGCCGTCTCCATCCGACAGCGAGTGCATAGTTTCGCAGAAATTGCCGCGCTAGTGTTGTTCTTGTCGACCCTGTTCTTGCGCCCAGACGCCGCCGGAGTCTTCAACTTCAGAACACCCCGCGGAGGACCTCCTGCGCCGGAGATGGTGCTGAGGGCCTTCATCTTGCGTCCAAAGGAAGGTGTCGCCGCCCTAGATTTCTTGGCAGCGGGCGCCACTGCCAGCGTGAGCACGGGCGTTACTGCGGCAGAGTTGCTATCGTCGGCTTTCCTCTTGCGACCAGCCGCCGGTGTGGAGGCGCGCGGGCTACGGTACACCTTGCACAAGACGAGCGCGTCCGAGGAGCCCTCTTGTTCGAGGCCGATCTCCACCATGATCCAACCCGTCCTGAGATTCCGGACCCGCTGGCCAACCCCCTTGGTCATGAAGGAGAAGAACTGACGCCATCCTATCTGATGGTCGCCGTCGAACACAAGCTTCACGCCGGCCTCCGAGTGCCAGCACCCCTCCCCGGTGGCCACCGTGCGCGGCCTCCGCTGGCCGTGGGTGCTCTTGGCCGGTAGGGAGGTGAAGAAATACCAAGCCTTCTCGCCGTCGCTTGCTGTGGCCGGGGAGTACATGTTGGTGAGGGCGCCGGGGCCGGCGGCGTAGACGTCGACGTCGTGGGTGAACTTGCAAGGGTGCTGGCCGGAGGCGACACGCGGGATGAGGTAGGACTTGATGAGCTCTTGATCTTGAGGATGACAGGCGAAGTCCGGGCGTGGCGGCGCGGAGCCGGAGCCGGAGGGCACCACAGGGGTTCTTGGAGCGGCAGATGTGCGACGAATGGGCGGAGTAGGGAGCAACGGGATCTGCTGAGCCCGAATAGGCTCCGAGCGGGGAGTCCGCGCTGTATCTCCGCCGAGGACGCGTCGTGGACTTGGCCTCCGGGGTGGAGTAGCAGACGGAGACGTCCCAATTACGCCTTGGCTGGTCGAATCCTGCTCGGAGTCGGACTCCATCGACACCGAACCGGAACTGGAACCGGAGACGGAGACTCGAGCGGGCTGGGCCGAAGAGCCCGAGGGCAGATGTGCGGGCCCAGCCGTCCCCTCCTCTTCAGACGAGGCAGAGGAGCGCTCGATTGCTTTTCCCCTCCCAACCTCTGCTCCAGCCGCAGCCGCCGCCGCCGCCGCCGTAGATCTCTTGGAGGGCCCGACGCGCGGGCTCCGGTAGACCTTGCACAGGACGAGCTCGTCCTCCAAGGAGCCGTCGGAGTTGAATCCGATCTCCGCCATGAGCCAGCCCGAGCGCACCAGCCGACCGCCCTCCTTGGTCGCGAAGGAGAAGGTCTGGCGGTACCCGATCTGGCGGCTGTGGCCGATGCCGGCGAGCAGGGCCTTGGCGGCGCGCTCCGAGTGCCAGCAGCCGTCGTCCCCGGATCCCACCGTGCGGGACTTGCGCTGGCCGCTGCGGTTCTTGGCGCGGAGGGTGGTGAAGAAGTACCAGCCCTCCTGGCCGTCGCTCGCCGTGGCCGGGGCGAACTTGGCGGCGAGGTCTTGGGGCCTGGCGGCGTAGACATCGGCGTCGTGGATGAACTTCCAGGGGCGCTCGCCGGTGCTGACCCAGGGGATGAGGTACGTGGTGATGAGCTCTAGGTCGGAAGGGTGGGAGGTGAAATCGGGGCGCTGCGCGGCGCGTCGGATTGGAGCCATGGCGATCTGGTGGAGGGAGAAATTATAAAGGGGGATCCGAATCGGGCTGTGCGAGGAAGGAAATGGTTGGGGATTTTTAGCCGCGTAGGAAGGGGCTATATATCATCTGGGATGACGCGTTTAAGCCAGAGTCCGAGTTCCCCTCGGGGTCGGAGACGTACGATGTACGCCACCGCCGGCTGGATTAGCGTTATTTTTTCTCAATCCGAGTTCTAGGAGACGTACGAATTAGGTAACTGCAGGCTGGATTGGAGTTCGACACGGAGACAGTTTCGTTTTTCTTTTTCTTTTTTGCGGTCACATGGAGTCGGTTTCGTTGTGCCAATGGGCTGGGCCAGATAGCTCCAAAGCTGATGTCCACCAAGCTTAGTTGAATTTTGCTAAAAAACAAAAAAAACCAAGCCTAGATGATTTTTCATAGGGTAGCCAAAATAAATACTCCCTCTGGTCCGTTAAAATTATCATAGGAAAACTACACAACCAGTACAACTACTACATATATCCTCCGTCAATTTTTCCGGATCGGAGGAAGTAAGTATGCTGGCCCTGATTGGGATCCCTATATTTTTTTTTTTGAGCAGAGATTGGGATCCCTATATGTTGATCTCAAGCTCGTCCGCAATACTCATCTGCGGGCCATCTTTTTTTGGCCCACTAAGAGACTTTGTTTCCTTTTCTAGTAGTATGTACATCATAGGAGTAATTAATTATTTAGATTTATACAATAAGTTTAATAAAACATATAATATATTTAGCAAAAAATGGTCACGCATAAAATTTGTTCAAGCATTATAAAAATGATCATGTTTTTAAAAATCTTTCGTGTAAAGTAAGAATATGTTCATATATTTTCTAAAAATGTTCGAAGGTTAGGAAACCAATCAACTATATCAAACTAAATGTTTTGGTGTTTTTGTAACAAAAAGGTTCATGCATTTTAACAAAATGTTCATACATCTATTTATTTTTATGTTTTGCAAAAAAAATATTCACATGTTGAGAAAAAATTCAGCCTGTCCAACCTCAGTTTCTTGGTAATAGTACTAAATTTACCCCTATAACTGTTTAACAATGACTAATTACCCACAAAATTGTAGATTTCTCTTTTCTGTATGCCGTTGCAGATTGCTCTTTTCTTTATCCGATTGACGCATGATGGCCTTGAGGTACATCGAGATGAAAAGTTGCGGATGGCTAAAATTTACAATAAGAAGGTATGGCTTAAGTATTTCCGTGTCAACGACTTACTGTGGAAAATTGTGATGTTGATTAGTTATAGAATCCAAGAATATGGCAAATGGTCAACAAATTGGGAAAGACCACAATGAGTCACAAGGATGGTGCCTAGCAATTCATATCTTGTGAAGACAATGGAGGGGAGCCTACTGTACCCCGACCCATCAATGGAAGATACTTGAAGAAATTCCACCAAGTGTGTGGCACTGTACCTAGATGCATTTATGGCTGATATAACTATACCGCCCTTAGCCAACATAGACGATGAGGTTAAGCATGGCACTTAGTCAAATACTCTACACGGATCTCGCAAAAAAAAACACTACACAGAGTATTTTCTAGCATACAAGCTCAGACAGAAAATACTGACCTTGTTCATCAATCAAATTTAAATTAAAAAATTGGGATGAAGATAATTTCAAACAACTTCAATGTCTAGTTACTCAATTGTGATTAACTGGGGACACAGTTAAGTACTTAGCCGATATTCTCGATAGGTTTGCGCACTTTTCTCAATGACTTAGCCAACCTCTCCATAAAAAAGTGTTAAATGGCCAGAATAAGTCTGGGACGAGTCCAGCCCGATGGGCCGCAAATATCGAGAACCGGTCCAGCCCGATCTTTGTTCCTTCGCGTCGACAGAGCGCATTTCAGAATTCAGAGCTTATCCCGAAACCTATCTATCATCACTTCAAAATTGCACAGCCATTCGCTGCAGTCTTTCCCACCACGCTCATCAGCCATGGCCGCCTCCTTCCTTCGCCCTCTCCTCCCTCCCAAACCCTTCCTCCCCACTCCCAAACCCCAGCTCCCCGTTACCCCCACCACCGCCATACGCTGCACCGCGGCGCCCAATTCCAAACCGACCACCTCCACCCCAAATCCCACCAAGGAAGAGAGCAACCAGGAGCAAGAACCCACCCCGGATGAGGCCAACGCGAACCCCCACAGCATCCCCAACGACGAGACCCCACAGTCGGCGACGGCGACCACCTCCTTCTCGGTGGTTCGGCGCTTCCCGTCGGCCATCTCCACTGACGGCCGCCTCCGCCGGACGTCGCTGACGCAGGGGGAGCCGCCCAACTTCGAAATCGGGTGGAAGTGCACCAAGAACCTGCCCCTGGAGAAGCCCAAGGAGTGGGCCATCGCCGACTTCCTGGAGAAGCTGGAGGGCCTGATGGAGCGCGGGCGGTACGGGTCCGGCCCGCTGCTGGGCATGGTGGCCGGCGTGGTGACAAAGCGCGCGCGGGAGGAGGCGGAGATCCTCATGGCCGAGGGCGGCGTCGACGAGCGTGTGGCCACGGAGCTCTTCCGCGTGCTGCGGCTGGTGGAGATGGACGTGGAGATGGTCAAGGCTGCCGTCAAGGAGGAGACCGTCAAGGAGCGCGTCGAGACGGCGCGCGCGCGGTGCCGCCAGGCCATCCTCGTAGCGCTCTCGCTCTGACCCTGCACGCACGCTTACCACAGTCATAAAAAAGCTCATTATTAAGGTTCTGAAACAATAGTGGAATCTAGCAAATTGTATTCATTGCACATGTCAGTATTAGGAATATTATGCTACCAACCTGCATACACCTCGAAGGCTCAAAACAGTCTTTTGTCCCGCTAAGTGACCAAGATGTGAAAAAATAATCTGAATTTGATCCGTTACGAATTTCTATAGAACATGTTGTGACTTGTGATACAAATGAGTTCAAGCATTGAAGGAAGCACATAGAAATAAGAGTTAAATGCTTGGGGGGGGGGGGGGGTCATGAAGTTGTCACGGATGAGCATTGGTCATGAACTCAAAAAGTATAAACAATTGGTCACATAGTTGTGAGTTAGAGCCCCGTTCGTCACTCCGTCAAGACCGACTAAGTCGCTGACGTGGATGACTGTTTTTTACAAGTACATCCTTACAATTTATTTATTTTAATTGCTAGGTCCTTTTTGCTTCACACGCACCAGTACGTGGGTGACCGGACCTCACTACGGGAAAGCCACAATACGCCGACGGCCTCCCCGTACGCCGACGGCCAAATGTCGGGGCTGTCGGCGTACAGCACGACCTCGGGCAGAAGACCAATAAGCCGTCGGCGTATGTGAAAGGACAAGGATGTCGCCTAGAGGGGGGGGGGTGAATAGGCGATTAAAACTTTTCCGGTTAAAGGCTTGCTAATTGCGGAATAAAACTATGTGTTTAAATTAACAAGCCAACAACCTAAATAAACTAGGCTCACCTATGTGCACCAACAACTTATGCTAAGCAAGACAAGCAACAAGGTGATAGCAATATAGAATACTTCAAGCACGAAGGCTATCACAATGTAAAGTGCATAAGTAAAAAGCTCGGGTATAGAAATAACCGAAGCACGCGGAGACGAGGAAGTATTCCCGAGTTCCTCCTTGAAAGGGAGTACGTCTCGTTGGAGAGGTGTGAACCGACACAACGGTTCAACAACCACAAAGGTTTCACCCTCTTCTCCGATGAACCGCACCACAAAGGTTTGGTTCACCTTCCACTATCGGTATTCCTTCGAGGCGGAATCCGGAGCCTTTCAACAACAATCCGAGGCACAACCCACAAAGGGATTGGGGGCTCCCGAACGGCTTTCAACAACAATCCGAGGCACAACCCACAATGGATTGGGGGCTCCCGAACGGCTTCAAGTGACCACACAAGGGTCCAACCACCACAAAGGCGTCTAGGGCCCGAAGACCCAAGAGTAACAAGTTCACAAGATTTCAACTTCCACGAATCCTCGTGGAGAGCACACCGATGCACCAAATGCAAAAGGCAAGAGCACAAGTGCTCAAGTCCTCCACTCTCAAATTCCAACAAAGCAACAAATGCTTATGGGGGAATAAGAGAGGAAGAACAAAGAGGAGAACCACTCAAGAACTCCAAGAACTAGATCCACTATGTTCCCCTCACTTAGAGGAGATATTGATTGGTGGAAATGTAGATCTAGGTCTTCTCCTTCAATCCTCCAAAGATCAAAGAGTTTGGGTGGAGGGATTGGGAGATATCAAGGAAATGAGCTTGCAACAATGGAGGAGAGAGAAAGCAAAGGTTGCTGGGCTAAGCTCACTGGCTGGAGGAAGGTGGAGGGGTATTTATACCCCTCCCAGAAAAGTAGCCGTTGCAGCCAGATTCACACCGGAGTTTCCGGCCAAAGTGGCCGGAGACTCCGGCCTGCACCGGAAACTCCGGCCCCTGGGGGCGGAAACTCCGGCCCCCACCAGGGGGTGAACCATTTCCAGACGAGAAAAGCACAGGCATAAACTCCGGCCCCTGGGACCGGAAACTCCGGCCTGGGGCGGATACTCCGGCCTATTGGGCCGGAAACTCCGGCCCCCACAGGGGCTGAACAAGAAAACACTCTCCGAGGAAAACCAAGGACCGGAGACTCCGGTCCAGAAGACCGGAGACTCCGGCCTGAAAGCAGTGAAACTGCAAAGCCTGAAATGCAATAACTTTCTCGTATGAACTCCAAATCAGGTGAATCCAATTGCGTTGGAAAGGTAACGACGAGTGTTATCACACAGAAATTAAGGGTCACAAATATAGAGGGGATACCACACATGGGAAGGTGTGGACCCTAACTCGAAGGTGGACCGGTAATATTTCCAACACGAAAACGCAACAAGTTTTCAATAAGAAATCCGTTTTCGAAGAACTTGGGCTTGTCATGAAGATCACGACAAGCACCAAAACCCAACAAGGAGAAAAGCCAAATAAGAACCAAGAAAGATGATATGCCAAGTATGCAAAGGTATGAGCTCTCCACAAAGATGCGATCAAGTTACTCACTTGAGAACCCCTCTTGATAGTACGCCGTCTATCCTAAAACCCGGTCTCCCACTAACAACATGAGACCGGTAAAATAGAAAACCTATCAAGATCATACCTTTGCCTTGCGCATTCCACTTGAGCTCGATGATGACGATCTTGACTCTCTCAAGTTGGAACACCTTTCTTGATTGTGCTTGCTAGCACATGCTTGATGAAGACTTCTCCAAATGCTCCCCCATACTCCATTATGGGAAAGCCTCGCTAAGCTCCGTCTTCATGTCTCCTTTGCACTTCATCTTCTACACATGACCATTCTTCATATAAACCCTTAAATAGAGCATTGGTCATCATGCCATCTTCAAGAGTCCAACACATGAACTCCAATGGACAAGATCTATAAGAATATCTCAATGTAAACATTAGTCCATAAGGAGTGTCATTAATTACCAAAACCACACATGGGGGCAACCATGCACTTTCAATCTCCCCCATTTTGGTAATTGATGACAATCCCTTTTACGAGGGTTTATATAATGAATTAAGCAACCATGCACACAAAGAGCAAGGATGCAAGAGAAGAAAGGCAAATGCTTAAGAACGAAACTAAAGCATAAACCAAAATTCCTTAAACCCTCTAAACTTCTCCCCCATTGGCATCGATTGCCGAAATGGGAGGAAAAATTTAGAAGGCCAATATAGTAAGAGCTCCCCCATAATGTGTGCATTTCTCATAATATGAGTGAAATCAAATGCACATATCCAATAACGAATAGTTGGGAAGGAGATCAAACTATATTGAGGATCCAAAGATTGCAAATGAATATCAAATAGAAAGATACTTCAACGAAAGAAGCAAGCAATCAAAAAGATCCAAACAATGTTCTAAATATCAAGAGGGAACTCCCCAAGGTACGTGCACAAATAGGATTTGTATTTCAATATAGTGTGCACAACATGGAATCCTCACTCCCTCCTAGATAAATCGAACACAAGCACATGCAAGAGAATATAAAAGTGAAAAGAGGCAAAACAACTTGCAACAAATAAAATGCTTTGCACATGAGCAAGGAGCGGCAAATAAAAGGATGGGTGTGAGACATAAAGACATTTTAGGAGACTAATACAAGGATGAACAAAAGCATCAACATAGTCTTTCAAGAAGTGTTGCACATAGTGCATATCATGTCTTTCCCATACTCACACACCAACGGAGATATAGCAAATAGCTCCACAAGCTTATTAAGATTCAAAAACATAACACATAAACAACAAAGCTTGTGCCTTTAATTAGAAACCACCAAAGAAACAAAAGCAATAAGAGGTCACTAAAGAATTGGAATACCAAATAAAGATGTAACTATTCTTATGTGTATAAGTTTCTAAGTAGACAAATCACGAAGATATAAGTCCACAAATAAACATGTACACACAAATAGGTACAAAGGTAAAGGTCATGATATCCAAGAGGAAGTCATAAATACACCAATAAGATTTTGCTTAAAAGCATAGCACAAAGCTCAATTTTATCTTAAAGGATATAGATGAACTTCCAACATATACTCATCATAGCATCAAAAACTATCCACAAAGGATAAAGGTGATAAACGGGATGCTCCGAGTAAGATAACAAGTATCACGAAAGGCAAATGATTTTGAAAACATCAAAGTTGCACATGAGAGACTTTAAGTAGAAAGTGCTAGATTGACATAAATGGGATCGATGAATCATGAAATGAATATATATCCCCTTATATGTAATCATCCCGGCTTACTCACATTTGCAATAAAGACGTTTTGCAAGAATCAAAAGAATTGCAACCAAAGAGATTCATGCCATGAAACAACCTACACAAGGTTGAGAGCTAGAAAAGTATGCATGAGGTAGATACTTGTTACCGAGATAGCATTGGTGATGTAGAAGATAGAGCTCATGATCATCCAAGCTTGGCTCCAATAAGCACATGGTGACAACACCTTCCTTGTAGATGAGACAAGCTTCCAATGCATCTCCAAATGTACCTAAAACAAATTCAAGTACAAAATGGTGCCCAAACTCATTGGGTCCAAAGTAGTTAGAGCAACTACAATACATAGGACAAACTCCACATAACTATGTGCATATAGATATGAAATTGAATTTCATGCACATCTTAGTCATTTAGGATTTGATGGAGTTTATCCTATATATTGGATCAACGAAAGTAAGCATGCCATAAGATATACATATAATAAATATGCATGCACATGACTTTCAAGAACCAAACGAGATATAATTTAGACAAAACACCAAGTAAACCAACAAAGCACACACAAGTGTGACAAGAAAACAAAGTGTCCAAATTATATCAAATACCCAAATCAACACATGAGTGAAGATACCACTTTGAAAAGATACCAATGAAATCAAGATACCAAATGATGAAAATATCATCAAGGAATAAACCAAACCCTCTACACTTTTCATGATGGCACAAGTACCAAGACGAAAAATGTTTGTCTTCCAAGGAGACACGTCATCGGGATCAAATATCAAATGAAGACAACTAATGTTCAAAAAGCCTATAGGATTGCTCCCCCAAGATGTGTGCATTATTTAAGATTTTGCATTTGAATACAAAATGCACACAAATGAGATCATCACTCTCATATATATATACATATTCAAACACTAGTCATGTTCAAGAAAGGCAAGAAATTGCAATACCAATTTAAAGAACGGTGTTTTACTCAAAGTAGGATAGCTTCCCAAAGAATAGTGCATTATCAAGAAGTATGACTTTTGAATGTCAATGCACAAGAATTGGTTCATTGCTTTTCCCAACTCAAGAAAGCACAAAACAAATTTTAAGTAGAGCAATAAAGGATCCAAAAGATACAAGGAAGACAAATGAGAGTTAGATCAAAACAAATCCTTGGCAATCAAATAAGGCAATTCAAAGCAAGAGCCAAAGTGAATATGATCAAATATTTACCACAAATATGATTATCACTTGTCAAGACAAGTAATGTATGGAGATATTTCTCGGTGGTGGATTGCAAAGATATATTCAAGATCATATTCACAAAACATAAGCATATGGCAAAGGATAGGAATTAAAAGCCATGCCCACGACCTCGTCCCCGGTTCGAGCCAAGCCGTCTCCCTCCTCCACGCGCCACCGTCTCTCCTCCACGCGCTGCTCCTCCGTGTCGGCCTTTCTGATGTCCCTGTTGATCAACCCAGATGGCAATGTCCGGGACTGGCATCCGCCGGGCTGGCACTGGGAGGTGCTACCTTCCGGGGCGCGGAGCTTGGTGAGGGATCCAGGTGACATCGTCGACCCGGATCTTCTTTGGTGGCATTCGCATGGGCCACAGAGGGTGCAGAGAGAGCCGGCCCCCGAGGAGGTGGTACGTCACCGTATCCGGGAAGAGGACGAGCACGTCCGTCGCTACATGCATTTGTTGGATAATGATCTAAACAGGCGCTGGTCGATACTTCAGAGGGATCCTTATCACATTAGCTATGACCCCCGTGATGGTTCCGGCTCTTTGGAGGCAGAGCGCCCGCCGCTCAGCACCGCGCGGCTTAGGACCCGGTCGAAGTTAGTTTGAGTACCTATGTTGAGTACTGTGTGTGTGCTCACCTATGTTGAGTACCTATGTTCTTCGCTTCAGCATCTTCTTTTTGACATCTTTTCTGTTCTCTCAGTGCCTCTTCTTGCATTTTCTTCTGTTGTTTCATCAAATGTTGTTCATCTTTCTCCTGGCGTTTTGTTTCCTTCTGAAGTTGTTTTTGTATTTTCTGAACCACGTATGTTGATACCTATGTTGAGTACTGTGTGTGTGCCCACCTATGTTGAGTACTGTGTGTTTGACACATGAGATAATATAGTAGAGATACTGATATGATGCCATTGATGCGGACGAAATCTCACAAATTAAACCACATAATATACTAGTAATACGACGTTAGGGTGACTCCATGTTGTGTCTGGTGAATTACTCCACGAAATCTCACAAATTTGTTGACAATGTTGCTATTATTTGTGTAAAAAAAAACGCCGACGACTTTGCCGTCGGCGTAGGCCTGCGTGGCTTCACTTACCCGTCCACCGCGCGTACGCGGCTTCACTTACCCAAATCGACATCCCGCGCCCAAAATCCCCAAATCGACATCGCGTCGCCGCCGTCCCATCCCCAAATCCTCCTCCGCCGCTGCCGGCCGTCCCAGCCCGTGGTCGCCTCGCCGTGCCCGTGCCCACGGATCAGCCGTCCTCGACGCTGCGGACGACCTCGGCGCCGGCTTCACCTACCCTCCCTCCCTGTACCGCCCTCGACCTCCCCTCCCTCCCCTGCGCGAAGGTGTGCTTCCCCTCTCTGCCTCCTCCCTCCCCTACCGAAACCGCACGCAAGGTGTTTGTGAAAAAGTGTACATGAACATGCAAAGTATTAAGCTAGATAGGTGACAGTGTGTGTGCAAGTAGGTAGCAGGCAAAGTATTAGATAGGTGACATCAAGATCAGTTCAGTAGTTTGACAGACTTGATATATGGAAATGAAATTTGGAAATGTAGGTTTGTAGTTATTGTGCTAGTCATTAAGCTAGTGTAGCAATGTAGGTTTGTAGTTATCAAAATCTAGCTACATTTGAGCTGTCTCATTTTGGAAGCACACTAGTGTAGCAATGTAGGTTTGCAGTTAGTCATTTTGTAGTTATCAAAACATAGCAGTTAGCAAGCACACTAGTGTAGCAATGTAGTTATCAAAAGCTACATGCATTTTAGTTTGCAGTTAGTCATTTTGTAGTTATCAAAACATAGCAGTTAGCAAGCACACTTGTTGAGGACATATGGGTTGATTTTGTGAAGTGTTAGTAAGAAATATAGCACATGGTTGTTTGTAAGAAACTAGTTAAGAATATTTTTCCTGACGCAAAATGGTCATATGTACCTCCTTTGATATTAGTCTAATCATGATTTTCTCTCGATAATGATATTAACTCCCTCTTTCGCAATATCGAGAATGGAGGCCACATCGCTACACTTGCTTATATTAATTGAATCCATATGGATAATAACTAGGGATAATTTGAACCCATATCAAATCATTTGCCCAAGCTTTCTCAATGGCAGTACTTGGCTCTCCCCTCCTTTTGTTGTTGCCGTTTAGGGTTACTGTTAGTGTTAACTACATTTTTCAACATGCTTAAAAGTTTACCCTTTCTCAATGCAGGTGATTGACCAAGATGAGCCAAGGGAAGGAATCATCGGCCTCCTTGCTGAAGAAATTAAAAGTTACTAAAAGTGGAAGAGCAAGTACACCGAACCCGCGTTACCTGTCTGACAGTGGTGAGAGTAGAGGTGATGCAATTCTTAATTGAATCATGTCTTTATGCTTAATTGTTCACCCTTTCTCAATGCAGGTGAGGGTGGAGATGCTGGAGGAGGGGGAGGTGCCGATGCTCCACTTCCTCCGAGGGGACGAGGTGCAGGACGAGGATGAGGACGAGGTGTAGGACGAGGGCGAGGGCGAGGTGAGGGAGGACGAGGGTGAGGTGGGGGCGATGTCTTCGGACATACCCTCTGCTTCTGTCGACGAGGGTTCGGAGGAGACGGGCCCCTCCACGTACGTGGGGGCGGGCCCCTCCACGGACTTGGAGGCGGGGCCCTCCGGGCGGCGGAAGCCGCCAAAGATTCGAGGGGAATCCCAGGTCCCTGATGAGGACAAGGAACCTGCTACCGAGGAGGAGAAGATCCTCATTACGCCTAATGGGAAAGAGTAAGTGACTATATATACTAATTTTGAACATGGTAACTTCATTGTTGTCAGGACAGTATGACATGTACTAATGTTTAATTATTGTGCAGCAACTGGATACATCCTGCGGGAAGCCGTGTGCCAAACACCCTTGTTGGAGCTTTGATTAGGAAGTTTTGGCCGGGCTTGTACAGTACCGTCCCCAACGGCGCGAGGAAGCTAGCCACCCGTTGGGTAGACTATCAGGCCGCCAATTACGCGACCGGCGGGAAATGTTCTGACGCCGTGATCAACAAGTTTTGGGTAAGTTGAACTTTTCGAATTTCGTTAATACTTGATGTTCCCACCATGCTCTCACAATTTTTTTTGCATGATTACAGAAGTTCTATAGGGTACTTCCTGAGCAGCGGGGCGATGCGGACAAGACTTTGCAGGGGGCTTGTATGAAGTTGACACGACAGCAGTTCTACAATGCAAAGCATACCATGATCAATCATTTCAGTACTGAGACGTTAGGCAAGACGGCGGTGAAGCATGAGATTGTGGAGAACCCACCTGAGGTTTCCGTAGATGACTACATGGCGGTAAGTACATTGTTAATGAGATTACATGTTGCTGCTAAGTTGCAATTGCATTATCCGTTCTTCTCATGAGTATTGTTTTTTCAGTTTAAGCCCCAATGGGCCTATGGCAAGGATGACGCGTGGAGGGCGTTGGTGTCTAGGTGGGCTGGGGAGGACAACGAGTTCAAGGCCTTGAGCGAGCGAAACAAGTTAAACCGCGGGAGCGGGGGGACACATTGTGCGGGTGCCCGCAACCATGAGCGCTTCAAGGCAAAGCTGGTATATATATACATGAAACAATCTTCATTTATTTCCCCTCATGTTCCTACTTGATGCGCATGACACTTCTTTGGCATTGCAGGAGGCCGATCTCGGGGAGCCTCTTACGGACATGCAAACATGGGAGAAGATGAAGATGAAGAAGCCCAATTTTTCTGAGCCTCAACCCTCGTGCCTGATTACTTCGGCACTGCCAAGGAGGGGCTAAAGGCATACGTCGAGACGTTCCAGGGTATAAATCCGTTCGTGGACAACCCTCTTGAGCATGACACCGACGAGAGAGCGGTGGTCCTTGCCGGGAACGGTTGGGAGCATGGCCGTCCTGGCGTGCTTAGTGCGGTACTCACGCGTACTCCTGAGTTGAGCCTCTCGCATGTCAAGTCAACCCTCACCGCCGACGACCCTCCCGTCCTGCCTCGTCGGCCTTCCCGAGCTCGCGCCGATGTAAGTTTTTCTCAATTTCATTCTCTTTCCGACATTCGTTCCTAGCTAAGTGGCTAAGTTGACTAGATGCGTTCCCTTTTAAAACTGTAGGCTGGTTTCGAGGCGGCCTTCGATGCCGCTTACGCGGACTATGACAGAGAGTATCGTTGTGGGTACAAAAGAGCCAGGAGTATGAGGAGTGGGCAGAGTTGAGGGATGCTGTAAGTTTCAACTTTTATATTTGCAAACTATGACAAGTCCATTTCCTCTAGTTTGAACCTTCTTTTTCTACAACTCCTGACATCTTTACTATCTTGTAGGCTGACGAGAAGTTTCATGCCACTAGAGAGCGGTCGCAGCTGCCTACGCGTCCACCTAGGCCGGGGATCATGCCCGTCGCGCCTACGAGGGAGTCGGTCGCTCGCACATACAAGCCAGCGACTCCGGTAAGTTATTTGCCAAACAAGTTGTTACCGCCATGTTGTGCTTTCCAAGTTGCTAACTTGGACTCAAACATGTAGGGATCGGATGCTCAAGGACCATGGCACCCTTTGGTCGTGCTTCTCCCTCGCCGACTTCAACGCGCGCGCTCGTGGAGCATGGCACTGGTGGTGCCTCGCCGAGTTCGTCGCCTCTGACCACACCGTCCCGTGCCTCGCCGGATTCCAACTGTGCCTCGACTGGCCCACGCGGTCGGTCGCCTATTCTCACGCTGTCAGAAATGGACACCTCGGGCTCTCGGGAGGTGTAGGATGTGTTCGGGTGTAGCGTGCGTGAATTTGAACTATGTTTGTGTCATTTTTGAGTTTGGATGAATTTGAATCATGTTTGTATCATTTGGATTAGTATGTGATGTTTATTTGATGTTTCTGTGATGTTTTATAATTTGTGCAATTTTAATTGCATTTGAAATGCGCCAGAAACCAGCAGCAGAAAATTTCAGAAACTGAAAATATGGTCTAACATACGCCGACGGCATTGCCGTCGGCGTATGTGCTGTGTGGACGCACAGGATTGCGCCACGTCAACGCTGGATAACCATATGGTCATCCCTACGCCGACGACATTAGCAGCACACGTGGCAGCATAGGCCGACGGCACTGCCGTCGGCGTATAGGTGGAGCAGACGGAGACGTTCGACGGCCGTTTTGTGGGTCCCACTACGTCTTCGCCGACGGCGGCGGATACGCCGACGGCTATTTACATACGCCGACAGCGTCCTACGCCGACGCCATTACGCCGACGGCGGCCGTCGGCGTAATACTACACCGACGGTGATCGTGGCTACGCCGACGGGCGGACCGCCGTCGGCGTTTTGACGGTTTCCCGTAGTGCCTGGCGGCTCCCGGCGACCTCGGCTGCCCGGGCTCTTGGCTGGCAAATAGTGTAAACAAAGTGATTAGGTGTGATGCTTGCGGGGGCAAAAGCTGGCCTCTGCCACTGTGTACATCCTATGCCCAGGCTCCCGGAGTTGTCTAGCTCCGTCACTGCCAGCAGCAACGTCGCGATGGCATTCACACGCACGCCGGCGCGCGCCAGCTCCTCCGCCACCAGCCGGCAGCCGCACCACGCCCACCATCGTCGCCTTCGAGAGGCTGTACGGGAGCGCCGCGATCCGAACGAGCTTGCCCGTGGTGATCCCCGTGTACAGGATGCACCCGCTCCGCCCAGTGGCGGAGGCAGGATTTTTATATTGGGTATGCGAAGTCGCACACTAAATATTTTAGCACCATTTTTTTCATTGAATCTTATCCCACGTTTATTTAAAACTACAATTTTTCAGGTACATATTCTTCATTTTTCGCTGAGGTAAAAATAAATAACTATTTAAGGACTGGAATTTCAATCCGGGAAAGTAAAATACATAAATTAAATTTATAACACTCGTGTGGTCAAGGACTGCAATCATCAAGAATTAGGATTGATGGATCACGGATGAGTCTGGTTTTGTTTTTTCGAGCTTAAATCAACGCGTCCCTGCCCTGATCTCAGCCCAACTGGCCCGGTGGAAGGGCAAACATGCAGTTCGGCCCATATAAGCAAGCCTGCACGCGGGAGGTCGCCGGAGGACGATTTTTTCGAGTCTAACATGTAGAAAAAAACCCTATCATGTATATACGCGTATATATGAGTATATATACAAAAAATATTTGGCAAAAAATATTGGGTATGCATCGCATACCCATGAATTAGGCTAGCTCCGCTCCTGGCTCCGCCGAGGCACCATGACACGCGCGGCGCGCTTGACGCTAGCCACCGTGGACCGCGTAGTTGGCCGCCATGACTCGGTCGAAGTCGGCGAGGTCGACAAAGCGACAATGGGCACCGGCGCCGCGGACGCGGAGATGCCGGCGTCGCTGTAGAGGATGTCCAGCCGGCCGTGGCGCGCGCCGACGAGGTCCACCGCGGCCGCGATCTGCGCCTCCTCGCGGGCGGCAAGCGCGTGCGCCCATGCTGGCGCTCGCCGCATGCTAGCTGCTGGGCGGGGCCGGCCACACTCTGCGCCATCGCGGAGCTCGTGAATGCCGAGGGCACGGAATAGGCGGCGGCGGCCTGGAATCCGGCGTGCGTGCTACTAGCTGTGGGCCCGTGCGTGCGCTGCCCGGAGCATCACGACCGGGCATAGCGAGCCAGACGCCGAGGCGGCGGCCGCCGGGATTGTCGCCTTCCGATGGAGCAGCGCGGCCGGGATGGCCGCGGACGCCGCACCGCCGTGGCGGACCTCCGGCACCGGGACGCAGAGGTGGCCGTGCCGCGCAAGCCCTTCCGCTCCCCGCGCTGCAGAGAAGCAGCCGCGCAGCCCCGGCAGCTTCTGTCTGCTGCTTCTCTGGCCGCCCTGAGCTCGCCGCCGGCTGCTTCATACGGCCACCATGTAACATGGTCGACAAAATGACTAGAGTCGACAAAATGACTAGATAAGATTATATCCATGGGGACAAATAGATGCGAAGAAAAAAAATCAGGGTGCATTTTGCAAAAAAGAAAACTGCCACGTCAGCGACTTAACGCCTTCTGTGACGGAGTGACGAACGTGACTCTAACTCACAACTATGTGACCAATAGTTTGCATTTTTTGAGTTCAAGACTAATGCGCTCATCTATGACAACTTTGTGACCCCTCAAGCGTTTAACTCTAGAAATAATACAGACGAATACTTGTACAAGATGTTAGCATGCAATTGCTAAGTGATCAAAAATAAGAAATTAGTACTCCCTCCATTCACTTTTATAAGGCAAAAAATGAGTGAATCTAGACTAATTTTGTATATAGATTCACTCATTTTAGTATGTATCTGACCAAAATGAAAAGATAACTAGTGTGCCTTATAAAAGTGAATGGAGGGAGTAATTGAAAGTGCATGTTGCCCCCATGCGTGGTTTTGCTAATTAATTACAATCCTTATGAACTAATGTTTGCATTGAGATATCCTTATAGATCTTGTCCGTAGGAAAAGAAAGAAATTCATGTGTTGGACTCTAAAAACTTACATGGTAAAGTATGGCTTGGAAAAGAAGATTGAGAGAACATTCATATTTATCTCCAAGTCATCCTATATGTCAAGAGAAAAAGATGAAGTGCAAGTTCAATATGATCCATCTCAGAAGATATCTTTTGTTTGAAACTTGCAATGGATACATGAAGACAGAGCTAAATAAGACTCTCCCATAATGGGGTATGGGGGAGTTGGAGAAGTCTTCATCAAGCATGTGCTAACAAGCATGATCAAGAAAGGTGTTCCAACTTGAGAGAGTCAAGATCGTCATCATTTAACTCAAGTGGAATGCGCAAGGCGAAGATATGATTTTGATATGGTTTCTATTTTACCGGTCTCATATTGTTAATGGGAGACCGGATAATATGATAGATGTCGTACTATCAAGAGAGACTCTCAAGTGAGTAACTTGACCGCATCTTTATGGAGAGTTCAAACCTTTGCATATCATCTTTCTTACTTCTTATTTGGCTTTTATCCATGTGGGAATTTAGAGGTTGTGTTCATCTCCATACCAAGCTCTAGTTCATCAAAAACGGATTTCATATGAATATCTTGTTGAGTTTTTGATGTTGGAGGTTTTACCAGTTTGTCTTTTCTGGAGAGAAGTAAAACTCTCCTTTATTGGTTTCTTCCTCACACGATGGACTATGATGTGTATATGTATGATCTTGTAGAGCTTGTGATTATCTTCTAAACAAGCCCAAAATCATAGAAAACGGAGTCCGGATGAAAAACTTGTTGTGTTTCGGGTTTGGAAATATTATCGGTTTATCCGTGAGGAAAGTTCTACACCTTCCCATGGTTGGTAACTTTACTCTTTATGGTTCTTTTTGTAGGAAAGTTCTTGTTGCTATCTTTCCAACAAAATTGGTTTCACCTGATTTGGATTTCGTACGTGAAAATTATTGAGTTTACAGTTTTGCTGGTTTACCAGGCCGGAGTCTCCGGTGTGCTCCAACCGGAGTCTCCGGACTCAAGATTTCTTGTCGAACGACTCGGGGTGGAGAGCCACTGCATAGGGACCGGAATGTCACCGAAATGTCTGTGGAGTCTCCAGCCAAGGCCGGAGTCTCTGGTCTCTAAGACCGGAGTCTCCGGTGTAAGTTTCCTGCAACGGCTATTTTTTTGGGGACTTATAAAAAGGCCCCCTTCTTCCCCAATGTGGGCAATTCTTCCAAGCACGATTTTTTCCCATCTCTCACCTCCATTGTTGACCTTGCAAAGCTTGTCCCTCTCTCAATTCCTCTCATGATTCTTGCATATTTTTGAGGGAAAAGAGAGAGGAGATCTAGATCCACATTTCCACCAATCCATCTCTCCTCTAAGTGAGGGGAACCCTTTGGATCTAGACCTTGGAGTTCCATTTGTTGAGTTCTTCTTTGTTCTTTCTCTCTTCTCCCCCCATAAGTATTAGTTGCTTTTGGTGAGATTTGGAGTGAAGGATTTGAGCATTTCTTGTGTTCTTGCCTTCGCTTTTGTGCATCGATTTGCTCTCTCCACGAAGATTCGTGGAAGTGAAAACTTGTGAGCTTGTTACTCTTGGTTTGTTGGACCCTAGACAGTGTTCTTGAGGCCTTTTTTGGTCAAGGCCTTTTGTGGCTTGTTGGGACCTTTTGTGGTCATTTGGGAGCTCCCAATCCTTTTGTGGGTTGTGCCTCAAGATTGTTGTAAGGGACTCGATTTCTGGCCAAAAGGAAATCAATAGTGGAAAGTGAACCGAACTTTTGGGCGAGATTCATCGGGGAATAGGGTGAGGCCTTTTGTGGCATCTTGAGTTTGAAACTCACACCCCTCCAACGAGACGTACTCACCTAAAAAAGAGGAACTCGGGAATACATCAGCGTCTCCGCGTGCCTCGTTTATTTCTATACCCGAGCTCTTTACTTATGCACTTTACATTGTGATAGCCTTCCTGCTTGAAGTATTATATCTTGCTATCGCCTTGTTACTTGTCTTGCTTAACATAAGTTGTTGGTGCACATAGGTGAACCTAGTATATTAGCTTGTATGCTTGTTAAATTAAAACACCTAGTTTTATTCCGCATTTATCAAGACTAAACCGGAAAAGTTTTAAATCGCCTATTCACCCCCCTCTAGACGGCATCCTTGTCCTTTCAGTAATAAACTTTCTCCACGATGCACAACATGAAAGCAGTATAACAGTCCACACATACACTATCTCGAAGATGGTATTATACGTGCATTATGATGTTCACCGCTCTGCTCACAACGGTACCATATATCAACAATACTAATTTAATTAGCTTTTTTGCGAATGACTAATTGAATTAGCTTTATTTCCTGTAATATAAGAGCATCTATGCTTGCAATGCATTGCATCATAAAACATGTTAGGGCATCTCCACTCGTGCCCAAAGAGCCTCCCAGGCCATTTTTGGGGCCAAATAGCGCCGAAATCCCCAGTCGTGCCCCTCGGGAGGCCAAATAGCGCCGTTTTGGGCGAAAATAGCGCCGGCGCACCCAGGCCAAACCCAGCGCGCCGGGTTCAGTCCGGGGGCGCCGACGCCAATTTTTGCATGCAGAAAGGCCCAGTGTCAGCCACCCAGCGGCCTCTCTCTCTCCTCCTTTTCCTCTCCCCACCCAGGTGCCCTCTCTCTTCCTTTTCTTTCCCCACCAACCGCCCCTCTCTCTCCCCATTTTCCTCAACCACCGAGCAGCAGACTCGTCGTCCTCCTCGAGCACGGGTGAGCTCGGTCGCCGCGCTCGGACGAGCTGCGCCTGCGTCGTCCGCGCCCGGAGGATCTGCGCCCGCGTCGGCCAGCGCGCCCGCGTCGTTTGCTCGGCCGCCGCGCTCGGAGGAGCTGCGCTCGTGCCCGTCCGCGCCGCGCGCTCCCGTCCCTCCGTTCTTGGTTTCTTGCTCGGATTGATTTGGGTTCCGGGCTGGATTGACGGCGGCGACCGACGTGGGCGCACAGCGGCGGGGATAGGCGCGCACGGATCAACTTTGGGCCGGAGCTCGCGGTCTGGTCAATGTCGGTGGCACCCCAAGAGTCCAAAAAATAGCGCCTGGGGGGCAACACGAGTGGAGATGCCCTTATTACTCTTATTAGCGGAGCAACAATGAAACCACTAACAAAAAGAACTTGAAAAGCGGGAGTAACAGAAAATTAAAAGAATAGATACTCAGAGCACTAATTACATTGGTTTCTCATCTGCACTCTGGCTGGCCGTGATGTGGGAGTGGGAGGCCATTACCAACAAAAGAGAAAGAGTAAATTCTAGTTTTTACCCCTAGTTTGACAATTTTGACACTAATTACCCCATTTAGCATGTTTTCATTCTAATTAGCCCATTTAGCAAAAGTTGTGCCAATTTTTACCCCTCTTTTTTTATTAGGGATCGATTTGTGGGTCCCGCTGCTGCGAGGTGGATATTTTGAAAGGCATACCTAGTGAAAGTTTTGAAATTTTAGTATTGGTAGTGTTCAAAACTAGAGCTGAATCGGAGAAAGTTTATCGGACATTTCTGAGCTAGGAGATCAGTCACGAGTAATCTGGAAACCTTCAACGCAACTACTATCTAAACTATGTGAACACCGGTAAGCTGGCCGGTAATTCATTAAAGGAGATTGCTGTAATGTGAAAACTAACCAAACGCTAGCTCTCCTAACAATAAGTAGGATTGCCATGGACGCTAACTGTGACTCTAGCCTCGCCGCAGACGATGAGCTCTTCAGTCACGGTGGGCATAAAACCCGATACCCGAAGTCCGAACCCGAAAAATCTGAACCCGAACCCGTATAGCCCGATCCCGAAAAACCCGAGTGCTACATCGGGTAGCAGTTTTGAAAACCCAAATTTTATTCAGAAATCTCGGGTTAGAAGTCACAGCACCCGAATTGGCCGAACTACCCGAAATAGAGAAGACCCAGTAAGAAAATCCCTCATTTTAGCAAAGCCCAGCCCAAGTTTCTCACGTAACCTAGTCTAAATCGCATGACCCATCCCCATCTCGTTCCCTGGCACCCTTCCCACGGTCTCATCCCCATCTCGCTCGCACCCTGCAACCAATGACCCAGCCGCCATGGCCAATCGAGATCTGCCGCAGCCCATCTGCATGGTCGTAACCACAACGGCAAGATGGACGCTCCCGCCCATGCCGGGTGATGCGTCTCCGCCTCCATCGTGCATCCCTGCAGCCTCGATCTAGCGCCGACGACCGCATGGTCTGCATCTCGTCCGGATGCGGGAAGCCGACGACCAGCCCAACAAACTTGATGTCATGCGCGACAGGGGCAGAGCACTACGCCGGCCATCTCCCTCTTATCCCGCTGGCCGCCGCCGGTATTCTTCGCCGCATCGACATCCTCTGTCTCAAGCTGGAAATTTGTTGCATGTGCTAATTCGGGCAAAATCGTGAAAACCCGTACCTGAATTATCGGGTACCCGATTTGTCGGGTTTTGATTTTTTTAGGAGAATCTCGGGTGTCAGATCTGGAAACCCGATTTATAGAAAGCCCGAAAAACCCGACCCGAAATTTCGGGTAAACCCGAACGCCCACCGTGACTCCTCAGAACGCCGCCCGAGCTGTGGTGCCACACGTTTTTGCCTACACCGTGGTTCCGCGCCACACATTACAGGAACTTCGTTATGGACCTGTTCGTGTGCAAGCCACGGACAGGAACCGTTTCAAGGGCTCGCCTCGCTGTTGGACGTCGGCGGTTGGTCCGACGGAGGCACCAACCACCAAGGCCATCGCCGGAATATTTCCCACGTCAAGTGTAGCATACTGGGGCTGTCGCACGTTGTCGCCAGGCTGTCACCTATCGTTTCTAAAACTTTGACTATGTATGCCTGTGCGAGAACGAAACTGGCGGTGACCACTCGAAAAAAAATGGAGGGGTTAAAAATTGGTAAACTTTTTCTAAATGGGGTAATTAGAATGAAAACTTGCTAAATGGGGTAATTAGTGTCAAAATTGTCAACTAGGGGTAAAAGCTGGAATTTACTCAAAGAGAAAGTACGGAATTGAGTACCTGTGATCTACTGAGCTCGATGGAGATCCGCATGCGGATCATGCTGCCCGTGGATATTTGCAATGAAATTGTGCACTTCAAACCAATGCCTCCGGTAGATGCTGCTGCCAAGTACTTGGTGAGTTATCTTTCCTCGATGTTGCATATCCGTCAAGATGACCTAAGAGCAATATGTCGTGGCCTAGGCTAAAACCATGTTGGATGTCCCTATCCATTGTTGTCTTAATGGTTCTTTTGACGAAAAAGATGGCTAGACAAGAACAAGCATGGAGTGCTAACTTTTGAAGGACATGTCTTATTGTCGTCCTGGATATACGGAGGTGCTAGATCCTGAGATTGGCGCAGCACTAGCGGCCTGTTTGGTTGCTCGTATTGTTTTTGGGCTTCTCGTCTCCATGTCTCACTTGGGCGTGGCTCTGAAAAAACGTGACCTGAGTCATGTTGTGCAGCCCGTTTGGTTACCTACATATCATTTTTCTTTTTGCCTATTTATTTATCAATTTTGTGTTTGGTTGCCTGCGGTGCATAGTGGTTGCATCTGTACGCGGATACTCTCACCTCCTATTCTACATGGTGAAGCTTACCTCCCGCGATCAGTTCCATGGCGAACGGCGGCGACAAGCACGACATGGCGGACGGCGGCGACAAGCGCAAGAGCTACTACCGTGACAATGTAGTTTATGGCGGCAAACGACGGCGGTGACAAGCGCAACAACTGCTGCCTTGACAGTGCAGTTCATGCCCGTGACAGAGGTTGAAGAACATTGTACACTAGTGCAGTTTAAACAAGTACGAAGTTTAGTACAAGATCTGCTCGTATGCGACCGTCGAAATAGAAAACTTATAACACGAAAGTTGTGCGGAACGTTGAGATGAAACTACACGTCAAAGGAAATTTCGAACAGTCGATCGAGTGCGATGAATTTGAAAATGTTCGTCTAAAAATGGTGCAAACTTTCGTCCACAATTAAGAAGCTAGGGTCCACGAAACTCGAAACCGATCGCGGGAATGAAACCTACTCGTCGATACAAACATATCTCGTGTTCAAAATATTTCGAATCAAAGTATATTTACGTATATTAGAGGGAATTATAGGAACACCTAGAGGTGAGGGGAACGTTCCTGGGCCTCCCTGACACATGGGACACATCCCATGGGATGGCTCGTGCAGGCCAGAGGCACGAGGGGCTCTCTTCAGCCTAGCCCTGAAAAAACGCCCAAATCAACCGTACCTCCTTAGCCTGGCCCAGCGTGGTTTAACATTCATGCGCATGTAGGAACACGGGTTGGACCAGGCAACCAAATGACCATTTTTTACATGCGCAGGGCCTGGTTGGGTTGTTGGTGGGCTACCAAACACGCTCTAAAGGTATAGGCAACTTTTCCATCCTTTAAATTACAGGCCTGTGGATGTGGGATGCCGTTACAACCAAGGGCAACCAGGGCCTTGGACTAGGGCCTCGAAAAAGTTCTCACCTCTATATACTTCTAGGGCTCCTTTGATTCGTAGGATAAGAAAAGTATAAGAATAGAAATTTCATAGGATTGGAATGACATGTCTAATGGAATCGTATGGGAAGAGAAAGTTCCTTTGATTGGGTGAAGGAAATTTTCCATGAGGCTATACCTCATGTTATTTTCCTATGAAGTTTGCACTACAAAATTCCTATGGAACTTTTTCCTATGTGATGTGATCCTATGAATCAAATGGATGCTGAAGCAAAAAATCCTATAGGATTTCAATTCTACCAAATCCTTTAAAAATCCTACGAATCAAACGAGCCCCTATATTTTTTGCCCGGTGACGTCACCGCTATCAGTATCTACTAGCAGCCTAACACTGATCTTAAAAAATAAATAAATACTAATAGCAGCCTAACACTGTACACCAATCCCTCTTGGTAGAGCTTAGCCCAGTCAACAAATCCCTCTCCGTACGCGTCAAGTAGTCAACGTGTCACCAAAAGTCAGCCCACTAGTTCGAGCCACTTGTAGAAACTGTGGCATGTGTGATCGATCCATCCAGCAAGCAGAGAGAGACCACGCAGAGGTAAGTCTCAACCAAATGGAGTAGGTCCGCTTGTTCGTGCCGTTTCTATCAACATACTAATAATTGACTAATTTCTCAAACACCCAAACGTAATCCTCATAGGTAATTATAGAATGTCTGGTTTATTTTATAAAAAAAATTATGTACGTTGATGCTTGATATCGATGCAATTTCTTACCATGTTACATAAATACAAGATGAAGTCATATGATTCGTGGATACCCCAATCTAGCATGTCAAGTTATTTTCCCGAGGGAAAACTCATGATTTTTTTTGTTCAATCATAAAGTATTTAATTCAAATTCTACAACATTTATGCAATAAAGCCATAATTGTATGCTTTGTCTTAGTGTACTTTTCTGGATAGTTGCGGGCTCTTAATTTTGGTCCTGGTCTTTCTCAAATTCTGAATCCGCCGCTCCTTACAACACCGATAGAATGACAAAGTGTGTTGTCAACATGGGGTCACGGGCTCACAACTCCATGGAATGAACTAGGGACTAAATCTATGTCCATCCACCATGTCGATGTTGGATGTGGGAAGCCGAATGCCTCTCCTCGGAAGAGACTTTCCAATCTCCATGACTAATGTTCTGACTTGATCTTCTCCGTGAGTGTCTGCGATGAGGGCGCGGCCTTGAGGGACAACATGGGAAAGACCGGGATTGCGGAGAGCATCGTCATAGCTATAGTCGCCCGACCTCCACACTTAAGAAGCCGAGCATGCTAGAACTGTAGCCTGCCTTGCCCACCACCGACATTAAAGTACTTTGGTACTTCCAGAAGACCACACACCGTACTTCCAAATCGCAATCACTGCCAATCAAGTATTAAAGTACTTTGCCCCAACGAAACATGAATGTTGTCAATCTCCCCGGCTTGCTGAATACAAAGAATTAAACATATGGTGTGGAATATGATACACAAAAGTAACAGCAGGAAGTAACGTAGAGCGTGGTGAAAACGGTGTTTGTATCAGTGTGGAATAAAGGACCGGGTCCACAGTTCACTAGTGGTGTCTCTCCATAAGACAAATAAACATACATGTTGGGTGAACAAATTACAGCTGGGCAATTGACAAAGTGCATACGCATGACAATGAAAGATATGATAAGAACATGTTCATTGTTAGATCTATTGGGCATTACATCAATATACATATACCGCTTACTAGCTGCATCTATGACTAATAATCCAGCTCCGGGATAGCTTCCGTGTCTCCCGTGAGTATTAAGTTGCAAGCAACAGATAAAAACATTAAGCAAAGTGTGTAATGTAAACAATGCATATGACATATAGACACAGTAAAGTTGTTTTCTCCCTAGTGACAATAGCACATCTACAGACTTAGTCGTTTCTGTCATCTCGAGCCCAGGATTCTAGAGGCATGAACCCACTATCTAGCATAAATACCCCCTCTTTCAGTCATTAGCATCTACTTGGCCAAAATATCTACTAACAACGGAGAGCATACAAGAACATAGATAAAACATGGATATAAATAGATGAACAAACTTGATAATAACTTCACAATTCATCGGATCTCAGCAAACACAACATATAACATTACATAAAGATAATCTTGATCATGTTAGGCAGCTCACAAGATCTAAACATGATTGCACAAGGTGGAGAGACTACCAACTAGCTACTGCTATGGACCCGTAGTCCTGTGAAGAACTACTCACGCATCACTCCGGAGACAGGCATGGTGATGAAGAGCCCTCCGGTGATGATTTCTCCTACGGCGGGTGCCGAGAAGAACTCCAGAACCCTCCCGAACTAGGGTTGACGACAACGACGGTGACGGAACTTTTCGTAGATGTAATTTATAGGCGAAAGAGGGGTGCCAGGGGGCACCAGGTGGGACAGGCGGGTGGCGGCGCGAGGCCACCCTTGGCCGCGCCATGGGCCCGCCTCCTCTCCTGGGCTGCCTCCTGGGCTTCTCCTTCGGACTGGTGCTTCGTTCCCGTGCAAAAATAAATCAGGTAAATTGTCGTGCCTTTTGGAGAATATTTCCAGAAGAGAATTTTTGAAATAAAAAAAATAGCAGAAAACATGAACTGGCACTGTGGCATCTTGTTAATAGGTTAGTCCCAGAAAATGCATAAAAATGATATAAAGTGTAAATAAAACATGTGATATTTAATATATAACAGGCATGGAACATAAAAAATTGTAGATACGTTTTGGACGTATCATGTGGCAACCCTGGATGTTGAAATGTGCGAATGACTCTCCATCGAGCGGCATTTCGGTAGTGGTGGTTTCTGTCTTTGGCAGTGTGGGTGGAGAGGAACGGGCGGTAGGGGTCTCAAGTGTCGGTGATGCTTCGGTATGGAGGCTCCCATGTCGTGTCGTGGAGGTCTTGTTTGATGGTGGCGGGCGTTTTTGGTCTCGGCGACGCGTGGCGTCGTCACCATCTTGGGGCGTCGTCGTGGAATCCCGACCCATCTCAGTCTGTGCCATCATCGGCGGACATGTTAATAAATATCTCGACGCTCCGTGGCCTCGACAGTAGGCGTGCCTAGTTGCTTCCTATTCTATACAAGTCGCATTGTTGTTTTCGGTCCTGGTCCTCTGTGTTTGTTGGCAGGATCAGTGCTCCACCGCCCGGAGCGCTCTCCTTCTCTCCCTCCCGCGACGCCACGGTTCGCCGCCGGCGCGCTCCGTCGCCGCTACACCCCTCCACGGTCAGATCTACGAGCATGGAGCTCTCCGCCGCCTCGCCCTCCACCTCCCCGCCGCGCTCGCCGTCCGCGGCGACGGATTTACTCGTCGGCGGCCGCTCCGGCGACCAAATGGTCCGGGGCGCCGCCCCTGCAGCTCACCTGCATCTCCTCCGCCAGCTCCGCGCGCTCCCAGGCCCCCACGCGCGCATGCGCGAGCGTGAGCTCGACGGCGCGGTCGAGCTCGCGGCGCGTCCGCCGCTGGCTGACGTCACGCGAGGACGTCAGCACGGCCCACCTGTCAGCCTCTGTGCATTTTTGTTAGGGTTTCAGAAAAAGAAAAAAATGACATGTGGGTCCCCTGATGATTTAAAATAATTACAGAAAATACCCCAAATTGTAAAATTCCCAATTTACAAACTACAATTCAGAAAAATACAAAAAAATACCAAAATTTGCAGAACAAAAAGATCTTCACAACTAACACAACTCCATGCATGCTTACACAACTTTGACGAAAAATAATTACAAAAAACTTCAAATCGCAAAATTCCTTACTTTCAAACTATAATTCCTAACTTCCAAACTATAATACACATAAATATAAAAAAATACCAACAAAAAATATCTTCACAGCCAGCACAACTCCATGCATGCTTACAGAACTTTGAGAAAAATAATTACAAAATACTTCAAATAGCAAAATTCCTAACTTTTAAACTACAGTTCAAAAAAAATACAATAAACAATACCAAAATTTGATTGCTCTTTTCTTTTCCCGATGTTTCGTTCTTATCGACAAAACAAGAACCCGGAGTTGCTTCTAAGAACACCGACAGTCCGTACCTCGCTGCCAACAAAGAAGGTAAATGTGACCCAGCTTTTAGAAATTTCTACTGTATGTTTTCCTCAATTATTTTGAGCCCCATCTTGTGTGGCAATCTCAAGACCATCATAATATGTTCAGTTCAATTGGTTATTTACCTTACACATTAATATTTTGTATTGGTCAACATTTTGGATAAATTTGTGAACAAAAAAAATATCACATCATATAAATCCAAATTCCCGATTTAAGTCTTCTAAAATTTTAGCATACTTTCAAATCTAATCAATTTACAACCGTCAACACAATTCTAATCGTAACAATTTCCCAATTTAACCAACTTTGAAATATGAAAAAAAAATGCACAAATAATAATTCAAAGAATAACCATCAGGAAAATACAATTAAAATATCGAAATGACCAGAAAAATATATGCTACCTTCTTGCGACAACATACAAACATTTTCCAACATTTCAACTTGGCAAAAATTTGAATAAAATTTAAATGCATTCCCTCTAGATAAATAGTTTTGAATTTGCAAAAATACTTACATAGTGTATTTTCTTCTCATTATGTACATTAATTATATTCTAAATCTTAACAACTTGCAAACGTGAAAAGAAATCAAAACTAAACAAACTCCAAATTTGCACTTTTTTGTAATCCAAACAAAATTTTGAACGCAAACTTTTCTTTAATTCCAATTTTTTTGAAATCAAAACAACTACTGAACATGGACATTTTCAATTTTAAATTTCACCCCATGGGCGCGACTTCAAATATACCAATATGAGCATAAAAATAAACACTAGCTATAAACCATTTTTTTATAACACTCCAAGCAACTTTTGAGTTTGCAGACATTCAAATTTGAACTTTTCACACCACGGTACTTACAACTATGACGATAAAAATTTAAATTTGAATATTCAATATATTGAATACCTTTCAAATCTAAGATTTAAATCCAAGTAACTTTTGAGTTTGCAGACTTTCAAATTTGAACTTTTCACACCACGGTACTTACAACTATGACAAGAAAAATCAACATGACCACAACAGAAAGCACTAACTATTTATGACATGATATCAAAATTCAAATTTGAATACTTAAATATTTTGACTGCCTTTCAAACTTGAGCATTCAACAAACGTAAACACAATTCAAATATGAATAACTTCCCAACTTTGACAAATTTTAAATTTTGAACAACTTATAAGTGCCAACTTACAAATATTTCTTAAATATGGTAGGAAACCTTACCATTCCCGCTTCATTTTTACAACCGTGTTTCTCTACGGTAAATATGTTGTACAATAAATAGGACTTCAATTTCTCGACGTCCTTAACATGGAAAACGATATTGTTTTTGCTATTTCCCCCCTAATTTCCAACTATATTTTCCCAAATAAATTTCTCAACTTCCATTCATTTTGTTATGCACATAAAATAAAATATCCTAAACATATAAATCTCCCCACATGTTTGGATTAAAATTTCATAATTTTTAAACCACAACAAAATCAAGGAAAGTTTAAGTTTTTTTGCCAGATTCCTACTTATTTGAAATACGAACATTCCTTAAACAATTTAAACATGATGTTCACGTCTGTAATTTAACTAAGTTTCCAAATTGCCTCCTAAATATTAATCTAACTTTTTTCCTTCAAATTAACGGTTAATCTAACTAAATTATCACTAAGGGTGCGGGATGTCATCGAACTCTTCTTCTTAACTACTAGACAACAATTCTACAACACGTCCACTGGCCTTTATAACAGTTGTTAAACTACGACTATGTCAGTATTTCTTTCCCATTTCTCACCACATTTCAACAAGATCTTCAAATTCAAATTTAAACACACAAGCACGTCATTTGACGCGCTCAGATTTAAACATTTTTAAAACACAAACTTTTCCCAATTTTTTTTAAAAAAACATAAACTTTTTCCCCAAAACTTTTTTTAAAAATAAAAAAAAATTCCGAACTTTTTTTTAAACATAAACTTAGAGCCAATCCAATAATTGCCTGAACATTTTCAAAACATATTTTTTTTTGAATTACAACAATTTTCAAATTTGAACAATTTTAGAATGTGGACATTGTCGAACTTAGAAAACAACCATACTTGAACATTTTAATTCAAATTTCAAATTTAAAACTTCAAGATTTTCAAAAACTGTCAAAGCTGATTATTTACAAACGTTGAAACAATTCAAATCCTAATAGATTTCCAACTTTAACAATTTTTGAAATATTAACATTCCCAAAATGTAAACTTCTTTTGAAATCCAACAATTTTCAAACTTACAGAATTTTTCCAATGTGGACAATTCAAAATCTGCATTCCAAAAAATTTCAAACTTGAACAATTTCCAAATAGAAAACATTTTCAAACTTTAATTACAACCATATTTGAAACATTTTAATATAAATTTCTAATTTGATCACTTGAGCATTTTAATAAAATTGTTATACTCTTAGAATAGGATAAAAATATGGACATCCCCACATTTTTAGTTTTAATTTCGTAATTCTTTTACCACACCAGCAATTAAGGAGAGTTTTAAAATTTTAGACAAAATCGTACTTACTTAAAATGCGAACATTTCTTGGACAATTTATAGCATAAGATCAAAATTCAACTATGAATATTTTAAAACTTCAAAACATTTTGAAATCCATACATTTTCAAAATTACAATTTACCACACGAGCACAACGTATACCTCAGAAAAAAATATATCAAAATTACCCCCAAAAAAACAAAAAATTAAAATACAAACAATTTTTAACAACAAACTTTATTTACATTACAAGAATTTTCAAGCTTACACAATTTACAAATGTGAACATTTCCAAATTTGAATTTTACCACACGTGCATGCCATACACATTTGACTAATTCAACAAATTAAATACCTTCCAAATCTACCCACTCTACAAATGTAAAAATAATTCAAATCTGAATAACATCCAAAATTTGATTAAATTACAAACGCAAAAAACAATACAAATCTGAATAACTTCCCAGTTCGATTAAATTTCGAAAACTAAACGATTTTTAAACGTAAACTTTCTTCACGTTCCAAACAATTTCAAATCTTCCCAACATTTACATAACAACACTTTTAAATTTGAATTCCACCAAACGGGCGCGGCATTGCCGCGCTAAGATGTCTAGTATGCTTTTGTATGGTTGCCCGAACTGGTCATTGCACTTTACATCAGAAAATGCGAATGTGTAAAAAAGTATTCTTATTTGATAATGGTTCTTCTTCCTACCACTCAATCCATATCGTTCTTATGATTGATTGTAAAATATCAACATTTTGTACTACTACTTGACTATGTTTACCATTGGTAGTACTATTTTAAGCTAGCTGAGTTTGCATAGCAGCTAGTACTAGTGAGAATAAGTGTCGGACCCGCCGCGGACCTGTCCGGCCTGTATATTTTGTGTTTAAGTTGCATAAGTGTACCCTGCACAATTTAACAGCGTATGAACGGAATATTGAAGGGTGAGTCTAAAAAACAAAAATCCCGTAGTGAAATACATTTTCGTGGGAGATTTCTTATTTGTCCTACTATGACAAGTGGGTTAGTTTTCCCATAATTTTCTTAGTCACCGGGTTTTTGCTAGAGATGGGTCTAAGAAAAATATTCTTAGTTCACATGTTGCAACTTTTAGACTCGGGTTTAGAGTTTCAAAAAGTTTCTTAGCCACCACTATTTCACCAATCTAACCATTGGTCCAGCCGGGGCGAAGCAAAATATTTCTAGATCCATTACAAGACACCGTTAATCCAGTATCTAAGTTGACCGCCCACCCATTGGAGGAGGAGGAGCAGTTCGGTGGGGAAAGTGCAGACGGGTCCCACTAGTTGAGGCTAAACGCTGGAGTGTATTGACCCATTCCCAATCCTCTGCATGGTCTAAGAGCAAGTGTGTGCAGCGTATAGGCATGTCTAAGTAAAAGATAGAATTGAATAAAGGAATCCAAGTTGGTACATCGTTTAGCTCACTCTTGATTCACTTGTGAAGTTATAAAATATTACCATGCATATTTTGCCGGTACTGAATTGATGACACTCTCTTGTTCTCACTTCTTATAAATGGGACCCTTGAGCGTTTTTACTTTGCTAGACCCATGTGTTGATCTTTACGTGGACCTAAAGAGAGATTCTCTTAGCGTCTCCCTCTCCACTGACTCAGGTCTAAGCTAAAAAAAGGTACTCTTAGATTCCACACATTCACAATGCTGCACACGCCCGAAGAGCATCTGTATCAGATTTTGGATAAGCCCTCAGCCTAGAAAATAACTGCTATTTTTAGGGTTTGGGTCGAAAAAAGATCCGACCAGATCCGGCAAAACTGGCCGGCCTAGATTTTTTATTGGGGGGGGGGAGGGGTTGAGCGGGATATTCGACCCTGAGTCCCCGTTTCCGCGGGTCATTTTCGTGTTCCCAAATCTCTCGACAATTTTGGCAGGCTGGAACATTCAGCTCGCGCCCTCCCTTCCGCCTGAGCCGCCGCCCTCTCGCTGCTACCCCCGGCTTCCCAGCGCCGTCGGAAAGCTTTGCCGCCTCCCTCCGCATCGTTTCCACCTCTTTTCAGCCACGGGGTGGCGAAACCCTTCCGCGGGCCTGTGGCCACCGCCTTCTCCATCGATCTGTCATGAAGCTCGGCCAGAAGAGCCTGCTCCGGGCGTGTTTGAGAAATGGATTTGTGCTTGCAGCCCTAGGTCGTCGGTGTTGCCGATTTGGGGCTGGCCGTCGATGGGGAACTCGGGCGTCGTGAAACCGGTTTGGGGCCTTCCGTGGGGAAGAATGTGCATTACTTGGATGATTTCCATCTGTTTTAGTTTTAGGAAACAATCGATTTGTAGTCTAATTTGAGAAATATTGATTTGTTTAGATGGATTGGAGTTCGTCGTCGTCAGGCTCGGATGATTCTGACATTGAGAAGATGCTCTTCGACAACGATGTAGAGCACCTCATCTTGTTGCATCTCGTTGTAGAGTTAGAGAACGAAAACAAGAGAAATATGCGAGGATCAAAGGTTGGCCGTCTTTGCATTCAGCGAACCGAGCTCTCGGTGATTCGTTGGTCATTAAGGATTACTTCGCCGAGATACCAACCTATCCGGCTCACCTCTTCCCTAGGCGTTATCGAATGCATAGATCTCTATTTGTTCGCATTGTTGAAGCCTGCGAGCAAAACTCTCGTTTTTTCCTCAACGGAGGAATGCCGCCGGTTTGGTTGGGTTTAGTTCATACCAAAATATCGGGGCAATGAGAGCGAAAACATATGGCATTCCGGCTGACTACACTGATGAATATCTTCGCATTGGCAAAGATAACACGCTCAAATGCGTGTGGGTGTTTTCCAAATCCGGGTTGTTGGGCCTGTACTCCGAAGTCCCAATGAGGAGGACACGAAGAAGTTGATGGCTATGAATGAAGCAAGAGGATGGCCGGACATGCTAGGAAGTGTGGATTGCATGCATTGGAGGTGGAAGAACTGCCCGTCAACTTGGTATGGGCAGTTCACCGGTCATCATCGTGATCCTACTATTGTGCTTGAAGCCGTGGCTTCGGAGGACTTGTGGATTTGCATTGATTTTTTGGTTTGTCGGGTTGTCTAAACGATATCAATGTGCTCCAGAGATCACATCTTTTTGCTCGGCTTGCTAGTGTAGATGCTCCGACTTGCAACTACACCGTCAATGGACATAATTATGCCATGGGGTATTATCTTGCCGACGGTATATTTCCTTATTGGTCAACATTTGTGAGGACCATCTCACACCCACAAGGCAAGAAACAATCCGTTATGCTAAAGCTCAAGAAGTATGCCGAAAGGATATTGAGAGCATATTTGGTGTGTTGCAAGCTCGGTTTGCGTTTGTTCGAGGTCCTGCTCGCTTCTGGAATAAGAAATCCCTCTCAAATATCCTGACAGTGTGTGTGATTTTACACAACATGATCATCAAGGATGAGACGGGTTAAACTTGGAGTTTTTTATGGAAACATTGGCAGCCATGTGAAGTCTAGCCGGAACCCGGACGGATCCAAGCATTTCTTGAGACTTACTGGCAGATTGAGGACAAGACCATGCACATCCAGCTTTGTGATGATATTATTGAGCACCTATGACGGTCAGTTGATATTATTTGTATTCATGCGTGATTTGAATCATTCTTTCCATTCCGAACCATTTTGATTGTTTTAATTATTCGAATTTAAACTTTGTTCTAATTTGGATGATTATTGTATAGCATGATGTTAAAACACTATTATGTTGGATTTATATTGCTTTTTATTAAGATTATGTTGTTCAAAGTCATAAATTTGGCTATAATCCAGAAAAATCATTTGCGGTACCACACGGGATCCGGCATAACAGATGCCCCAAACTCGTATTAGAAATTGAAATGTATATCTGAATTTCCTAGCCCTTCCCATTCGTTCGGACTTTTGAAATAGTTGATTAGTGCATGAAACATGACATGGTATCAGAGCCAAGATCTCGAGTTCGAGTTCTGTGTTTCGCAATTTATTAAAAAATTATTGTTGCCCCTCTTTGTCCACGTATAAGCCTCTTGAGTCATACCTCTGAGACTCTCGCGCCGTCGCTCTTTTCCGGTTTGCACGTGTTGGCGTTACATGTGAGGGGTGTTAAAATGTATATGTGAATTGCCTAGTCTTTCCATTCGTTCGGATTTTTGTGATAATTGGCTAGTGCATCCGGTACGAGTTTGGGACATACCGTAAAACATTTTCCGGTCGAACCCGAAACTTGTTTTCCGATACGAAATTATTTGAGACCGTGCTCTAAGTGGGCAGAAATGGACATCTCGTATAGCACATACGGGTACATTGGGTCAGCTATTGAGCAGCCTTAGACATGCCCACCACTTACAGGCTGAGTCGTGCGGCGGCTAAGATGCATAGTAAATGTTGAGGCTCAAGTAGCAGCTAATTAACGTGACGGAAAATCTAGTACCATGAGAATTCTGGCCCGCCGTCACTTCGTGTGGTCTTACTATAACGAGGATTTTTCTCTAAAATGGGATCGTTCTCGACACGTCACTTGACTGGAAAACAGAGGGCAACAGTTGAACGACGACCCTACTCCCAGTACAAAAGCAAGGCAACCGCAATTTACAATCAATCGCGCATGCAAAGCTCTGCTTGAAACCAGCGCAAACAAACCTTAGATTTCGTTGTTTAGCGTCGTTTCTTATTGGTTATAGTCTGCTGCCCATTCTGAGTTACACACTTTTCTGTTCTCAATTTCTTCCGTAAATCAGTTGATAGATGATAGATCAATAACCCGGTTCTCGCAAGCTCCCCATCCAGTTCGTCTTAGAATCACTAGTCCACATCAATCAAGTCATACACAACCAGCGAAATTCGTTCCGCAACATCAAATCCGGTAGCATCGTTTAGACCTTACGGGAACAGATGGAGAACGTGTACGTCTGCCTCGGCGTAGCTCTGGTGTCCTTGTTCATCGTGTTTGCCAGCCGAAGGCGCTCGGGAGCGCGTGGTGGCGAGGACCGCTTGCATCTGGCGCCTGGGCCGTGGCAGCTGCCGGTCATCGGCAGCCTGCACCACCTCGCCCGGGACCTCCCTCACCGCGCGATGCGCGACCTAGCGCGGCGCCACGGACCGGTCATGTTCCTCCGGCTCGGCGAGGTGCCCACGCTGGTGGTATCGTCTCGGGAAGGTGCTGCCGAGGTGATGAAGACCCATGACACGACGTTTGCGACGCGGCCCCTGAGCGCCACCATGCGCGTGCTCACGAACGGCGGCCGGGACATCGTGTTGCGCCCTACGGGGACTACTGGCGCCAGCTTAGGAAGATCGCCGTCATGGAGCTCTTCACCGCGCGCCGCGTTCTATCCTTCCGCGCCATCCGCGAGGAGGAGGTCGCCGCCATGCTCCGTGAGATGGCGGACGCCGCGTCGGCCGCGCGACCCGTGGAGATGCACCCGCGGCTGTCCGCGCTTGTGACGGACAGCACGGTGCGCGCCGTGATGGGCGACCGGTTCAAGGAGCGCGACGTGTTCCTCCGCGAGCTGGACAGATCCATGAAGCTCGCAGCCGGGTTCAACCCGCCTGACCTGTGGCCGTCGTCCCGGCTCGTCGGTTGGCTTAGCGGAGCCTGTCGCCTCGCCAAGGAGTGCCGCGATGTCGGAAACAGCGTCCTCGACGCCATCATCCAGGAGCACATCGAGAGGATGGAAGGTGGCGGAGGCCAGGCCGAGGACTTGCTCGACGTGCTGCTAAACATACAGAAGGAGAGCAGGCAAAACTACGGCCAGCTCGACATGGACGCCGTCAAATCCGTCATCTTCGTAAGTACCGTTAGATGAAGAGTCAAGGTTCTTACAATGCTACTACAAGCCTACAACTATGGAATTTTTTTACGGGCCAGACTTACGGACAGAGACGACAGTCTTATTCAAAAGCTCTGCTCTTCTCTATCCAAAAATGTTTGACATGCATGCAGGACATATTTGGTGCCGGCAGTGAAACCTCAGCAACGACATTGGAGTGGGCCATTGCGGAGCTGGTGAAGAACCCAAAGGTCATGGAGAAGGCCACAGCTGAGGTTCGGCGAGTCTTCGGAGCTCGCGGCGCCGTAGCTGAGAACGCCCTCGGCGAGCTCCCGTACTTTAACCTCGTGATCCGGGAGACGCTGCGTCTGCACACGCCCGCGCCGTTGCTTCTCCCGCGGGAGTGCCAGGAACCATGCCAGTGCTCGGGTACGACGTGCCACGGGGCACGCAGGTGCTCGTCAATGCATGGGCGCTGTGCCGCGACGAGCGGTACTGGCCTGACGCGCCGGAAGAGTTCCGGCCGGAGCGGTTCGAGGGTGCGGCAGCCGCGGTGGACTTCAGGGGCACCGACTTCTCTTTCCTGCCATTCGGCGCCGGCCGGAGGATGTGTCCTGGGATGGCGTTTGGCCTCGCCAACGTTGAGCTCGCGCTCGCGAGCCTGCTGTTCCACTTCGATTGGGAGGTTCCAGACGCAGCCGAGTTCGACATGAGTGAGGCGTTTGGCCTCACCGTGCGGCTGAAGGCTAAACTCTTGCTGCGCCCTGTCCTCCGGGTACCCATAGCCGGAGTCTTATCGGCAGGCAACGGAGATCGTTAGCGTCCCATATGTACGGTCACTTCGATGAGGTGAAAATGTAGCGCAAGCAAGAGCTTGCACGTCGACATCTAGCTATCTTGGGGAAGAAGAAGGTGCAGGACAATTGTAGCTCGGACGGCGGTAAGAAAGTTCAACAGTTCAGGTAGCACTGGAGGATTTTCTCGTATAGCTGCATGTAAGTTGGTTTGTAAAGTCCTATATCTGGATATGTACCCCCTCAGTTCTAATGTAAAGATTGTAATGTATTGGATAAATCAACAAAGCTGCATAGTACTACTAGCTTGATCTTGTGTGCATAAGAAATCAGGATCTGAAGACCGGTATCTGTTACCAATTTTCCGATCCTGATTCGGTGAAAATCATGTTGTCAAGTACTAGAAATGTAAGCTCATATGTAATGACCTCCAGCCATATTCAGTGAAACTACCCTGTTCTGTGGGGTGTTATGCTGAATTGAAACTTCCTTTGTATGTTCTGCAACATTAACAAGCATAATAAGGTAGCAACCAAATACGAGGATGCCGAATAGAGATCTGAATAATTTTCTAAAAAAAGAATAGAGATCTGAATGAAAAAAAAAAGAAATACCAAATAGATCGAGGGTCAATAGAATACAACTCATGATAGAGAAAAGGGAAAATGAATAATGACGGAATAAAGCTAAACAGTATCAACTCATAATATCAGTTGGTAAGACTGAAGAAATAAATAATGAATGTGTTGTTATCGTAAAATCAACATAAAGATGTGACAGCGTTGGACAATAGATGACATGCTCAACGACCACATTGCTGCTTGTCGGCACTAACACGGGTTTTGTTGATCGGGTTCGGGCTCACTTCTCGTGGTTGAGACTCTTAGTCCTGTTGAGCGACCTCGAAATCACGTGCGTGATGACCCGATGATAAAAATGTTTATACACTAAAAAATGTTCATGTGAAAGAAAAAAGTCCCCGTAGTTCAAAGTAAGTGTTCACAAAGTTCATAAAATATTCAGTGAAAAAATGTTCATACGGTTCAGAGTAATTATTCGCGATGATTAAAAAATGTTCACGTATAAAACTATAATCAAATCGTTTGCTTTTGAAAAAGAAAGAAAGAACATGAAAAAAATGAGGAAAACACAAACTTGAACAATAAAAAAACGAAAAAAAAGAAAGAAAAATGTAACGAAAAGAAAAAAGTAACAAAACTAAGAAAAGAAAACAGAATAAAAAGGACGGATGGAAACTATGAAATCCTTCTATATGGGCCGGCCCTTGGATCGGGCGCCTCAGGTATCAGATACATAACGCCCGCCACGTTTAAGTCTTCAGGAGCGCTCACGGGAGATATCAGTTATTGGCCCAGTGTCTGAAATATGGTCAGCCCACCAGTAGTGGTATAATGACCCGTTTCTATTTATACGAAGCTTATTATCTCTTGTTGTGACGGACCCATACCTAACCTCTCCCCGACCTAACCTACCCGCGCCGCGCCGCCGGCCGGCCACGCCGCCCTTCTCCTCCTCCTCCTCTCCCGCTCCTCCTCCTCCTCTTCCCTTCCCGCGTCCGCGCCGCCCCCCGCGGCGGCCGGCGCGGTTCCCCATCTCCAGGCTCCCGTTCCCCTCCCTGACTCGACCCTCCCACCGCCGTCGGCGTGCGCCGCCGAGCGCTGCTCGGGCGTGGCCGGCGGCGGCGGCCGTCCTCTCCCCGGCGCGTTGGAGGCCTGGCGGGGCAGCCCTCCTCCGGCGGCGGTGTTGCTAGGGTGGCGGCGGTCCGGCCTTGGTCGGGAGGTTGTGATCCGGTGGTGCTCGCGACGTGCTGCGGGGCAGGCGCAGAGCTGCGGGCGGCGACGCGCTGGTGGCGGCCGGCGGCGCCCAGCGGCCTAGATCTGGGCCCGACGGGCTTCATCTGGGTCGGGGCGGGCTGGTCTTCCTGGCAGTTCGATTTGCAGATGGCGGCAAGGTGGATGGTGCAAGGGACAGCAGCGACAGTGGCCGGCCTGTTGCAGCGTGGCGGCGGGCTTTACAGGCCCGATGTGGGCCTGGCCGGACCTTGTTGGGACTGGTGTGCCTCTACGGGGGCTTTACGGGCCCGATGGGCCCGGCCGGACCTAACAGGGACTGGTGTGCTTTGCCGCTGCGTCCGGTCGACTACCGCTTTTGGCGGTGGAGGCGTTCCCTCCCGCGTGGCCGCAGTACGGTTGTCCCCTGTACAGTCTACTCCTGCCTCCGTCTTGCAGACCTCGGGATGACGACTTTGGTGCGACGGTGATGGCGGCTTCGTGATCGTGGTGGCGCATGTTGGTGGGCGGCTAGTTTGGTGGTGGCAAGGCCTTGTCTTGCGGGGCTCCGGTGCTGCGGATCGTCTAGGGATTATGGATAGGGTTGTGCGGGAGAAATCCTTGTCGACTGGCCGACACCGACGCGATGCCGCCTTCGGGTGGCCTCATACCTTCCTGAGGGGCGTCGTGGCTACACTTTGTCCGCATCCCTCTGTGTGCCGGGGGAAACCCTAGGATCAGTGTGCTGGTCCGGGCAGTAGCGTGCGCGTGCCTTCTTGAAGGTGCTGCTTGGTACTCGTCGACTCAATGCTAGGAGTGTGGTGGTACTTTTTCGGAGAGGGCGCAACGGTTCCGAGTCGTCGTAGCTTAGTCTATCCGCCTATGTCATCATTTCTTTTTCTTTTCTTTCTTTTTCTTTGGTGTATGTTTGCTGCTGCCACATCATTTCGTTCTTGTTGGTTGTATCGGGTGGTTGCTATATTTATATAGCGGGGCTACGGCCTATTTCGTAATTATCTCTTGTTGCAGCCCACACAGCTCAGAAACTCCATGCCAGAGGATAAAGCAGGGTGGGCGTTCGGTCTTGACCGAAAAATCCGTCTTAATTTTTCGGTTTATTTGGAATTCGTTCAGCCAAAACTGGAGACCGAATATTACTGGAAAAAGATAAAGATCGAAAATTTCGGGTACCCGGAAATTCGGTCTCTATTTCGGTCACGACCGAATGTTGTGCAAATAGTAGATAGCTCCAAAATACGATGAAGCTAACAACATACTCCGTATTTGCCAGCATTTCGGCTATAATTTGGGCAGAGAGCTTGCACCTTGATGCCCTCGGGTCTCACAAGGTTGTTGTGACCGAATTGACCGCACACATTTCGGTCTATTAAATTAAATAACCAAAATTTTACTCGGTCTTTTCGGTCCGGTCTTCTCGGTTTCGGTCTCTGTTTTTTCGGTTTCGGCTATCAATCATCTGTTTTTCTGCCTACCCCTAGGATAAAGTACTATGACCATTTTTTTTATAGAAAACAATACTGTAATATTTAGGTTTGTAGGACTAGATACTCTCATTATGAAAAATATAAAGGACGTACCCAGTGCTGAGAGCTCCCGCACTGTGCGGGGTCTGGGGAAAGGTGTCAGTGGCAAGCCTTACCCTCACGAAGTGCAATGTGAGGAGACCGCGACTCGAACCTGGGACCTCTCGGTCACAGGCGGTGAGGCTCTACCGCTGCACCAGGTCCGCCCTTCTCATTATGAAAAATATACTTATAAAATTTTAAAATTTCAAACAAATTCCGGTAAAAAAATTCGTACATACATCTGGATATTTTATGTCACACACAGAGTTTCACGGAAAAATATATTTTGTGGTTTGTTGAAAAAGACAAATTATGGTGCTAAAAGTGACTTATGACACAATTTGTTTCTGTCTTTTTGACATAGGCCACAAAAATGTATCAAATTTATGAGCGAGCATCAAACTTTATTTCAAATCTTATTAACATTTGAAACGCGATTTTGAACAGAGTGAGCATATGGTCCTATGAATCAAAATGGATTTCCGGGGCGAACAATCCCTTCTCTGTTGTGTCTCTGCCTCCCCCGTTTCAGGCACGACGGATTGCATAGCATTGGTCGACACGTCATACCCTTTGCCATGTGCCGCCGCGTTGACCTGCTGGTCGAGTTCTCCACCGGTCCCGTCCACACTCCCGGACCACAAGAACGTACATGTATCGATTTTTCACCAATCCAATCCCTGCAAGTATCCCATTCCATCAAGCTTTGTGATTTTCTCTAAATTTTATTTTCATATCTTGAACTAATGCAAATGTCCATTCATTTTCATTCTATAGAGAAAACTATGACAAAATTTGGAACTATGTGTGTTATACGCAGATTACATAATAGTTTATCTAGTTTGATAGATCACAAAGCATTGACTCCCACTGCTGTCGATGCGTGGTACTTCAAGTTATACATGGCTTTAGTTTTTTATCCGCTGAATTTTGAGTTGGGTCTTAGGCCCGTGGGCCAAATAAATAAATAAACATCCCATATGAGTCATTAGTGCAAGCAAGAGGCGATGATCTTCTTACAAAAAAGACTCTTCATACAAAATCCTAGTATTCCTACATTGTTGGTTGGAAGGGTGTTGGTCTTCTTATAAAGTAGACTCTTGTACCACTCATTAGAGCATGATCAAATGAGTCACTCACGCAAGCTCCTTTTTCTTCATGCAACGCTCGCATGTCGTGTTTTATTATGAGCGATCTAGGATCAGACTCTTGCAATTTGTGCTTTATTTTTATGCTAGGAAAATATTTAATTGAGATTAAATTGATTAATGTGTGGATTAACCCATCATGTTTTCCCAATCAGCTATATTAGGAGCAGAAAATTGTATATGTTACCTTACGATGCACTACATAGAACATTCTAGAGCTTTTTGTAATCTCGAGCTACTCGCTCCCTATCCTGCTTCCAGACTGATGTGGACATCTCTAGCATGGATATACACACAACTGTCACCACTACGTCTACTTCGCCCATGTACCGTTCAACCGGTCGTAGCTCCGCGAGAAGGCACCAAGAGGACGTCGGTAATCAAGCAATGGCGATGCAAACAGCAAGCATGCTCATTGGGATACGCAAGTGCATGGAGTATTTGGAGTCCAGCCATGCATCCATACGTATACTTGCATGGATACATGCATGCTTGGTCGTTGGTGTTGTGCATGCTACGTCCAACACCAGGCATCGGTGCAAGCAGAAGAAAATGGGCCGAATAGCATGTATGCCTGGATATGAATTGGGCCGGCATGAAGCCCACGGCGAGACGCGACACCAGCACGTACCTGCGCCTCGGACGTGAGAACATCTAATAAATATCAGGGTACCTACGGGGACTGAAGGTTTTTAATGAGTCGATTTGCTAACTTTTATATTAATATATTGTGAATTTCAAAAAAGACAGCCGCCGGTTAGGGTTTAGGTTGGGTTTTGTTTAGAGAAGTTTAGCTATTGTGCTATTTTTATTTGTCTACGCTCGTAGCGGCTAGTGCGACCGTCAAGACATTCTTTCGGAACCCCAACTTTTTTGTTTGAGATTATTATTCATCTAGCATATCCGTAATTTCAGATTGCTTACGCTATTATTTTCTTGCTTGTTCTTGATTTGCATGCAGGAAAAATCCTTCGTGGACAGGTTGATTGTGCCGTTGGCTCGGTTGATAACATCATGGAGTTGGTTCAGCGATTACCGTGGATATCAGTCGTGTACGGTTCTCCCTGTAGGGTTGGTAGCCGAATCGTGAGAGTCAAATCCTACAGAAATCATAGTTATCCTCTCTCATCAAAAGATCGGGAATCCTAGAACACATCACAGACGTGCATCGCGTTTCGGGGGAATAAGACTCCGAAACCACATATCTAGAGATCTTATATGCATTACCGTTCCTGCCTTCACCGAACAACTTAGTCAACTAGTTCACCGAGAAAACTGTGAAGATTATTTCGTATGTTCTCTTCTTGCTGTGTTTAGTGATTGTTCTTAGTTAACTAGTACTGGCATTTGAGATGCCATACCTATCTTAACTATTGAGTTATATATCTAGTTTGTGCAGTACTGTTCTTGGGTTAATCTTCTTAATTAGTTATCTGTCATGCTGTAGCCAGTTTATTTTCCAGATTAGATATATCAGAAAAATGGTCATATATTCAACACTTACTCGAAACCTTGGGTCCGCCATGTCTCGTAAATTAAAATCAAAATGGTCGCGTGATGTGACGTTAGTGCAACAAGGACAAGGGGCTTGTGATGATTTGTGAAAGGAAAAGTCTTTGGAGGCGACCTGGCTAATCCATGGCCATAAGCTTCCGTATAAACTATAGCTTTAGTTAATTAACCTCGCTCGGGTCATCTTGAAGGTGATCGGAAAGAGAAAGGAAGACAGAGAAAGGAGGAGTTGGTCAGCGAGAAGCATACTAAAGAAAAGAAGAAGAAAAAGGCAATATAATTCGGGAACTTTTCTCTCAAATAAGAATTAGGTAACCAAGTCAGTAGAAAATAGAGTGTGATGTGACGAGCTACTCGTGATAATTAGTGGCAGCCGCTATACAAACAGTCTATATGTAGAATATGCTGAAATCTAGCAAGTTTCACAAGTAGTGCTTGCAGACGCTTTCCCCCTCGATTGCACGACTGCATGTCGTGTCACACGGCTCTCCCTTCTTACACGTGGGTGTTGACGCCTAGCTCCTGTACAATGTGTTAGGTGGAAGGTGGGAGTACATGGTGCAACAATTTCATGAAAAATTGCAGTATTTTCTCCATTGTTTTACTACAATCAGCAATTTGCATCGTCTGAGATCCATGTAAAAGGCTGAAGTTAGGGAAACCAAGCGTCTCCAAAGCTCTAGCAATTTCGTCAATCTTCAAGCATCTGCGTGGCGGTAAAAACTGTATGCAGAAGCGACTAAGGCCATGTCCAATGGAGAGTGTTAGGAGAGGTTTCCTCATCACTTTGTATCAGTTCGGCCGTGTGGCTTTATTTATAAAGCGGGGTGAAATCCTGTTTCGAGTGCTAGGAGAGGTGCTACAAAAATAAATCAGATTTTTTTCTAACCACTACTGTTTATTTCTATTGGAGAGGTGTCTAGTTAAACATATTTCTTCAATAAATAAGCACCAATGCTTAGAAAACCGTTTTTTTTAAACATTTCCCTAAGCACTCCCGATTGTACATGCCCAAACGCAACCTGCAGGTAGCAAGCCGCAATTGACACCTGAAAGATGGAGAATAAAATAGTAGGGGCATGCACGGCGTGATGCATTATTTCTACTCTAATCCTGCACTAGCCCCTCTATTAAACTAACTTGGATAAGGAGAACACAGTGGGCATGATGAGGCCATGCGGGGTAGATGTTGTCTCCTTTAAGGAGTTTGAGAGGGACGGACGCTCAAGCCTCCAGCGAGACTCAAAAGATTCTCATGTTTACTTGCCACCAAATTAAAGCTACTCTAGCGCCAACTCTAGCTACTTAATTAATTACAACTAGCAGCCATCTGTGTGTTTTTCGACAAGATGCGCTTACTCCACTCCGTGCCTCGTTAGTTTGACGTCTAGATCGAATACTTGCGCAATCGTTTCTGAGATCGTCTCCTTGCACTTTATTATTCAGTTGCATAATTTGCAGATCATTTTGTAAAGGTTGTGTTGTATTATTTGTCCTGACAGGCTTGTGTAAGAGGTGCCCAGGCTGGAGGTGAACTAGTTTATTGGATCCTGTGACAGCATGAGTCATGATCAAATCAAATCTATTTGTGCTGATGTGGAAGAATAATCTGCATCTTGCTAGAGGTGTCTCACCATTGAGATAATGTGTTCTTGTTATTCTTCAGATCAAATCCGACCTCACTTGTTAAAAAGATTCTTACACATTTGGGGGTCCTCGGAAAAAGGAAAACTTGGATTCTTGGAATTATACTGACCTGCCTACAGTTAGCAGATTTGACCCTTTATATTCTGACATTCTTCACTTCTGATTTGTAGCCAATTTCTGCTGATGTAACCACTGTTTTCATACAGAACCGAACTACTAGCACTGTTCTAGACCGGTAGGCTGAGCCTTCACTGCTTAATTTGGGCTGCAATACTCACCTGTCAGCTCGCACCTCCGGACCCGTGTACCTGATACCCAAAAACACGTCCCCGGTCAGGTACCTCCTCTCGTCGTCGTCGTCGCAGTCGAGCTCCAGCTAGAAAGAAGAAAAAAGTCATTTAAAACCTTAAATTCATGGAGATTAGACAAATCGATCACTTAACTCGAAATCCCGCACACTGGACTTGTGAATCCCAGTCTATTCTGAACGCTATGGTAGTTTTCCAAGACAGAAAGCGATTTAAGATCGCTACTCTCACTGACTACATTGATCTACATGTCATATCTTATCTTCTACCTCTATCCTCTCTCTGTCATCACTGGGTAACTAGCTACTCAACGCACACCGCCGCAGCACCGCCTCCTATACCGTGACAACACCCATCCTAGCCACTTCGTCGGGAGTACGATAGGAGATGCTCTAGGTTGAAGATGAGTTCAGGGCGTGCGGCACCGATGAGTCACCGGACAAGGCTAGCTCTGGATCCTCGGCCAGCCTTCGCAAAGCTCCGGTGTGGCTATCCCGCCCGTGATCTCATGTTCCTGCGCCTTTACCTCCCCTCAGCTAGGCTGTCCTTATGCTCTCCCCTCCAACTTCCCCTCGCCTGCATGTTGCATTACAGTGGTTGGATAGAGGCCGAGCCATGGCTGGGTCGACGACCTTCTGTGCTCCGGCCGACGTTCTAGGTGAGAGGTGTGACTTGAGGGGTCCTGGGACATAGGACGGAGAGTGTGGGGAGGAAGGAGGAAGATTGAGTAAGAAGTGTCTTACAATTAGGGTGCACATGTGAGTATGAGTAGGCTGTAATTCCGGTCGAGATCTTCGCATTCCCGGTGCACCAAACATATTTAGGGTTCAATTTATAACGAAATTCACAAGTCTGAGTGTCAACGACTGGAAAGTCGATTTTAGGGTTCAATTTGTCTAACCTTTACAAGTTTAACATTTAAAATGAACTTCCTACTGAAAGAATTATAGCCAAAACCAGGTAGCGCTCAGACGCAGATCGCTGTACGTGTATATCATGTAGGCGACCAACCAACCATCTGGTCAAGTTGGCCATTAAAACCAGGCATACGTAGCCATTAACGACTGGAGCGGAGGCAACCAACCACGGTGGCGTCTCATGGCGCCGGCGGCAATATCCAGCGGTGGTCCAGGTCGCACGTGAAGCGAATATCCGAAAAGCCAAAGCCTCCGCGACCCGGAGTCGGTCAACCAACCAGCGGGCAAAGCCACTCACGGGGAAGGATCTGCGAAGCTGGAAAGAGGAGCGGTTGCGAGCGCGCCATGGATCGACCAGCGAAGCTTCTGCTGGACAGAATCGCGGGAGGAGATCGCGTGGCGGGCCTTTGCGACACTACTAAATCGCGCCGAGATCTCTCCCTGACCTGTAGATCCTCTGCGTTGTATTGTACGTACCCTAACTACCCGATCCATTTGTTTATATCACTTGCCTCGTCGGGGTCGATTCATGCCTTGCCGATTCCCTCCAATCCTCCATTTGTTTAGCCCGCCATCTTCCGCGTCGGAGCGAATTGTTTAGCCCACCATCTTCCCCATCGGAGCGAATTGTTTAGCCAAACCCTACCCTACCCTCCCAACTCCCACAGTGAAAGTCGGAGCGGCAATATATAGTAGACGAGACTTGTTCATCCAGACTCCAGAGTGAGCTGCTCGATCGTCAGCTACTTACTAACGACGATTTTTAATCTCTTATACTGCCCCTTCCCTGTCCAAGAAAATGGGAGTGATCAAACTCCCTCCACACAAAGAAAAAAGAAACAATAAAGAATCAGGATAGATGCCTCAGGTGAGAATTGGAGCCTGCGCATGCAGTATCCAAGGATCAACCTGTCCAACAGTGCCACTGTTGTACGATTTCGCTCTGCGAAAGCGCGTGATCTTGAACTGATTGGAAGCTTAAATTGTTCATGTGGAATTCTGATCTCAAGGCGCGACGTACACATTTATACGCAGACTTATCGTGGCCTCGTGCAACACAATCTCTCGGTACCGACGGTACGCACCTCTGAGTTTATTACTCCAGCCGGCCCACGCCTCCAGCTGCGTTGAATCTCAACTCGCTCTAGGCTTCTAGTTCTAGCTAGGTGTGAAATACTGCTAAAAAAGCTTTTAGGCGTGAAAAAGGATTAATTATTCAGAGTGCAAGTATGTCCTAAGAAGATGTTAAGCACTCGATTACACTGGAGCTAGCGCAGAGTGGCCTGATCTCTACGGGACAAAGGCATGAAGGCTGTCAAGGTCATCTCGCGATGGACAGCCCTCATGCGATCCTTGTCATGCATTCTCCTTCCATTACTCTTTTTTTACTCTCCTCAAGCTTTGGTTCGACATTTCAACCAAACGGCCAAGTAATGAAAGAAACAATAACAAATTCATTATTCAAACCATCAACCTCAAGCTCACTTAATAATTTCATGGGCACAAGGTGTAAAAACATAATTCAGTTCTTGTTGCTGTTGCGAGTGATTGATCACCGTGACAAGGTCTTTTTTGTCTTTTATTTTTATTTTTTTGGTTGTGTGCATCCTAGATATCTCCGTGCATCTTGTTTGTGCAAACGCTGGGTGTAGTTGGTATCTTTGCGATATTAATATATATTCCATTTATCGAGAAAAGTTATCTATGAGAGAATGGAGTCAATATTCTTCCAATTCGGATGTACCAAATCATCTGAAGGAGCAGAAAGTGAGACATTGGGGCACATTTTTTTTCAATGGATTAGCAACCCACAAATTTAGTCCACATAGCCATCTCTCCCAACATTGGTAATCTGGATGTGTGGTTTGACACCGAACGATGGATGGTGCTCCTGTCCCGCAGGGGCCGACTCGAGCGACGACCACTCCGATCACCGTCTCCACTCCGCTATCTTGTACCCCCAGTCGTAGATCGCCACCACCAACCCTCTCCCCTTCCCCTTGCCCATTTCTCTGGGGGACTGTGCAGACGATGTCGACAAGGAGGTCGTTGCCGTGCCAGATTCGCAGCCGGATGTGGCAGGCGGCACTCGGCCAGATATGCTGGCGATTCAGGCATCCAGGACGTCAGGCGGCGCCGAATCCGGGGTGGGGCCTTGCCGCTGGGTGAGCTGGCTCACTCGGTGCCCCCTCCCCGGCTAGAAACTCCTCCACCCTACCAACCAAGGTTTCTCCGTGCATTGATGGCGGATCCAAATGCGCGTGGAGAGGTGTTGCCCCCCCGCCTCCTAGGCCTCTGCTTGTGGGTCAACCGCGCGGCAATTACTCCAGATTGGGTGCCGTGGGAGGGAGCCTGCTCGCCTTAGCTGGAGCAAGCTCTACACAGCGCCTTCAGTCCACCCGCCCGATCGTGTCGAGAGGGCATCGATAAGATTGCGGCTTCAAGCCCCTTTAGCGTCCGTCGCATTTGTGGCGACGGGAAGGCGGATGCACCGTCCAAGTGTCAGGGGAACGACACGCACCTGAGGCACAGGGGCACCTAGGGAAGAGCACTAGTACAAACTTGACTTTAAAAGACGGAACCTAGAGCCGGTTGGATAAAAAATGAAATACGCCGTCGAGGGTGGTCTTCCTAAAGCGAATGTGAGTCTGCTGCTTCCGCTGCCTCAGTTCAAGACACCGCTACACCACCTGCTGAGATCTCCGAGCTTGCTAGCACTGTGAGAAGACATGGCACTTAAATAGCGATTGGAAAAAGCCTCCAGATTCTCCGTGGTCGGAAAGTCTTCCTTAACATCGTGCGGCGTCGGTCAGCTCACTTCGCTCGTACACGGAGGTGCTCATGGCGCCGATGTGGGGGGGACCTGTCAGGTCGCTCGGAGATGGATGAATGCCACCCCCGGAGATGTATGATTATTTGGGAGAGGATATTTGTACTGGATGATGACCCAAATATTGGGAGGATACTTGGTTACGTGTCTAGCTCAACAATATATCCCTATTTCTAATATTGTGTGCTGGAAAAATGTTTTGGCGGCCGATGTGCTATCTCAGGTTCATTTGAATACTAAATTTGGATGTTACTTAAGTGGAAACATGTGGAACAGTTGCAACACTTAGTTCATCCATTGATGGATATTCAACTAGCACACAAATACAAATCTTTTGTGTGGAATCTCACAAGTTCATGTACCTTTAGGGTAAAATTGATGTATACTCACTTCCTGAATGGTCACACTATGTTTCTCCGTAAATACTTATGGAATACAAAGGTTGCACTATTATAAAGATTTTTATGTGTTTACATAGATAGATACTATTGACTAAGGATAACCTTGCTGGCGAAAACGGAATTGTTGTAAGAAATATGTGTTCTGTAATTTCGAGAAATTTATTCACCATTTGTTTATTGCTTGTCCCTTTACTCATCTTATTTGGACGATAGTAGAGCTTACTTTCCATATTCCACCGCCAACTAATATGACTATTTTGTTTGGGAAATCGGTGAACAGAGTTACAAAAACAACAAAGCACGGATTCGTGTGGGGGTTTGCGCGTTGTTATGGCCTATTTGAAATTGCCAAAATGATATGATTTGTTTTAAAATGGGAATGTTCCTTACTAGCATATTATCCACATGGCTTTGTACTAGATCAATATGTGGTCTTTTCTCCTTCTGGTGTAGTTGCAAGATCCTATGCATACTGGATACAGTCGTACGGCGACGATTGCCCGGTCCATCTTCAACCAGACTAGCCGGTGACATTTTAAATATTAGATGTTTCTTAAGCGTCTGATGCTTTTATCTTTTGGGCCTCATTTTTTTGACCATCTTGAGTGATCCATGACATGTACACTTTGATATTCTAAACTCTGCAATAAGATGGTTGTGTACATCGATTGATGCAGAGGCAGGGTCTCATTCCCCTTTTTGAAGAAAATCTTCCTATAGTAGAATATTTAATTGTAAAAAAATCATATTATGAGTTTTTATCGCTGACTCCAACTGATATGTAGTGTCAAAGAGTAAGCACCGACTTTATTTTTGTTCCTTTCCTTGCTACATATAAGATGGTAGTATTGAATAGTGCTTAATAAAGAGTATCTACACGCAATTTACTTCCTTAAGTAAAACCAAGGATGCATATGCATTCTATGGAAAAGAGCCCAGGAGATTGCCACCTGTCTAATTGAAATAAATTGCCCCCTTTCTTATTTAGTTTCCAGATTTGTATTTCGAGCTATAGGGTTTTGTGGCACATGGTGTTAACTGTGAGCAAAAGATGGTCATGTCACTAGAATACTAGATGCATGTATTGTTAAACTTGCGGCAAGAAAAGCTTGGGAGAGCAAGTCTCTTATAATACAGAGTGGGGATATATTGGTCTGCAAGGAGATCTCTCCCTTTCATTTTAAAAGAGGGCTACGCGATTCATCAATCAACTCTCTCTCTCTTTCTCTCTCCGTGTGTGTCTCTCTCTATCTTCCTCCAAGGTAGCTATCTTGTTCCTCTTGTTCTTCCAAGTCTTCCTTCTAGGATATGAGTGGGAGCAACTTTGGAGACAGCATGGGTTGGGGCCGATCATCCGGTTCCAGGAGGGGCAAGAGAGGCGGCGGAGGCAGCGGCGGTAGCGGCAGCGATAAGCCAAAGCAGCCGCAGCGGGGGCTCGGCGTGGCGCAGCTGGAGAAGATTAGGTTACAGAGCGAAATGGCAGAATACTTCCATCCTCCCGGAGGTCAGGCACCTAGCTCGATCCACAGAACGGCCAGCCTCAATTTGGTGAGTGAAGACATATCTTGTATAGTTGATGCTGCGCATAAATATGCATATTTTCTGTGTGTGGTTTTGCATGCGATTTCTGTGCGATTTGGCGTTTCTGATTTCTTATGCCTTTGGATTAATGGATCTATCGAGCAGGAGGATACACAGGCTTCGACGTCCTCACTGTCATCATCCCCATCGTCTCCATTCCATGCCCCCGCTGTCTCGTCGGCATTCCCGGTCCATCCAAATTTTGGGGTACGGTAACATCTTTTCCCCTTTGTCTTGTTTTGGGAAGAAGTTATTTGGTCTACGAAAGTTTGACATTGCTAGGTAGAAAATTTATCGGATTTTTCTCTGATCATCTAGTCTTCGTTCATGTGATTATAGTTAGGTGCCGCATGCATGTGGAACCAGTAGAAATTACTACTGATTTTCATTCGTCAGTGCAACAAAGTGAGAGTTTAAGCTTTGCTTTTTGATAAACTGTGGAAGTCTCGTCAAGTTATTTCAAACTCAAATGAACAGTTATTCTTGAATTGGTTGTTTGAGCATTGTTTCGTGTATATGTTTCAAGGGTGCTAGATCTACGTGTTGTATTTTTCTTCTTCACTCATTATTAACTTGTATACTTATTTTCTCCTTGATCATCGCATCGTACCGCTTTCCCTGGGAAAAAAGACATCAGCATATAAGTAGTTCATCAGACGAGGATCCTCCGTAATGTTTTCATAATATGAAAAATCTGCATGATCAAAGTTTCTCTGGCATTTTTCTATCATCTGCTTTCGTGTCTCGCCGTAGTACAGTACGTATCGTGTTTGTTCTCAGTACCTTACGATATCTCCCACTTTATCATGTTTATATAGATGGCATATGGAGATAGAGGAGATGCAAGATATGGTGAATTCCAGGCTCCCATCGTCAGGTACTGCTACTGCACTCATCTTCACTAATGCTCAAATTTACCTCAAGCAACTTGTCATGAAGCTCCAACTAACGTTGCAACATTTGCATATACCTGCCAACAAGATCGCCAAGCACCAACACAATCTACGAGCCCGCACATTACTCGCATCCAGGCGTCACATTGCCGCTCTTTGCACCAGAGGTATGTCGATCTGTGGACCGATCAAATGCTTTAATTCACTACGAAGTTTAATGATCGACTCATGTGGTTTGGTAGGAATCCACCCGTCTGAGGGGCACCATGACCGAAGCCGATCGGCGGATTCCACGAGCAGGAACTCTGGTGATCCACAAGACGTGGACCTCGAGCTTAAGCTATGATCCTAAAATGGTCTTCTCCTTCTCTCATGTTCACATCTCCTTTGATCTTATGCGACAGTTCCTTTCTTTAGGTCTTGATGGTTTTTTTCCTTGTGGTCCAATAAGTTTCTGAATTGGTGCCACTAGCTAGAACCAAGGATTCGCCAGCTTGTGTGATGCGCAAAAGAAAAAGAGAGATGAATAGCAATTCACATTATTTCTCACATCCAGACATGTTGTATGGGTATGGCCGTATGGGATCTCTGCAGGTGATATCTTGCAGTCGCTTTGATTGTACTATACAACCATAGATTTGTTGACTCTTGCCTGGAACTGCTTGTAAGCATACACAAAGTTCCGTACATGATTGCTATTAATCTATGCTATACAATTTTCATCATTGCTGAGCTCAGAGGGAATGTTCATATATGCATGAGCACTTGCATGTGCCATTGCCAGCACATTTTCTATCCATATGCACAAGATGGATATAAAATACCCCACTTTATCACTGCGCTATCTCTTGCACAGCTGTATTTTTGTACTACTTATAAATTATATAATGCAGCTTGTGTAAGCCGTTCCATCGTTAGTTGTTTGGTGTTATGTATAATGGTCAGATCTATGATCTTTCTCTGAGTGTGTTATGGATCAGTACTGTGGGCATGCATATGTGTCTGTCCGGCTAGATCTAGTGGATGATAATATGTCATCTACAGTATTAAGTAACGATAATTACTTACTCTGTCTATACTACTCCCTCTGTCCCAAAATAAGTGTCTTAGATTCGCTCAAAAGTTGATGTATCTAGACATGTTTCATGTGTAGATACATCCATTTTTGGACGAATATAAGACACTTATTTTGGGACGAAGAGAGTACTTTATAGTAGGTGTATTTTTTGTGCACGGTAAGAAAAACGCCTGATTTGATGTTAATTTTAAATGTATTTAAATAAAAACAGCTGTACATATATTTACAAGAGGGAAAAGAAAAGGTTACACTAGGCTTAAAAAATGCTCCATATCGACGAGTATACCTTACTAGCATGCTGATCCTTGAAACAATGATAATAGATTGATAGTACAGTCTAGACGAATGAGCACCATCTTTCTAAATGGTTCTCCACGCATCTCTAATAAGAGATAATTTGGGACAGAAATGTTCTTGGTAATTGATTAGAGAGTAATTACCGGCTGCTATACTCCATCTGTATCACACTAAAAGATGTTGTTACACCTGATATAATGTACGGAGAGGGAGTAGTATTTTTTTCATTCTTTAAAATCTTTACCGTGCATATAGATCATACAACCATGGATGCATGTAACATAACCATGAACTTTGACCCTCGTTGACCTCTCCGTAGTACCTTACATTTCCGCAGGCACAAAATGATAAATATACCCCAACTTCTCCATAGCCTGCGACACCCACCAGCTTCTAGATCCAACGAGGAGGTGTGAACCAGAGGGCATGCAACAACTTACCTTCATATGTGTCACAACTCTCTTGACATGGCCGACACCCGTCGTCACGTTCCCGCCGACATGGCCACCAGCCAGCACCATGAAAGGTCACCTTTCGTGGCTGACTCCGCCTCTCCATCTGAAGTCGCCGCCCTGGTGTCCAAAGACCTAGCGCGAGTTGAAACGATGAGATCCTCGCCGCCTTCTTCACCAGCGACCACACGAGGGCGTACAATAGCCACCCCGGGCCACGGTGAGGGGAGGAGGAGGGATGGCAGTGTGGGAACCCTAATCGCCACCTGAGTCGCCCTCGGGGGGACGACATGAGGTCCCTCGATCAGGATCATATACAAAAATGTGTAGTATGTTTTGTGAATAAAGAGTTAACGCTCGAGGAACATGCTTTATGATGATTTAAGATGCACCGATGCTTTAAAAGTATCGCCCAAATGATACGGTCTGATCCTTTCTCTAAAAAAGTGATTCATTCTGCTCACTAATTATTTGCTACCTGCAGATTAGTGGCATACGTACACTAGCTTGCTCGTCTAGCTTTGCACTGAACCAGATCGAGCTAAGAATACTTTGAATTATATAATAAACTAACCATAATCAAAGATATCATCCTCTCAATCTCCATCCGAATAAGCGCGTAGGAATCTTCATGGAAAGATCACTCCTTCTTCGGATGACGAGGACTGCTTTGCTGTCCCCCAGGGCCGGATCGGCTGCCATTGTCGGAACGATGCAAGTTGCGCAAATCCCAAATGGTACTTTTTGATCAGATCTTTTCAGCTCATCATCGCATGCATGTGTGGTGCGCTTCGTGCATGCATAAACATGAAATAATCCTTACAAACTTGCAACTTCCATCCCCATATATATAATTATATATAGGAAAATGGTTCTGTACTCCTGGGCGTACGTACTCTCACGTTCAATATGCCACCTCTTTATTATATTGAACGTGAGAGTATATTGAACGTGAGAGTACGTACGCCAGGAGTACAGAACCATTTTCTATTATATACTCCTGGGTGTACATACTCCCATACTCAATATACCTCACATACGAGGGTATTATACCTCTTTATATTTTTTTATATACCTCATTAATTATTCTAAGATACCTCAATACAAAAAGTAGGGAAAAAATTATCACCATAGTCCTCAATTTTTTCATATACCTTTATTTCGTACAAAAAGCAGTATATGTGCAAATAATATAAAATATATAGATTCAAATGAAAATTTCCATGTAACTCACTTTGGGGTATCTACTATTAAATAATGAAGTATATTAAAAATAAGAGTCCTATAATAGGAGTCATATATAGGAGTCCATTATATACATATATATATGTGTCCGTGACTTGCATAACTAGCATTAGTATTTACTGCCTCCGTACCGTAAATAAGATGTTTTAAGTATTATAATATGGAGTTACAGACTATATGCGGAGCAAAATGAGTGAATCTAACACTAAAATAGTGTGATATATATCTGTATGCTTCCCGTATTGAAATACCTAAAATATCATATATATATATTATGGTACGGAGGGAGTAGTATATACGTGTAGCTACCTCTCATATACATTTTTTTAGGGAACCTCTCATATACATTTGTGTAACTACCTCCATGTGAAAAGCTCCCCGTAGTGCATCATATCTCTCTCGATCTCTCTCTCATACATATGTACGTAAGTGGTGATATTTTATTTTATACATGTAACTACCACACCCACTGTGCATGCATGCACGTTAGGCTGTCAGCAAGTTGCGACTGGGTGAACTGCCAATCACCTCCTGAGCGGCTTTAGACCTTTTAGTTTTGGAAGTTGTTTTTTAATTCGCACAATTTTTTAGAAAAAAGGCATAAAATATCCAACTTTGAATTAACAAAGCTCCAGAGTCACCAGCGGCAAATACAACATGCTGATACACAGCTTACAAGCAACAAGCAACTCAAGCAAACAAAAGATAAAACAAAAAAAGAACAGCTTGAGAAGCTAATGCTAAAGCCCGAACACGCTAACAAGCAGGAACTTGATAGCACCACCGGACCCAAGCTGTCGGACGAAGCCGCCATGAAGAAGAAGCAACGAAAACAGGTGCCCACACCACCGCGGCTGAGCAGGACCTCCGAAGCTCGAATTCTCACCATCCAAAAGTGCCGCTGTTGCCGTAGAGGGGAACCCATTCCCCTCTCGCCCAGGCTCGAGGGCGCCGACCCATCGACGAACAGGGGAAGCCATGCTGGGAGGACACAAAACTCGGCACCCGCCAATCAACATGATAAGATGTCGTCGCCGAACAAGACGAGCCGCCACGGCTACCACCATTTCCGCATTTCACGACCACCACCCCTGCAGTTCCCCAGACGGCGCCTCCAAGCTTCTTCCACAAATCTGGAGCCAGGTCGGCGGAGCAGCCCTGCACCACGACCTCCGACCACCAAACCTTCGCTGCCCACGCAGCCAAAGGAGATGGCAACATGCACCACGGACGCCACCAGCCACAGGATCGACACCGTCCTTCCGCCCGGGGCCGCCGCCCCGGCATCCAAACTCCCCCGAGCCAACCACCCAAGCCAACAGAAGAGCACAAGAAATCCATGGAGCAACTAGTTCATCCACCGCCTTCAGCCCAAAGAAGACACACGTTTAGCCGACACAAACCAGATCTGCCGGCCAACAACACGTGCAACGCCAATCAAATCCACGGGGAAGCAGGTTGGAGAGGAGGGCATCGATCTAGCACACCGCAGCGGGAGACTGGATCCCTTCCAACCTCCACTCTTCCCCCCGGCCATGTTGAGTCCAAGGTCCCCTGACCAGATCCTCCATGCCAGATCCCCTGCTTGAGGTCCCGGGTCGATCTGCATCTTGAAGCGCCAGGGCTGCCTCCCGAGACGGAGGTCGACAGAGGAGAACCGGCCGCGCCGTGGACGAGCCCGTCCTCTTCGGCAGCACGGAAGGCAGGAGCGGGAGTGCCCCCCGTGGAGATGAGGGAAGCACACGGAGGTGGCCTCGCCACCGCGTTCCTCGACAGCGCCACAGGCTTGCCCGCCCGCGGTCTCGGGCGTGGACGAGGATGGGAAACGAAGGTGGAGGCGCGGTTGTGGCTAGGGTTAGCAGCCGCCCGAGCCGCCCCAAGAGTAGCGACGCGGGGGAGAGTCCGCTATGTACAGCGTTGGAGTCTGACTCCACAGAAACCAATTCACACAATTGCACCCAGGCCTTGTATTATACGGTTACAATTGCGTACTGAGTTGTGTTTGTGTACTCTTAAGTACTAATGGCGTGATCGGACCACATGGTAGACTGTAAGAGATCGATCACTGCTGCTCATCCATGACGACGACCGCGCTGCTGCCGCTTGCAAGCGTTGGGCTCCGCTTACACTAGTAGCACTACAACCGAACTGACTTTTTGTGACACGGTTATTTTGTCACGTATTAACGAAATTTGTCACGGATTACCTCCTCGTGACGATATTAGGGCGTCACTAAGCCCGTCACACAATCCTCGTCACAGATTACGAAATAGTGACGCCACGACAAAATCACGTCACGCATTATGGCTAATCGGTGACGCGTTTTTTCGCGTCACGCATTGATGGAATGCATGACAAAATTATTTGTCACTGTTCATTCGTAAATTTGTCACCGATGAACGCAATGCGTGACAAAAATCGTGTCATTGATTGGTTCGTCAGCGGTCAAAGCTGCTGACCTGTCGGTCAATGAAGATGATGTGGTCGTTTACGTGGCGGTTGACGTGGATGCTGACGTGGATGCTGACATGTGGCTGTTTAGGTGGCACTCGACGTGTCTATTGACGTGTATGCTGACATGTGGGTCCGTTCTCTGCTGACGTGGCACTACGTAAAATGGGTCCACACAATGCTGACATGTGGGACCCTCCGGTTTGCTGACATGTGGGACCCTCCGGTTTGCTGACATGTGGGACCCACCGGGTTTCTGACATGTGGGACCCACCGGTTTGCTGACGTGTGGGACCCACCGGTTTGTGACATGTGGGACAGAAGGCTGTGACGCTTAACAAATTTTGTCACGGTTGTTAGCCGAAGGAAAATTTTCAATATTTGCAAATTTTGAGGCAATTTGTAAATAAAAGGAATTCAAATGAACCATTTGGAAATGTACCGATAAAACATTATTGCACTTATAATTCAGGCACACAAAATACTTAATGTCTGATTGACACCAACTGTTACAATAGCACACGAAAATGGAAGAAAGTAGGCATAAATGTGGATGAAATCAAGTTTTCATGAAGAAAACAGTACTGGCGGGCAAGGTTTGCTGCTTATTTGGTCAACTAGATGATTTACACGTCCTGAGGAGATAACCAAGAAGTGCATCCATCTCTTGCTGCCTCGATTTTATTTCATAAGTCATGTCATCATAGGCCTTGTGGAGAGCTTCATATTCTGTGTGCTTCCTTTTCAGGTCTTCAGTTCTTTCTTCCACGGCCTGTATCCTTGCCTGCAGTTGCTGGTACCTTGGAGATGTAGGTAAGGACTCTTGCTCATGATCTTCTAGTATTCCTTCAAACTCTGGGATGATTGCAGATGTCATGCTAGATGTAGTCCCCAAGTCTGACAGGAAAATGCCTTTCATTCTGCGTTTCTTGAGGACATCTTCACAAATCTGCTGATCAGTTCGGGGAGGCTCATCTTTCATGTGTGGACCCATTTTTGCAAGGATCATTTCATCCTGCCATAGGATATGAGTATTTTTTTTGTCAGGTGCAAGAAACAGTACGTAATAATGCTACAAGAAAATGTAAACATTTTACTTACATAAGCAGCTTGTGCATCCTTGCTCATGATACCAGCACTGTTTGTTTTGGTTATTTTAAAAACTTCAATAGGAGTTGCTTCGCGCGTCTCAGTAATCTTGAAGACAGGAGGAACCTATAAGGGTTACGAAACAGGTAAATAAGAAGAGTATATGAAAAATTTAGTGAAGAGGTAAGGTTTTCAGAGGGATAGGCAGTTACTGCACATACGTCGCCACCATAGATGCTCCTTATGAAGGTACTTGTCGCACCTAATTGGTTCAATTCATACCTCCCCTGAATTGCATAGTTTACCATAAAGTTAAAATATATTAGTGCTCAAGTTATAAGTGCAATAATTAGGTACAACTGAATTTTACTGATAAGTACGCACTGCATATTCCTCGCTAGCATCCTTGCTTGTAGAGCGACTTGTCTCACCTATCTGGTTCATTGTACTCTTCCCGTCGATTGCCTAGTAAGCCATGAAGTAAAAACATATGAATGCACAAGCTATAACTGAACAAACATGAGTTATAAAATCATGGTGTCGCACAAAACATACTGAATCGTAGTACATCCAGTGCGGTCCAGGAGCCTTCTTCTTTCGGGTGCTTGAACCACCGTAGACAAAAGTTCTTGCTATAGAGTCAAAATCTTGCATTTGTTCACCATTTCCTTCTGCTTGCTTCTTCAGTAGTGCAGACATACGAGAAGCATTCTGTTCCATCGCTAGCTTCCTAATTTTCTCATATGCAACTTCTGATATGTCTTCATTACCTGAAATAAAAGAAAGTGAATAATTTTATATGCATATACATTTATTGATGGCACATAGCTTAAAACATGACAACTATCTACTCAGATGTCTATGTTTCTGAACCGACACAACTATCGTAGCATACAATCCAGTAGTACGAGGTCCGTGCAGAACTATAAGCCTGACAGACAAAGGTTCAGTTTCAGAGCGACACTTTTACTGTAGCTCATCTAGCTGTTGTCGCTGTCTGTTTCAGTTTCATTTAGGTTCAGTATTAGTCTGAATAAACGTGGCATTTTTAACAGACTTACAGAAAATAAATCATGACGGAAACTTGCACGGATCTCAAACATGATACTTGGTCTACCCATCTGAACCAACTAAAATCCATGAAACCCTACAGTACTTGACCATTACCTATATGACTGTGAAAAAATTGATTTCTTTAACGATTGTGATGACTTGATACGTAATAAGGAGCGTGCAATAACAACCATTTGTAGCAGCTATGATCTTGCAAATATAACTGGTAAACTCATGGTGTTTACCCGAATCAACAAAATATCACAAATATGCATAGATCTATATGGAATAGAAGATGAGAGGGAAAGAGGTTGACTGAACAACCCCTAGTACAAGAAATTTGATCTTTACCAGGGCTGCCGGTGTTCTCCTGCATATTCATGCCGGGGTTCTCCTCCAGAATGCTGCCGTCCATGTCGGTCGTCAGGTCGATCAGATTGTTGCGGCCGAACATTTTCCACCGCCGGGGCAGACGGATCTAGGGTGATGAAGAGGATGAGGTAGGCGAGATTAGATCTTCGAGAGGAGAGGGAGGATGATAGGAATGGAAGGTGTGGTACGAGATCGTGGGTTCTGGCGATACGAGGGGCGTATTTAGGGGGAGGGTGGGTGCGCGGGACGGTTTCGTTTGAGCCGAAAAAAGGGAGGGAACGGGGATAATTTTAAATAAAGGAGGGAACAAAAAATTAAACCAGAAAGGAGGGAACGTACTGTTTTTTGTACAAACGAAATAAAATTTTCCCATCTAAACTAGGTGTGCTTGCAAATTGAGCAGAGATTTTTTGTGAGTGTTCATTCACACATACTAGGTGTGCTTGCAGTTTTTCAGACTAGGTGTGCTTACAACACATGGGTTTGGTCGACATCGTTCATGTCGCTTATGGGGCATCTTTGAAGAAAGGTGCACATAGGAGATACAGATCGGCCTCAAATTTTTTGTGGGTGGTAATGCACACATACTAGGTGAGCTCGCAGATTTTGAGATTTTTGTGACAATTATAAGTGTGCTTATAATTTTCTTTGAAGAAAAATGACAGAAATTGAAAAAAATGCATGAAAATTGGTCAAATTCATGTTAAAATCATTTTAAACTCACATGAGTCATGCAATGTTTGTATAATCATGTAGAAATTATGTACCACAGGATGTGACAGAGTTTTGGTCAAGTTGGATGCAAAAGGTTCACTTAGGAGGGCATTTTGGGCATTTTGTCAAAACATCGAGGCCGAAAGCTGTGGATAAACCCTATCAAGATGTGTGTTTTGATGTAGCATGAACGCTGTTGCAGGGAAGGATCATGATTGTGGGCTTTCTATTTTGCATAGCACTTGTGAAACCCAATGGGGTCAAAACAACATGGGTTTGGTCGACATCGTTCATGTCGCTTATGGGGCATCTTTGAAGAAAGGTGCACATAGGAGATACAGATCGGCCTCAAATTTTTTGTGGGTGGTAATGCACACATACTAGGTGAGCTCGCAGATTTTGAGATTTTTGTGACAATTATAAGTGTGCTTATAATTTTCTTTGAAGAAAAATGCCAGAAATTGAAAAAAATGCATGAAAATTGGTCAAATTCATGTTAAAATCATTTTAAACTCACATGAGTCATGCAATGTTTGTATAATCATGTAGAAATTATGTACCACAGGATGTGACAGAGTTTTGGTCAAGTTGGATGCAAAAGGTTCACTTAGGAGGGCATTTTGGGCATTTTGTCAAAACATCGAGGCCGAAAGCTGTGGATAAACCCTATCAAGATGTGTGTTTTGATGTAGCATGAACGCTGTTGCAGGGAAGGATCATGAGTGTGGGCTTTCTATTTTGCATAGCACTTGTGAAACCCAATGGGGTCAAAACAACATGGGTTTGGTCGACATCGTTCATGTCGCTTATGGGGCATCTTTGAAGAAAGGTGCACATAGGAGATCCAGATCGGCCTCAAATTTTTTGTGGGTGGTAATGCACACATACTACGTGGGCTTGCAGATTTTGAGATTTTTGTGACAATTATAAGTGTGCTTATCATTTTCTTTGAAGAAAAATGCCAGAAATTGAAAAAAATGCATGAAAATTGGTCAAATTCAACAGCCCAACAAAAGCAACACACAAGAAAGAAAATATGAACTGCATATGTACCAGCATAAGTTGTCTTCAACAGCCCAACAAAAGGAACACACAACATAACTAGTTAGCTAGTCTAAATTGTTCATCCAAACACAAATATATATTTACATAAGTGCAAGCACAGAAGCAAACTAAACTCCAGGAAGCATCCTACGCCAGCTTACGCCTCTTGTTCTCCTCCTCTGATTCTTCTTCATCTGATGAATCTTCAGGTACATCAGTGCCTGATGATTCAGAATCATCCTGAAGCTGAAATCCAATTGGCAGTCCAGCGTCTAGCTTCTCCAGCATCACCCGGTACAGCTCAAACGCCACGAAGCCATCAATGGCGGCGTAGTCCTTGTTGATCTTGGCAAGAGGTCTGTTCTCCCAACTTGAGTGCGCCTGAAAGGGGAAGTTCTTCTTCATGTCTGCATACCATGGATCAATCAGGTCCGCAGCCATCACACTCATGCCAACCTTGTCTTTTGATCCAGGGAGCCGGTACAGGTGCTGGAGGTCCACATAGAACTCTTCTGGAATGTTGACATTGGGCCAGGTTTGAGGAAGAACCACCTTGTCTGTCGTGGTGTCTACGCTAGCAAAGGTAATACCTTTGAAGCGTAGAAAATCCGCAATATAGCATGAACACTTCCAATGGTCAGCACTGCAATAACCAAGAGAATGTAGAGTTAAGTTTAGTTAAAAGATGATTTCATAGGTGACAAACAAGTATATGATCAACAAGTCCATCTAATGAGTTAAGTTTAGTTAAAAGATTTGAAATATGATCAACAAGTCCACCTACAGATTTGTTCTACCTTTTACTAGTTTTCATAAATATGAACACTTCTAATTGGCATGACCATCTGTTTGAGCCACAAGATGTACCAAGACCGAAACAAAAAAACCCATAACAAAATCTATTTTTCACACCTATTAATTTTTTAATAGATCCAGCATTACTAGTTGAAACTAATCCGTGGCCTCGCAAGCACACTTTCAAACTAACCCCGAATACGGAAATAGATCTAGGAACTTCTGTCTACCGTAAATATTAACCGAATTAGTGACATCGCAAGCAGTTTGAGCGACATCTAGTACTAATAGTAGAACAAATAGTCTGGCAGAATGGGTGAAGCAAAAAACCCTCAATGCAGCAACATGCGTGGCCATGTTTGTTCATACCTGGCGCACTGGTAGACGAGTACATGGCGGCGCATGGCAATCTGAATAACGGCCATCCTCTTGTCCTTCAGGGCGCGGTCGCTGGTGTACTCCATGTCCAGCCCCATGATCTTGGGGTCTCCAGCCGCGAACCACTCCTGGTACATGTCGAGGACCCGCTCCAGTTCTGCTGGATTGTTGGTGTACACCGCCTCGATCTTCTGGCTGCCGTGGATGGTGACGTCGTACGTCTCGGAGAAGTACTTGACGGTGTTCATGGCGACGCCGCGGGGGAGAAGAACAGATTGCAGTGGAAGCGGAGAAGACGAGAAGCAAGAGGGGAAAACAGAGGGAAAACAGAGAGCGGTGGGGATATGGAAGTTGAGACGAAATGGGACGGGCCCAAACACAATTAGTATAATCGTCTATCCAACTGACAGGTGGGCCTGGCGGTGTATGTATTGTCACGTCAAAACCCCAGTACGGCCGCTTTGCCTCTATCCTCTCGTCTACCGTGTAATTGACTGCATCAAAACAAAAGCCCTCGCCCTCCTCTAGCAGCCGCCACGTCTCACCACTTACATCTTTCACCGCCGACACCTCTCTCGCCACCGGCCGCTCACCATTGGACCCGGCACGAACACACTTAGTGAGTACCAAAAATGCGCACGTACGTCTTTCATTTTCTGGCCTTTTACTTCCAAGAAAATGATAGCAAAACCTATACTTGTCAGACAAATCTGAAAATATGCTGCATGTGGAAATTTTCTAAATAGGGTAATGTACTTTGTTGCTGCATGTGGATGGCTACTTGGAATGGTACAAGCTTGTGAGCACTTCATTTGAATACCACATATGCACCTAGAAAAACAACATAATTACATGTAGGTACAAGGAGTTCATGTTTGTTAGTTTAGATCATCTATAACATTCACTAATCACCACGTAAATTCAGAAAAAAATGCCAATCTTTAGCATGAACACAAATTTGACACTTGGCAGGACATATTTTAGTTCTAACCTCGAAATATTTTGCTCAATTTAAAAAAAAATCATATTGGGGTACCCAAGTAGTGGTTTTATATGTTCATAAACCTGTATTTCAATAATATTGAGTAGCAATGTGGTTGGTACTCAAATGACTCATGAAATTGAAACCGATATTACAATCAAAGTACTGAAAAGAAGCTTTTATGTTTTATTCGGGATAAATTAATTTCATCCATCATAAAACATGCTAGTGAGTACCATGCAGTTTTAATTGGCCACTAGGTTTTATGATCCATTGATGCTTGTGGAAACTTTCTAACAAGGGAAATCTACTTTTTTCCTGCATGTGGACGGTTAGTTCGAATGGCAGAAACACGTGAGCAGTTCATTTGAGTACCACGTGTGCACGTATTTGTTAGTAAAAAAATTACATGTTCGTACAAGGAAATAAATAGAGGGGAAGAGATACGTATTGTTTTTTTTCCGCTCACGGTAACTGTTTCCGTGGAGGCCGAGGAGGAGTTCCTTTATTTTATTTCCAAAATTTCGTTGGCCCACTTGTCAGCCGGAAAGAACTACAGGGCAAGTCTTCCTTGCGACGGTTCTTTAGTTCATCAATCTTCTCAACTGCCACCGCTTCCCCTGTTTTTCCCCTGTTTCTCCTTTCTTCGGCCCCCCTCTTCATCTTCTTCTTCTCCGTCCGCGCCGCCATGGACCCAGTAGAAATCCGTACTGTCTCGACGTCATACACCGCCCATGGCCCGACGGACATAGATGTGACCTTCACCAACGACATTGCGCAGGTTGAGGAAACCCTCAATGTGCTCAAGCGCAAGCTGTTGAAAATGGACGAGAAGGATGAGTTCATGGGGCTGGATTTTGAGTACACCAACGCGGATTTGGAATCTCAAGAGTCGCTGTCGTTCAACTTTGCGTGGACCAAACTGTGTTGGTTTGGCAGTTGGCTAGGTATGACTGATAGATCTAGTACTGTACATTTTCCGGATTGGGGTTTTCCAAATATTTCATTCTTCTATTAATTACAGAGCTATATATCTACTGTTACTGTTACTTACATTGTTTTGGTTTCACGATTCATATGTACACTGTGACTACGATAAGCATGCTCAACTGAAATATATGCAACATACGGCAGCAAGCAAAAATGAAAGGTCTTTCCAAATGCACCAATGAAATGGAATATTGCATGCAAGAAATTGTAAATTTTGATCTTGTATTGGTCTGTGTATCTATTGGCCTTTTCTTGTTCAATAGCATTTTTGTAGAGGATATGACAATCTGACAATTGTACCTATCAAATGGTAGATTGAAGGAAGTAATTGTAATTTTTTATCTTCTATTAGTGTTTTATCAATTGCTTCATTCATTGTGTTAAATATATGATTGTACAATGGTAGACCTACCTGACAGTCTAATTTTGAGGACATGCTTCATTCATTTATTTTCCATCAGTAACATATTGATAACAGTGCACCTAGTTATGACAATTTCTTTGTACAATTAATTTAATCATGTTACATATACTTGATATGTAAATTCGAACTGAACTTTCTGCAAATTTACAATTTATACTTTGTAACTACTGTAGGCCCAGGGACCGCTGTGAAAAGCTATTCGAGTTTTTCACCGAGCGGACGTGTAAATTTGCCAGCGTCGACATCAGGGGTGACAGGAAGGTGATGGAAAGAACATGGGTTTTACAATCCCAAGGAAGTATCATGTGGATATCCAAGATATCTACCACATAAAAGGAAAAGGACTCGACGGGAGGACTAGAATGGCTGACCTTGCAGGCGAACTCATCAACAAATCGTATGAAACCATGAAGAAGGACTTCCCAAAAGGCGGGCACGATTTATGGGAGAAGCAGCCACTTGACGAGGTTAACCTCAAATATGTGCTGTCGATGGGTTTGTCTCGTTCGAGCTGTACGGGTTCTCCAGTGCATCCAAAAGGGGCTGGTTTGTCTCCAACCTAAACCAAAAGTACCACGGGTCATCCCCAAATTATGTGCACCCTCAACATCTTCCACCAGCGGCAGCAAGCGAAACAAGTGGGAGGATGACATCTATGCGGATGGCCGCAAAAGGGGTGAGGGGTGGTAGTATGGCACAGTGGGGGACGACGACTATTCCGGGTGGAAGTGAGCGGCACGAAGCCCTCGATATGTGTCGTAGTGTTTATATGCCGTACTGTTCATATGTAGTATTCTTGAACTTAGTTTAGCCGTATGTGCATGCTTTTGTGTCACTCGTTCCGTATTTTGTAACAGCTATCTGACCAATGTGGTTTAGCTCAGTTGTATGTAAAGCACTTTCAGTATGATGTGGTTTAGAAATCTCGACAAATTTAACTGATAAACCCTAAATATTTTGAATTATTTCAGGTTCTATGTAAGTTCACCGATTTAAACGACCATATCCACGTCATACTTCATGATAATGACCTAAAATTTGGTACATAGCTATATCTTGCCACGGTAACATGAGTGAACAACTTTTTTTTTAAAATTTGTTTGAATTTTTTTTTGAATAATTAAGCGTCAAATATGAGTTCTTTTGTGAAACAAGTAGCAAAATAAGGTGCAAATTAGCATGAACACAATTACCACAGAAATAGGGACATATGTTATGTGTAAGCTCGAAGTATTTTGAATTTTTTCGATTGCTATCTAGTTTTGCGCATTTAAATAAACTTAAGCCGATTTATGAAAAGTTGGTCAAATTTGAACTACAAGTATGTTATAGCTTGCTGTAATTATTTTGAAAAAATAATTTTGGGGTACCCAAGTAGTGATTGTCTCACAAAGTCGTCGAAAGTTATCAAAGATTCGACACCTACACATGAATAACCATGCCTGCAAATTTGACCTATTTTTGAAAAAAATCAAACTAAATGTAGAAAGTTCGAAAAAATGAATTTTTTTCTCAGGTACTACCCTTATGTCCTATAGTTTATGAGAAAAAAAATGAAATTAGAATATGACAAGATCATAACACAACACTTCAAGAAGAGCACATTCGACTATGAAGATTCAAGAGCTTCAAGGCCAAATGTCTTTGAAGAAGACCATATCCATGGGAAACTTCATGATAATGAGCTGAAATTTGGTACATAGGTGTATCTTGGCATGGCAACATGAGTGAACAACTTTTTTTTGAATTTTGTTTGAATTTTTTTTGTTCGAATAATTAAGCGGCAAATATGAGTTCTTTTGTGAAACAAGCAGCAAAAATAAGGTGCAAATTAGCATGAACACAATTACCACAGAAATAGGGACATATGTTATGTGTAAGCCCGAAGTATTTTGAATTTTTTCGATTGCTATCTAGTTTTGCGCATTTAAATAAACTTAAGCCGATTTATGAAAAGTTGGTCAAATTTGAACTACAAGTATGTTATAGCTTGCTGTAATTATTTTGAAAAAATAATTTTGGGGTACCCAAGTAGTGATTGTCTCACAAAGTCGTCGAAAGTTATCAAAGATTCGACACCTACACATGAATAACCATGCCTGCAAATTTGACCTATTTTTGAAAAAAATCAGACTAAATGTAGATAGTTCGAAAAAATGAAAAAAATTCTCAGGTACTACCCTTATGTCCTATAGTTTATGAGAAAAAAAATGAAATTAGAATATGACAAGATCATAACACAACACTTCAAGAAGAGTACATTCGACTATGAAGATTCAAGAGCTTCAAGGCCAAATGTCTTTTTGAAGAAGACCATATCCATGGGAAACTTCATGATAATGAGCTGAAATTTGGTACATAGGTGTATCTTGGCATGGCAACATGAGTGAACAACTTTTTTTTTGAATTTTGTTTGAATTTTTTTGTTCGAATAATTAAGCGGCAAATACGAGTTCTTTTGTGAAACAAGCAGCAAAAATAAGGTGCAAATTAGCATGAACACAATTACCACAGAAATAGGGACATATGTTATGTGTAAGCCCGAAGTATTTTGAATTTTTTCGATTGCTATCTAGTTTTGCGCATTTAAATAAACTTAAGCCGATTTATGAAAAGTTGGTCAAATTTGAACTACAAGTATGTTATAGCTTGCTGTAATTATTTTGAAAAAATAATTTTGGGGTACCCAAGTAGTGATTGTCTCACAAAGTCGTCGAAAGTTATCAAAGATTCGACACCTACACATGAATAACCATGCCTGCAAATTTGACCTATTTTTGAAAAAAATCAAACTAAATGTAGAAAGTTCGAAAAAATGAATTTTTTTCTCAGGTACTACCCTTATGTCCTATAGTTTATGAGAAAAAAAATGAAATTAGAATATGACAAGATCATAACACAACACTTCAAGAAGAGCACATTCGACTATGAAGATTCAAGAGCTTCAAGGCCAAATGTCTTGGAAGACGACCATATCCATGTCATACTTGATGATAATGAGCTGATATTTGGTACATCGGTGCATCCTGGCATGGGAAAATTAGTGAACAACTTTTTTTTAATATATATATATTTTTGAATTTGTAAGCGCCACCTATGAGTTTTTTGTTTCTGAAAAAAGTTCCACAAATAAGGTGCAAAATAGCATGAACACAATTACCACAGAAATAAGGACATATGATATGTGTAATCTCCGAAGTATTTTAATTTTGTCGCCTGCTATCTACTTTTACCCATTTGAATGAACTTTAGCCGATTTCTGAAAATTAGGTCAAAATATAAATTTCGTAACCTTTTTCTTGCAAAAATCGTGGAACCGTCAGCCTAATGGGCCCAGCTCCCCTGACGTGGGGAATCCTACTTTCAATCACAGACTTGTGAGGCCCACCTGGATTGGGGTCCACATGTCAGACACCCATAGTCAGGGTTTAGCTCGTTAGACGATCGCGGTAGTCGAGTTGTCACGTCAATTGCGCATTATCAATTCACCCCCTCTGCCGCTTCACGCCACGTACATTACTTCATTGCCAATCCAATCTCCGGCACAGTGCCGTCTCCCTAGACCAGTCGCGTTACATATATCGCCGGCGCATCTAGTCGCCGTCGCCGGAAACTCCTTGTCCCTCTCTCGCCTCGTCAACTACTTTCAGGCGGCGCATTGATCCGTCGCGCGCCACTTAGAGGAAAACCGACGATGGCGGCCTCCGACCAGGTAAGATTCATGTCCGTGGCCATCCCTAACCACCGATTTACCTCAGATCTGGAGAACTGACATGAACAATTTCGGATCGCAGTGTCCTACTTGTTTTGACACGAAGGGATTGTGCGGCGATCCAGACATGAAGAATAAGTTCTTTGTTCTGACCCTTCAAGAGGGATTTGAGGACAGAACGGTATTAACAATTCTGTTGCAATGTCTTGAAGATTTTGTTGTGCAATATGCATGTTAGTTTGATTATGGTTCCAAGAAAATGTCTCCAAGAATTTGTTGCGCCTATTTGATAGTAGGAGCAATTGCCGTGGTGTCATGTTTGGTTCTATTTTTTAATAGGAAACTAGTACCTAGTTGTGTAAAGTCATGTTTGGTTCTATTTTTTCAGGTTATACCCTGCTACGACAGAGTTTCTTTTCTTCAGAGGCACTATATCGCCAAGTCTCAACTTTGCCACTTCCAAGCTACTCTCGTTACCAATGAGGGATTCTCATTCCCTGTTGTATGTACCAACAAAATGGGTTTCACCTTCATTACTGGTAGTATATGGAAAGATTTTTGTAGAATCTACTCTCTTGAAGTTGGACAGGATCTCTATTTTTGCATTAGCAAACATTTTGAGCCTCGTGTTAAACCTGAAAACCTACCAATCACACATCCAGGTAAGTTTAATGGTGGATGCATCTTCTGTTATGGTGCATTTTGTAACCAGGTAGTATGAGTAGTGCTCTGATCATTTATTCTTAGTTACTAAACTTTAATCTTACAGCCTACCTTGATTTGTCCCCCCAAAAACGTCTTATTGTGGACTCTATGGATTCCACTGATGAATCCAAGATCAACTGGAGGATGATGGAGATAGTAATACTAAATGTGCAACATCTTGACCACCATGTCGACTATCATGATGGTGGAGAGTATGTAGAAGGAAGGACTGTCGCATGTTTGCATACCCTTAACTACACAAACACTCGCAGACACATCATGCACTTGGTAAACACTTATAACATGTTATTTCCTTACTAAATATGTAGTGCTTACAGTGTTATGTGTGCCACTTGTTGAAGTATGTTGCAGTGATTGTGAAAACCTAGCTAACGTCTGTCGAATATGGAACAGAAAATCCCAAGCCGGTTTGTTCCCCAAGAGCTCGAAGAATACGGTTGCATCACCATTGTGAGACATCCGAACACTGCGGTTAAGGGCACATACATCATCTCTACTTCAGATGGTCATCTTTCTATCGGTGGTTGGAAGGAGTTCATGAAGAAGGAAAATGTTTTCCAGTTGGGTGACAAGGTGCTGCTCTTGCTTTACAGTGGTAACCAAGGGCTTTTCCTGTTTGTGACCAATGTTCCGTACATTGATCCAGAGTAGTTAGGTACTGAATGTAAGTATTTGTTATGAAGAAGTGCAAGTAGTGTCGTACAAAACTGATAGTAGTTGTTGTCTCTCTTATTAAGTACTGCCCAGTATGTAATCGTAGTAGTTAGAATCGTAGAAGGATTTGGCCCTCGCAATAAAGTTTTACATGATTTCAAACTGAAAATGGGGATAGCCCCATGTTTACAAGTCGGAGCCGGACGTTTTGCTACGTAGTTTAGTAGATTCTACTGGCTTTTGACATGGGGCTCTACTGGTGCATTACCGTCGGCGCAGAGCTGCTCGACTTCGTTCTGCAGGTTCTGGATTACGATGCTTGATCTTGCATTGTCATCTTTCAACTTCTTCAGTTCTACCTGAGCCGTCAGTTTAGCCTCTTGGGCGGCGATGGCATATTTGAGCTCTTCATGGTGTTCATCTATCGCCTTGATTTTCTCACGAATAAGGTCTTCACGCTGCATCTCGAGGTTCTTCTTCTCTACCAGAAGCTCCTTGATCAGGCCTATCGCCTTCTTCTTCGTTTCAGAACTCATATTGTTTATCCTGTACAAGGTGGCTACCTCATTCTGTAGTTTGTTGCGGTCCGCACGAAGATTTGCTGCTTCAGTCGCAATTTTTTGAGCCGCCTTCCTCTGTAGCTCCAAATCTTCACGGAGCCCTGCACACTCTTTTTTCAGTAGCTTGTTATTGTTCAGAAGGGTGGCGCACCAGTCATTTGCCTGAGCCTCCTTCACTTCGATCCTAGCCCTGGCTTCCTGCAGGCAGTTATTAATTTGTAGTGAGAGTAGTCTGAATTTGAGGAATAGAACCAAAAAGTGGTAAGTTCAGACCTCGCTCTATCGGAGAGCATGGACGAGGTTATCGAATGATTCTTTCTCTCCTGCTACGACATTCCTGCTTTGTTCTTGCTCTGGATTGCCGATGGTCGAGCCGCTGGCTCTGAGATATGTACAACTCACTTGAGTTTGATGGATATCGTGACATGTTTCTACCAAACAAATTATGCTTCATGGATATTAAAACGTACCGGTTCTCGCTCTGATTTAGCAAGGTTTTTGCCTCCGTCAGAGGACAATCTTGTTCGCCGCCATCTTCTTGAGCCACTATCTTCTTACGGCATTTTGCCTCGCGGGCCTCCTCAGCTCTCGTGGCAGCTACCTGTTGCTTCCAGCTTGGAGCTCCACGACGCGTAGACATGGCTGGGGTTTTGTGTAGAATGGGGAGTTCTCCGCCGACTGGTGCCGAGTGGGGAAGAAGGTGAATAGTGGAATGACGGAGACGTGTTCTGACAATGCTACTTTAATACCTGGCAGCCGTCTCCTCGCATTCACCGAGCAATCTGGTCCGTCCATTTAGAATCTACGAACTCGCCCTATGGGTCCCACTAGTCATACAGTTATTATCTCCCTACTCCTCGTCCTCGCCTCCACCTCGCCCAAATCAGACTCCTCTCCCGCACACCCCACAAAAAACCCCGGCTCCTCCTCCCCTGACGGCGGCGGACCACGGCGCCTTCCGCATCAAGGACCTACTTGTCATCAGCGACAGCATAGTCGTCCTCAAGCACGACCTGGTAAGTACCACTGCACTGCTACTTCCTTCCTTTCCAATCCCTTATGATGCCTCTAATCTAGGTAAATCCATAGCCAGGGTACGATGTAGGTTATATTTCGGAAAAATTATGCTGGAAAATGCCCCGTTCATGGATCTAGGACGCCGGCTTTCGATTTTGTTAACCGGCGATTGGTTCCATGTAGAAGCTGCTCATTTCTTATTCTAACTTAATTTCGAACTCTTGTTTTAGAACGAGTGCAATTGGGCAAATGGAGTCAAAATGTGGTGATGCTGAGTGTATCATCTGCACCCAAGTGCGGGAGATCGTTTGCCCGGCCATTGATCCCGCGTACGCTCAATTCTTAGAGAAGGAACGAAAGGCCTGCATGCGTCGTCGTCAGAAAAATGCCGCAGGTCCATCAACGATGTCTTCCCCAACTCTTTATGACACTTTTGTCACTGCTAGACTACGCATAGAAGCCAAGCCTGTACACTCAGCCGAGGTAAATAACAAACGAATTAATATCTCCTTTCTACGTTCTAGGTACATCTTTCATTGTGATTGCTGTCATATTTAACTGCATACTTGTTTGATCCTGGCCTGTACCACACAGCAAGTGACCGATTTCCTACCTGAAACCGCTAGTCGGGAGTCTCTAGTGGAGGAGTGACTCACACTCCAGCATGAAGTGCTCGCACAGATGAGGAGCTTTAGGCGATTCCATACGAACTTTATGAAAATGTGGGATGAGAAGGATAAGGCCGTGGAAGAGCTAGAGAAATTGAAGATGGGCAACAAGAATAACACAGACGTAGTTAACCTAAGTGATGTTGATGAGCAAGAAATGACAGACAAGAAAGGTAAGAAAGCTGCGGTAGAGTCTCATCAGGATTCCAAGCACACTAGAGTGAAGAGAGCCAGGGGAGGAAAGATCACTCGTAGAGGTGACAACGCCTAACCTAATGTTGTACTAGTATACTATTGTATGCACCTACAGCTTACTTTCTAATAATTAGTTCTTTGCATTGTAGGTCCTAACATTTGTGGGACTGAAGAGTTTGACAAGTACTGCTTTTTTGCAAACGACGTCGACCTGAATGAAGACCAAGTTGCACATCTCAGAAGCCAAGTTGCAATCTTGAAGCCATTGATACCATACTATGTATGCACGATGACAAAGTCTACTGTCACCCATGGGAAGGCCAAGATGGTAAAAAATAAACTCTCATACTGATTTTGCACAATCATCCTAGGCTTCAACTAACTAGAAACTTCTCTTCCAGTACTTCTCTTCCAGGTTCAGCATTGCACACAGATACGTCTCCAACGTATCCATAATTTCTGCTGTTCCATGCTTATATTATACCATTTGCTACATGTTTTATATACACTTCATATCACTTTTATGCATTTTCTGGGACTAACCTATTAACAAGATGCCACAGTGCCAGTTCCCTGTTTTCTGCTGTTTTTGGTTTCAGAAAGTTACTTCTGGAAATATTCTCGGAATTGCACGAAACAAAAGGCCAAGTCCCTATTTTTCCAACACGTACACGGAGTCCGAAGGAGAGACGAAGAGCCACGAGGTGGCCAAACCAAGGCGGCGCGGCAGGGGCCCACCGCGCCGCCTGGTGGTTTGGGCCCCTCGGGGGTCCGCCGACATCGCCCCTTCGCCTATTTATTCCCCGAGACGTGAAAACCCTAAAACACCGAGCCTTTCATCCAGAACATATTCGCTGCCGCCGCCGTCGTCAACCCTAACTCGGGGGGTTCTGAAGCTCTTCCCGGCACCCTGCCGGAGAGGGGAATCATCACCGGAGGGCTCTACATCGCCATGCCCGCCTCCGGAGTGATGCGTGAGTAGTTCATCCTTGGACTATGGGTCCATAGCAGTAGCTAGATGGTTGTCTTCTCCACTTGTGCCATCATGTTTAGATCTTGTGAGCTGCCTATCATGATCAAGATCATCTTATTGTAATGCTACATGTTGTGTTTGCTGGGATCTGACTTATATTGATACCTATGTGGAGCTGAATATTATATTATCATGTCTATGTCATTTGTGATCTTGCATGCTCTCCGTTACTTGTTGAAGCCTTGGCCAAGTGAATACTTGTAACTCCAAGAGGGGGTATTTATGCATGATAGTTGGGTTCAACCTCTATTTAACCTGGGATAGTGACAGCAAGTTCTAAGGTTGTAGATGTGTTGTTGCCACTAGGGGTAAAACAGCAATGCTTTATTCAAGGATGAATGTATTGTTTACATTACGCACATTACTTAATGCAATTGTCTGTTGCTTGCAACTTAATACTGGAAGGGGTACGGATGTTAACCGGAAAGTGGACTATTTAGGCATAGATGCATGCTGGATAGCGGTCTATGTACTTTGTCGTAATGCCCAAATGAATCTCATAGTAGACACCACAGCTCACACATGCATGTTATATGCACTTATCAATTGTCAATTGCCCAGCTGTAATTTGTTTACCCAGCATGTTAGTTATCTTATTGGAGAGACACCACTAGTGAACTGTGGACCCCGGTCCATTCTTTTACATCTGAAATACAATCTACTGCAATCATTGTTCTCTACTGTTTTATGCAAACAAACATCATTTTCCATACGTTTAACCCTTTGTTTTCAGCAAGCCGGTGAGATTGACAACCTCACTGTTAAGTTGGGGCAAAGTAATTTGATTGTGTTGTGCAGGTTCCACGTTGGCACCGGAATCCCTGGTGTTGCGCCGCACTACACTCCTTCACCAACACCTTCGAAGCAAACCTCGTTTTCCTACTGGTTCGATTAAACCTTGGTTTCATACTGAGGGAAAACTTGCTGCTGCACTCATCATACCTTCCTCTTGGGGTTCCCAACTGACGTGTGACGTACAAGCATTGTTTCTGGCTGTTGCCGGGGAGATATTCCCTCGTCAACTTAGCGCTAGCAACACGTTTTCTGGCGCCGTTGCCGGGGAAAACCGAATTGCTTCTGCAAGGGGAGTCTCTCACACCCAATCTCTTTACTTTGTTATTTGTCTTGCTTAGTTTATTTTTATTTAGTCTTGTTTGCTCTCTTTATCAAAAACACAAAAAAATTAGTTACTTGTTTAATTCAGTTTGATTTTGTTTTTCAAAATGAGTACTCCTGAGAACACTAAGTTGTGTGACTTCACTAGCACAAACAACAATGATTTCATATGCACTCCTATTGCTCCACCTGCTTCTACAGCAGAATTTTATGAAATTAAACCTGCTCTATTAAATCTTGTTATGAAAGAGCAATTTTCTGGTGTTAGTACTGATGATGCTGCTGCCCATCTTAATAACTTTGTTGAACTTTGTGAAATGCAAAAGTATAAGGATATGGATGGGGATATTATAAAACTGAAACTTTTTCCTTTCTCCTTGAGAGGAAGAGCTAAAGAATGGTTGCTTTCTTTGCCTAGAAATAGTATTGATTCTTGGACAAAATGCAAAGATGCTTTCATAGGGAAATATTATCCTCCTGCTAAGATTATATCCTTGAGAAGTAGCATTATGAATTTTAAACAACTTGATAATGAACATGTTGCTCAAGCTTGGGAAAGAATGAAATCTTTGGTGAAGAATTGTCCCACTCATGGACTGACTACTTGGATGATCATCCAAACCTTTTATGCAGGATTAAATTTTTCCTCAAGGAACTTATTGGATTCAGCCTCTGGAGGAACCTTTATGTCCATCACTTTAGGTGCAGCAACAAAGCTACTTGATGATATGATGATCAACTATTCCGAATGGCACACCGAAAGAGCTCCTCAAGGTAAGAAGGTAAATTCTGTTGAAGAAACCTCCTCTTTGAGTGATAAGATTGATGCTATTATGTCTATGCTTGTGAATGGTAGATCTCATGTTGATCCTAATAATGTTCCTTTAGCTTCATTGGTTGCTCAAGAAGAGCATGTTGATGTAAACTTCATTAAAAACAACAACTTCAACAACAATGCTTATAGGAATAATTTTGGTAGCAACAATATAAGCCTTATCCTTCAAATGGTTATGGCAATTCTTATGGTAATTCCTACAGCAACAATAGAAGTGTGTCCTCTGATCTTGAAGCTATGCTTAAAGAATTTATTAGCACACAAAAAGCTTTCAATAAAACTGTTGAGGAAAAGTTTGAAAAAATTGATGATCTTGTTCTAAAGTTGATAGTCTTGCTCATGATGTTGAAATTCTAAAACTGAAAGTTATGCCTAATGAAGTTAAAGATACTAAGTCATTTGCTACAGCAAATGCCATCCAAGTTCGAATTGATAATAATATTAGGATGTTGGCTGAATTGCATGCTAGGTGGGAAAAAGAGGAAGAACTTGAAAAAGAGAATAGTATAGTTAGAGTTTGTACTATCACCACCACTAGTAATGCTAATGTTTACATGCTAGTAAGCCTCCTACTATTGATGGTAATGTTATTGGTGTTGGTAATGTCTCTACTACTTCTGCAAAGCGTTTGAAATTGCCTAAAACTGCTGAAACTTTTTCTGATAAAAGTGCTGAAATTTTTCAAACTATTGGAGACAATGGTTCCACCACCATTGACAATAATGATTTTGATTTTGATGATTGTAACATCTCTGAAGTTATTATGTTCTTGCAAAAATTAGCTAGAAGTCCCAATGCTAGCACTATTAATTTGGCTTTTACAAAGCATATTACAAATGCTCTTTTGCAAGCTAGGGAGGAGAAGTTGAAACTTAAAGCTTCTATTCCTAGGAAATTAGAAGATGGTTGGGAACCCATCATTAAGGTAAAGGTGAATGATTTTGATTGCAATGCCTTGTGTGATCTTGGTGCAAGTATTTCGGTTTTGCCCAAGAAGCTTTATGATATTCTTGATTTGCCACCTTTGGAACATTGTTATTTGGATGTTTTTCTCGCTGATAATGCTATGAAGAAACCTTTGGGGCGAGTTAATGATGTTTTTATTACAGTAAACAATAACCTTGTCCCCGTTGATTTTATTGTTATGGATATTGAATGCAATGCATCTTGTCCTATTGTTTTGGGAAGACCTTTTCTTCGAACTGTTGGTGCCATCATTGATATGAAAGAAGGTAATATAAGGTACCAATTTCCTCTCAAGAAAGGTATGGAACACTTCCCTAGGAAGAGAATGAAGTTACCTTTTGACTCTATTGTTAGAGCAAGTTATGATGTTGATGCTTCTTCTCTTGACAACACTTGATTTTCACTTTCTGCGCCTAGCTGAAAGGCGTTAAAGAAAAGCGCTTATGGGAGACAACCCATCGTTTTTATTTGCTGTTATTTTTGTTTTCTTTGAGTCAAGGAGTTTTGTTACTTCTGTAGCAACTCCTTTGTATCTTTATTTTATCGCAATGTTGTGCCAAGTAAAGTTCTATATTGAAAGTTGATGCAAGATTTGGATTTCTGCGCAGTGACAGATTTTTAGCTGTCACGGATTTGAGCTTATCTCCCTGTAGAAAATTCAAAAAATTCTGAAAAAATCACGCATATTCCTGAGATATGTACGCAACTTTCATTATTTTAGGCCAGATCCATCTGAGCAACTTAAGTGCCTCGAAAAAATTCGTCATTCCAGACTGTTCTGTTTTTGACAGATTCTGCCTTTTGTTTTGCATTCGCTCTTTTACTGTGTTTGTGTGGATTTCTTTGCTCCACAAAGCATTGGTGGCTGTAGCTAATGTCCAGAAGCTTTGGGATTGATTGTATCATTACAGAATATGAGAATTTTTGATTATGCACTAACCCTCTAATGAGAACTGTCTTGAGTTTGGTGTGAAGGAAGTTTTCAAGGATCAAGCGAGAAGGGTGATATTATGTGATCAAGAAGAGTGAAAAGCCTAAGCTTGGGGATGCCCCCGTGGTTCATCCCAACCATATTCAGAGAGACTCAAGCGTCTAAGCTTGGGGATGCCCAAGGCATCCCCTTCTTCATCAACAAACTTATCAGGTCATCTCTAGTGAAACTATATTTTAATTCTTTCACATCTTATGCGCTTTACTTGGAGCGTCTGTGTGTTTTTATTTTTGTTTTGTTTGAATAAATTCGGATCCTAGCAATCCTTGTGTGGGAGAGAGACACGCTCCGCTTTTTCATGTGAATACTCATGTTCTTCACTTATATTTGTTGAGTATTCTTAACTAGCTACTGCAGTGCTTTTAGCTCCTGTTTTTCATGCATCTCTTCGAGCTGTTAGCACTTGTTTATAAATACTCTCTTGCTGCATTATATTATCATTTGGAGAGTTTATGTTTAAATAAATTGATTGGTGTTTGTTTGGAAGAAAGAAAATGCTACATGTAGTAGTTGGTATTGGAAAAGACATATGCATTCTTGTAGATCATTGTCTTGTTTCGATTTGATGCTTTGCAATTGTTTTGAGCTCTCAAGTAGATCATGTTTAAGCTCTTGCATCATGTAGTTAAAGCCTAGTAGTGGAGAACTACCGTAGAGCTTGTTGAGACTTGGGATGCATATTTGTTCTCTCTAAGGTCTAGATATTTTCTGGTAAAATGTTTGAGCAACAAGGAAGACAGTGTAGAGTCTTATAATACTTGCAATATGTTTTTATGTGATTCTTGCTGTACCGGTTTATACTTGTGTTTGCTTCAAACAACCTTGCTAGCCTAAACTCTGTACTGAGAGGGAATGCTTCTCGTGCATCCAAAACTTGAGCCAAAACCCATGCCATTTGTGTCCACCATACCTACCTACTATGTGGTATTTCCTGCCATTCCAAGTAAATATTTCATGTGCTACCTTTAAACTATTCAAAACTTTATTACTCCTTATTTGTGTCAATGTTTTATAGCTCATGAGGAAGTATGTGGTGTTTTATCTTTCAATCTTGTCATTTACTTCTGACAGACTTTCACCAATGGACTAGTGGCATATACATCCGCTTATCCAATAATTTGCAAAAAGAGCTGGCAACGGGGTGCCCAGCCCCAATTAATTACAACTTTCATTAATAATTCTCTTCACATGTTTTGCCCTGATTTATCAGTAAGCAACTTAATTTGCAAATAGACACTCCTCCATGGTATGTGAATGTTGGAAGGCACCCGAGGATTCGGTTAGCCATGGCTTGTGTAAGCAAAAGGTTGGGAGGAGTGTCATCTATAAAGAAACTAAAATACATGTGTAAACAAAAGAGAAGAGGGATGATCTACCTTGCTGGTAGAGATAACGTCCTTCATGGGAGCCGCTCTTGAAAGTCTGGTTGACAAGGGGGTTAGAGTGCCCACTACCATTCGTTGACAACAACAAACACCTCTCAAATACTTATTTTGTGCTCTCTATATGCTTTCGAAAACTTAAAAAGCTCTAGCACATGATTTAATCCCTGCTTCCCTCTGCGAAGGGCCTATCTTTTACTTTATGTTGAGTCAGTTTACCTACTCCTTTCTATCTTAGAAGCAAACACTTGTGTCAACTTTGTGTGCATTGATTCTTACATGTTTACTTATTGCACTTGTTATATTGCTTTATGTTGACAACTATCCATGAGATATACATGTTACAAGTTGAAAGCAATGCTGAAACTTAATCATCCTTTGTGTTGCTTCAATGCCTTTTACTTTGAATCTATTGCTTTATGAGTTACCTCTTATGCAAAACTTTTTGATGCTTGTCTTGAAAGTACTATTCATGAAAAGTTTTTGCTTATATGATTCATTGTTTACTCTTTATCTATTTGTTAGCAAACTATAGACATTGCTTTGAGTCACTTCATTCATGACATGAGCCTTGCAATATATTGATCAAGATTGTGTGAAAGCATGTCTCCTCAGAAATTATTTGTTGTTATCGTTTTACCTACTCGAGGACGAGTAGAACTAAGCTTGGGGATGCTTGATACGTCTCCAACGTATCCATAATTTCTGCTGTTCCATGCTTATATTATACCATTTGCTACATGTTTTATATACACTTCGTATCACTTTTATGCATTTTCTGGGACTAACCTATTAACAAGATGCCACAGTGCCAGTTCCCTGTTTTCTGCTGTTTTTGGTTTCAGAAAGTTACTTCTGGAAATATTCTCGGAATTGCACGAAACAAAAGGCCAAGTCCCTATTTTTCCAGCACGTACACGGAGTCCGAAGGAGAGACGAAGAGCCACGAGGTGGCCAAACCAAGGCGGCGCGGCAGGGGCCCACCGCGCCGCCTGGTGGTTTGGGCCCCTCGGGGGTCCGCCGACATCGCCCCTTCGCCTATTTATTCCCCGAGACGTGAAAACCCTAAAACACCGAGCCTTTCATCCAGAACATATTCGCTGCCGCCGCCGTCGTCAACCCTAACTCGGGGGGTTCTGAAGCTCTTCCCGGCACCCTGCCGGAGAGGGGAATCATCACCGGAGGGCTCTACATCGCCATGCCCGCCTCCGGAGTGATGCGTGAGTAGTTCATCCTTGGACTATGGGTCCATAGCAGTAGCTAGATGGTTGTCTTCTCCACTTGTGCCATCATGTTTAGATCTTGTGAGCTGCCTATCATGATCAAGATCATCTTATTGTAATGCTACATGTTGTGTTTGCTGGGATCTGACTTATATTGATACCTATGTGGAGCTGAATATTATATTATCATGTCTATGTCATTTGTGATCTTGCATGCTCTCCGTTACTTGTTGAAGCCTTGGCCAAGTGAATACTTGTAACTCCAAGAGGGGGTATTTATGCATGATAGTTGGGTTCAACCTCTATTTAACCTGGGATAGTGACAGCAAGTTCTAAGGTTGTAGATGTGTTGTTGCCACTAGGGGTAAAACAGCAATGCTTTATTCAAGGATGAATGTATTGTTTACATTACGCACATTACTTAATGCAATTGTCTGTTGCTTGCAACTTAATACTGGAAGGGGTACGGATGTTAACCGGAAAGTGGACTATTTAGGCATAGATGCATGCTGGATAGCGGTCTATGTACTTTGTCGTAATGCCCAAATGAATCTCATAGTAGACACCACAGCTCACACATGCATGTTATATGCACTTATCAATTGTCAATTGCCCAGCTGTAATTTGTTTACCCAGCATGTTAGTTATCTTATTGGAGAGACACCACTAGTGAACTGTGGACCCCGGTCCATTCTTTTACATCTGAAATACAATCTACTGCAATCATTGTTCTCTACTGTTTTATGCAAACAAACATCATTTCCATTCGATACGTTTAACCCTTTGTTTTCAGCAAGCCGGTGAGATTGACAACCTCACTGTTAAGTTGGGGCAAAGTAATTTGATTGTGTTGTGCAGGTTCCACGTTGGCACCGGAATCCCTGGTGTTGCGCCGCACTACACTCCTTCACCAACACTGTCGGAGAATGACTCCACGAAACAGGGATAGTCAAGCTCACGAAGAGAGTTCGTGTAAGGGGCTGAACATGTTGGTCAAACAACCCTCAACCTGCGCGGCGACGGTGC